>CM031243.1:342681156-343281156 GCA_018340775.1 Taxus wallichiana var. yunnanensis | reverse complement strand
GAAGGTTCATCAAGAATTTCTCAAAGATTACATGTACAATATTTACTAACCCAGCTTCTTGAAGAAGGATGTTACTTATGAACCAGAAATAAGGCGCATGAAGCTTTTGAAAATCAAGGAAGCCCCGGTGTCTTCACCTATTTTGAAGAATCCAGTTATTAGAGCAAGCCATTCATTGTGTACACTCGATGCCTCGATGCAGCACTAGGAAGTACTTTGAGCCAAAAGGATGAAAATGGGAATGAACATCCAATTTACTTTAGGAGAGCGACAAATGAGCAAAGTGCTGAGGTAAATTATATTGAATCGAAAAGGAGGCTCGCTATCATTTTTATGTAAAGATGTTTAGAAATTACTTGCTAGGGTAAAAATTTCTAGTTGTAATGATCATCAGCTCTAAAATATATTGTAAATAAGCCTAACCCATCGGGAAGGATAGCAAGATGGATAATTTTGCTACAAGAATTTGAATTTGATATTATAGATAGGCCAGGAAAGAAGCATGTCAATGCAGATGCACTCTCTCGAGCCTATGATGGTTTAGGATCATCTTGTGATGATGATGATTTCCCCGATGCACTATTGTTATCCCTTGACACAATCCCTAGTGAATACATAGATATTTGCAATTATCTGAATGAATTCAAATTTCCATGATGGTGCCAATGCAAAGACTAAGAGAAAGATTACTCAAGCTGCAGGTCATCCATATTCTATTCTCGCATGGAGTATTATTTCGAATAGGACCTGATGGACAGTACAAGAGGGCAGTTGGACGTGATCAAGGGAAGGAACTGCTAGAAGAATTCCACAATGGTACATGTGGAGGGCACTTCTCTAGACAACTTACACCAAGAAGGATCTTGGATGTAGGTTATCACTGGCCCACTCTTTTTAAAGATTGTTATAATTATTATAAGACATGTGATATTTCAAACACATGGTAACCGTAAGACTTCATCACTCTATTATGCCCTATTCTTCGACTTGGTCCCTTTGAAAAGTGGGGAATAGACATTGTAGAGTCCACTTCCAACTACCTCACGCCAAAATAAGTATATTAGTAGTTGCATGCATTATTTAACCAAGTGGGTTGAAGCTAGGCCATTGAAAACAGCTTCCATGGATGAAGTGGCAAGGTTCATATATGAACGTATTATCACCAGATTTGGTTGTCCATTAGAAATTGTAATGATCAAGGAATCCACTTCATTAATGAGGTGGTAGAAGCCCTAGTCAATAAGTTTTCTATTAAGCACAGGAAGGCAACAACATACAAGCCAAGCACAAATGGACAGGTGGAACGAACAAATTTTGTGTTGTGTCAAATTCTAGCAAAAGATGCAGCCTTGCAGGTACATAAATGGGATAAAAGGATTCATGCAGCATTGTGGGCATATAGGGCAACATCAAAGTCAGCAACAGGATACTCCCCATTTCAGTTGGCTTATGGCATTGATCCAATTCTTCCTATTGAGTTTGATATTCCCACGGTTAGAGTAATGGAAAATGAAAGAATGGATGAAAGTGATTCAGTAAAAGAAAGGTTGGTACATCTTCATTTGCTAGAGGAAATGAGGGAAATAGCTAAGGATACAAGCTATAAGAAGAAAATGAAGCAGAAGGAATACTTTGATCAAAAGATCCGGTGGTCTCCATTTCATGTGAATGACTTGGTTCTAGTATATGATTCCGTATGCAAAAAAAGATAGAGAAAATTTCTTCCAAAATGGATGGGGCCCTACAAAATAAAGAAATGGCATGAAAATGGTACGTACTAACCGGGAGGAATTGAATGGCACTCCCATTACGAAATGGGTTAACCACGACAAGTTGAAGATTTTCCAAGCACCAAAATAGTCTACTCCGAGGACGGAGTAGAAGCTAGGAAGGGGGAAGATGTCGACACTAAAATTTTCCTCCGTAATTTCTATTTCATTAATGTATGTATTAGGAATAGGATGTTGTTAAGTATAATTAGTAGTAGCGTCCGATAGAAGATAACGGCGCTGCTAGTATGATGCTACCAATAATGTATAGTACGGCAATAGTCAAAAGTACAATAGGAATGTTGTGGTAAAAAGTAAATAGTCGTCGTAAGTGGTCCAAAGAATGTTAAAATGTCAAAGTTCAGGTAAGTAGAGAAGTAGGGTCTACATGATTAGGAATTAGAAATATTATATTGGTAATAAGGACAAGGAGTGAGGTCATAAATATTTTGTGTATTTTATTTGTAAAAAGTCTAAAAATGTGGAACCCATGTAAAATGATAAGGTTTATCTTATCTTAAAAGATAAGCTTACATGTACAGATAAGAGTTAAGGTATGGAATATGATTCGTCAGAGTGGATTTCTTATCCTATCTTAGAGATAAGATGGATAAGCTCGAAGTTCTATAAATAGAGAGGCCACCCCCTCATTTAGCATAGAAAAGAAGTAGTGAGAAATATTGTAGGAAGTGTGCAAAGGAAGCCATCACTTTAAAGGTGTGTTGAAGAAGTCATTAAGAGGTGTAATTGTAAAGTTTCTCCCATAGTATTGGTGGAAAGCAAGTGAAGTCAATAACACTTCCTATTCATGGAGAAAATTTGAAATTCAGGCGTATGGTGAAGTTCCTTTCCTTCTTTTTATTTTCTTCCCACAATCGGGAATGACAGGCATATTTTCCCCATTAATTTTTTCCCGAGTCCACGGGTAATACGTGAATATCTTTGATTGGATGTGGTTTGGCCATATTTCAAGGTTCAATAGAAGCCTCCACATGTCCAAATGACGTAACTCCAAGGGCATGGTCCAAGGGACAGTCCTAAAATAAGCACAACATTTCCGCATGTCCCAAGTACAAAATTAAGACATAACAAGGTAAAATCAGCTAAATATAAAAGGTTCAATAGATGCCGACACGTGCCTCATCGGTGCAGCTTCAAGATTCAAAGTCGGGGGTAGTTCCATGTGTCCTAGGTCCAAAAAGGGATAGAGCCGATAGTTAAAATTGACTAAGTATGGGTGGGTTGGTTGGAAGCCGCCACGTGCCTTAACGGCACCATTTCGGAAGTGAAATCAAAGGGTCAGTCTCCAAGTAGTGCCATCTCACCATGTGGTTAAATTCAATATGAAGATAGAGTTGGCCGTTGAAAATTCCAAGACCAACGGAAGGAGACACGCGTCAGCGACATGTAAGCTTCAGGGGGCGTTTCCAAAGTAGAAACTCAAATGAGCGCCAGCCCTCCACGTGTCTAGGGGTCAACATAAGTCAAGAAAAAAATTGGCCCAAATCAGCTAAGTATAAAGGAACCGGCAGAGCTCTCCACATGTGTCACCTAGCTACTTCAAAGGCAAAGAATGCAAGAGGTGTTCATGCAGGCCCACTCCAATCAATTTCTCCCACGTGGGTGGCCCAAATTTGAAGTTGTAAAAGCAAATCGAATGGCCCATGTTTTAACTGGTAAAATAATGTAACAACCGTATATTTAAAAACTATTTTTTCCACCATTAACATTTTCTTTGTGTTTCAAGAATTCGAAAGGGCGTGGATGATTGGAATAAGTTGTAACTATTTCTTGCTTGCTCAAGGAAGTTGTAACCATCTCTTGTGAGCTATATCATGAGCTTTCAAAGCCATTGTATGGGTTAGAATTTTGATTATTCTGAACTGTAATTTTGAATTGGAAGAAATCAATACAAAGGTTTTTCCCTTTTTCTTCTTCTTTCTCTTTCCTTCTAGTTCTAATCTATGAATCATCTAATCCTTTCATGCTTGGAAACTTTGTGTTCTAGTTTGTACAATCTCCATAACTTTGAGTCTATGAAATTTGTCTATTATAAACGTGGATGGTTCTACTCTTATCTCATTTGCACAATACATATAAGGGTTTTCTCTACCATCTCTTTTTCCCAAAAGTATTGTCTTCTTCCGCCCCTCCTCTCTTCAAAGTCTTCTATCCTCATGTATTGATAACTTTCCATAGGCTTAAAACACATTTCAGATATCGAAACCACCATTGAATGAAAGACTGTGCATTTGTACATAGGTTTTTCCCCTACTTTCAATAAGGGAACCTCTCCCATTAAAGAGGAGGGACTTGCTTGTCCCCTGACTGTGGTTTCATTCCAAGTGCAAATCTGAAACCCAATAGTTTTTGTGACTCTACTGGGGAATTTGTTCAACAAATTTCCTTTCTAAAAGAACAACTAATTTGATCATTTCTTTGATCTGGCGACTCTAAGATATACTCATGGTAGAAGGGCTCTTGGAATTGAAGATCCCCAATTTCAACTCTTAGATCAACAAGGTTTTCAACTTCCTCCAACAAGAAGAAATAGAAGAGCTCATTCCATAAGCACACCTCCTGTTGAAGACAGAGCTTCTAGTAGTAGCATTCCTCAAGCACAACTTAGCCCTAATCTCCATGCCCTAATTCTTGTTGGTGTCTCAGTTCCACTTCAAGCAATATTTCCAAGGATGGCAGCACCTCGGCCTTGGGGACAAAGAGTTGGGCCTCTGGCTCTTCCTCAACCATTGCATGAGTTACCTAGGGGTAACAGGAAGAATTTTCCCAAATTTAGAGGTGATGGAAAAGTGCACCCTGATGAACACATTGTAGCCTTCATTGTTGCATGTGGGGTCCTTGGAGTTGAACATGAGGATGTCTCTATGAGGCTATTTGTGGAAACCTTGCAAGACAATGCTATAGATTGGTTTTACCATCTTCCTACGTTGGGACCATCATTGATTGGACTACTATGAGGACTCGAATTTGAGCAACGTTTCAAACCTGCTGAAGATGTGCATGCTTTGCTAGCTCATATTTCTCAAATCAAGAAGGAGCCACATGAGCCTATGAGAGAATTTGTGGCCAAGTTCAACAAGTTTGGTTAATAACAAGATTCCACTAGATACTAGACCTGTTGATCAGATTCATAAGTGTTTCTTCTTGAATGCTCAATTGTCGGAAGTAAGCTATGCCCTGAGGAGAGAAAATCTTGCAACTTTGGATGTTGATCAGAGATTGGTTGTTAGTGTGGAAGATGACTTGATCATGTCTGGAAAGCTAAAAGGGAGTCTTTCAAATCCAAAGCATCTTCTTCTTCTCCTTCTCCTGGAGGTAATGCAGATCAGTTGGTGCAAAAAATTAGCTAATGACCTCATTGCCATTAAGAAACAATTGGCTCAACATGCTCCATATCAAGATGTTCCAAGGAAGAACTTTCAGCCTAGGAACCACTTTCCCTCTTCTCAAACCAGGTTGGCCATTAAAGGTCCACCCCTCAAGGTGCCTATTAATGCTACTTGTGAAGTTCTTGAGCCTGATGATGAGGAAGAAAATGGGCTCTATGATGAACAAGAAGAGGAAGATGATGAAGAACTAGAGGAGCCTGGTGGTTCTCGAGTTCATTTCCTCACTACTGAGGGTATGGAAGATGTGGATGATTATGATGATGTAGTGGCTGAGATGAATAGTGAATCATATGTTGTTATGACCTAGGAGCATACCAACAAAAAGGAAAAAGTGGTGCAACCTACAAAAAGATCCAAGGAGTACCCCATCACCATCCCGATGATTGCAAGAAGAGGAGCTCCTATTCCTACTACTTCCACTCAAAAGGTAAGCTCTGCTAGTCCTTCTCCTCTACTTCTACTTCTAGAATTCTTGTCCAACAAATGATAAAGTTGATAGATCAAAAGCTCCTCCTACTCCTAGTAGTGATTCCCCATCCACATCTAGATCTTTTGACATTATAGACCATCTTAAAAAGACCAAGATTCAGATTTCTGAAGTAGAGTTCTATCAAACCCATCCTAAAGCCTTTGCCAAAATGGTTAACTTTGTAAATTCCAAATCCAAAGTCTCATCCAAGTACTTTTAAGGGCCTTTTTCCCACTCCCTCTCCCTCACCTCAATCAAGCCTTGTGGCTGCAGTCACTTCCTCTAATGAGAAAATTGAACCATTCTATGTGACCCTTCTCATAGCTGGCCACAAACTCAGTAATTGTGTCATAGATTCAGGAGCATCAGATAATGTAATGCCTACAAAGGTAGCCCATGCTTTGGGTCTAACCCTAACACGTGCCTTTGGTTCCTGTTATTCCATGGAGAGTAAGAAAGTACCTTTGGTGGGTAGAATTAAAGATGCACAAGTAGCTTTTGCTGCTTTTCCAGAGAAAAGAATCCTAGCCACCATTTTGGTAGCTGATATTCCTCCTTCATATGGGATGTTGTTGAGTAGAAATTTTTCAAGGAGGTAGGAGGGGAAATTCAAATGGATTGGTCACATGCCTTGATCCTTGTCAATGGGAAGATGAAGAAGCTAATGCCTAAGAAACAAGCAGAGTATATTGTGCAAAAGACAAATGATCCTAAAGCACAAATACTGTATGCAGATATAGGGCATGGGAACTACATGATCATGTCACAAGAGGAGACAAGTCTACCAAAGGGAGTGTTTGTTTGATCCTAATGGTGTGTGGACTTTGGAGTTTGATGGGAGTTGTTCTTCAGCTAGTTCTAGAGCTGTGTAGTGCTCATTTCTCCTGGGGTAAGGTTCATCCTTTCTCCTTCAAATTTCAGTTTGAAAATACCAACAATATTGTTGAGTATGAGGCCCTTATTCTTGGGTTGAGCATGGCGAAGGAGATGGGAGTGAAGAACCTTCTTGCTCATGGAGATGTCGAGCTAATTGTAAAACAAGTTAGAGACCTTTATTAGGTAAAGAGCAAAAGGTTGAAACACTATAGGAATCTGGTCTGGGATTCCATTGAATTCCTTGATGCTTTTTCCATCAAGTCTGTGCCAAGGAGAGGAACACTAGGGTTAACTCTCTAGCTATTTCTAGGTCCTTGTTGATTCCTCACCTTGATTTCCTTCAGAGAAATTCACCATTGAGCTGATCCATAGACCCAGTGTGCCTGAAAATGCAAATAATTGGCAAGTTTTTAATGATGACCAACATTTTCTTTCTTTCTTAGAGCTCAGAGACAACTTTGATCAACTGTACTTTGAAGGAAGTGACAATCTACCTAGAGAGTGTGTGTCATCAAATGAAGAGGGTGTCAAAGAAGAGATGGATCAAGATGGATGCATCAAACTGAAAGGCAACAAAATTCCTAAAGGGCTGGTGAGTTTGGAGGATATTTTTGATAAACATGATAGATATATGAAGTCTAAAGTTTCCCAAGGAGCCCAAAATCTGGCTGAGATTGAGAAAGTGAATATTGGGAGTCTTGATGATCCCAAAATGGTCAACATTGGAAAATGCTGCACTCAGAAGAGAAAAAGAAGGTGGTGAATCTGTTGAAGAGGTATGTTGATGTTCTGGCTTATTCTTATGATGATCTTAAGGCTTTTCAGCCTAAAGAAATGCAACATTTCATTCCTCTTAAGCTTGGGATCAAACCCTTCAAACAAAAGCAAAGGAAATATAATCCAAAGATAGCTGATACAATTTTCCAAGAAATACAAAATCTTTTGAAGGCTAGATCATCTTCCCCATCCACCATTCAACGTGGATTGCTAATATAGTGCCTGTCAGAAGAAGAATGGTGAGATCCGATCTAATGTGTGGACTTCAAAAATCTAAATCAAGGTTCTTTTAAGGACAACTACCCTCTCCCCATGATGGACCAAGTATTGCAAGTTGTCACAAGCTCGAGATGCTATCTATGTTAGATGGATTCTCGGGTACAATCAAGTAGAGGTGAATACTGCAGATCAACATAAGACTACCTTTACTACTCCTTGGGGCACCTTTGCATACAAGAGGATGCCATTTGGTCTCATCAATGTTGGTGCTACTTTCCAGAGGGCCATGGACTTGGCTTTTGGCAGTTTGAAAGGGAAATGCATTGTTGTGTATTTGGATGACTTGATAGTGTTTTCTAAAGCAAGAAAAGATCACTTCCAACACCTTGAAACAATATTGCAGAAGTGTAGAGAGCATGGGATTTCTTTAAACCCTAAGAATTCTATGTTTTGTGTCACAGAAGGAAAGTTATTGGGACACATTGTTTCAAAGGAAGGGATCAAGATTGATCCGAGAGAGTTCAGGCCATCCAACAAATTCCTCTTCCATCAAGTAAGAAGGGTGTCCATTCTTTCTTTGGTAAGATCAATTTCCTAAGGAGATTCATCCCCGATTTTATAGAACTTACTATGAGCATTGCTCACATGATGCAAGGGAAGAAAACTTTTGGTTGGTCCTCTAAAGGGAAGAAATCATTTGAGGACATTAAACAAGCTATTGCAAAGACTCCAATCTTGGCGTGCCCTGACTTTAGCAAAGATTTCATTATCTATTGTTATGCCACTGAAAATACCCTAGCTGTTGTGTTAGCCCAAAAGAATGTTGAAGATCATGAGCTCCCAATTGCATTCATGAGTTATGTCTTGAAAAATCATGAGCTGAAGTACACCATGATGGAGAAGCATGCTTTTGTAGTTGTCAAAGTTGTCAAGTAGTTTAGGTTTTACATCCTTAATTCTCATTCTGTGGTGTTGGTGCCTGATACAACAATCAAATCCATTCTTACTCAAAGAAGAATTTGGAACCAAGAGAGGTAATTGGGTAGAAAAGGTGCAAGAGTATGATCTTGATATCAGCCAACAAAGCTAGTTTGGGGTAAGGGCCTCATGTGAACTCATTACTGAGGGAGCTGCCAAGGAGTTTCCAAAGATGAAGTTGATGTCCCTGTTGTTTTGTTCCTCATCTCGATAGATGTATGGTATGCTGACATTGCTCACTTTCTGACCTATGGAGAGTGTCCATCTCACTTGAGTGCCAAAGAGAAGAGAGCCATCAAACTAAGGTCTACACAATATGTGCTATGGGAAAATGCTTTGTTCAAATGAGGCATAGATGGAAGGTTTTTGAAGTGTGTAGACAAGGAACAACAAAAGAAGTTGTTCTCTACTTTTCATGACCAGCTTGTGGAGGTCATTTCTCCTCTACTATAACAACTCATAAAATACTTCATGCTGGTTATTATTGGCCCACTCTATTTAGAGATGCATCAAAATGGGTTGGTAAATGTGAAGCATGCCAAACATTTTTGGAAGACCTAAGTTGGTTGCTTTTCCTCTCAAGCCTGTAGTGATTGAAGAGCCATTTCAACAATGGGGTTTAGAATTCATTGAGCACTCAATCCATCTTCCAAAGGCTGGACATACTCATGTGTTGACTACCACATGATTACTTCACCAAGTGGGTGGAAGCCATCCTAAAAAGAGCACTACCTCCGAGGTAGTTTGCAACTTCATTAAAGAGAACATATTGATCGGGTTTGGGATCCCAAAAAAAATTGTGACTGATAATGCTTCCAAATTTCTTCAGCGCTAGATGATGGAATTTTGCTATGGGTATGGGATCTCCTTGCTCATTCTTCAGATTACTACCCCAAGGGAATGGACAGAAGAATCAACAAACAAGAACTTGGTAAACATAGTTAGAAAGCTTGTAAATGATTCTCAGAGGAATTGGCATAAGAAGCTATATGATGCACTTTGGGCTGATAGAATTACACCCAAGAGAGAAATTGGAATGTCCCCTTTCCAAGTGGTGTATGGTGTAGAAGCTCAACTACCAGTCATGGTGGAATTTCCAACCTTGCATCTGATGAAAACCATTGAAGATTCAAGTTTCAGTAGCTCTTTGGATAAGAGAATTTTGTACCTTCAGAAGCTCGATGAAGACAATTGCAAGTGGTGGATAGGATAACAGCTCATTAGTTGAAAGTGAAGGCTTTGTTTGACAAGAAAACCAAACCCAGAGTTTTCCAAGTGGGAGACATTGTGTTGCTTTGGGACAAAAGACATGAGCCACGAGGAAGTCATGGTAAGTTTGATTCTCTTTGGCTTGGTCCTTTTAGAATCAGACATTTTGCTAGAGAGAACTCTTTTTATCTAGATTACATGGATGGTTCTCCTCTCCCACTTCCTTATAGTGGGTAGTATCTGAATTTGTTCAAGTCCTAGGTGACTAGGTGGTCCTTCTTGTATATTATGTATAGTGTTTTGGTTTTGGGTCATTCCTTTGTGTTTCATTTATGTTCTTCCCTTTTGGTTTGTTTTGTTTCTTTTCCCGTCTTGTGTGTGTTTCCTTGTATTGGTTTTTGCTTTCAACTCCTTTTCCCAATGGATAAAGCACTGGTCCTCTTTTCCCTAGAGTTATCTATAGTTCTTGATCTTGCCTTATGTCTTTGTTCCAAGCCAAGTCATCCCCAGAAAGAGCCAACTATTGTCACCCCAAAATTCCCCTCTTTTGAAGTCAAGTTTCAAAAAAATTTTGAGTCTGTACCTTGGAGTATTGAATCACGTCGAGCTCTGGCATTGTTTGTAGTTTTCCTATTCATGGAGAAAATTTGAAAGTCGGGCATATGGTGAAGTTCCTTTCCTTCTTTTTTATTTTCTTCCCGCAGTCGGGAATGACAGTGTATTTTCCCATTAATTTTTTCCCAAAGTCCACGGGTAATACATGAATATCTTTGATTGGATGCGGTTTGGCCATATTTCAAGGTTCAACGGAAGCCTCCACGTGTCCAAATGGCACAACTCCAAGGGTAGGGTCCAAGGGACAATCCTCAAATAAGCGCAGGCTTTCCGTGTGTCCCAGGTACAAAATGAAGACAAAACAAGCTAAAATCAGCTAAGTATGGAAGGTTCAATGAACGACACACGTGCCTCATCGGCAGTAGCTTCAAGAGTCAAAGTTAGGGGTAGTTCTCAAACTTGTGTCGGTCCTCCACGTGTCCTAGGTCCAAAAAGGGATAGAGCCAATAGTTAAAATTGACTAAGTATGGGTGGGTTGGTGGAAGCCACCACGTGCCTTACGAGCCATTTCGGAAGTGAAATCAAAGGGTCAGTCTCCAAGTAGTGCCAACTCACCACGTGGTTAAAGTCAATATGAAGACAGAGTTGGCCATTGAAAAGTTCAAAGACCGGTGGAAGGAGACACACGTTAGCTCGACACAGCAACTTCTTCAGGGGTGTTTCCAAAGTAGAAACTCAAATGAGCACCATCCCTCCACGTGTCTAGGGGTCAACATAAGTCAAGCAAAAAATTGGCCCAAATCAACTAAGTATAAAGGAACCAATGGAGCTCTCCATGTGTCAGCCTAGCACTGCTTCAAAGGCAAAGAATGCAAGAGGTGTTCACAAGCCCGCTCCAATCAATTTCTCCCACGTGGGTGGCCCAAATTTGAAGTTGTAAAATAAAATCAAATGGCCCATGTTTTAACTGGTAAAATAATGTAACGGCCGTATATTTAAAAACTAGTTTTTCTCGCCATTAACATTTTCTTTACGTTTTCAAGAATTTGAAAGGGCGTGGATGATTGGAATAAGTTGTAACTGTTTCTTTCTTTCTTGAGGAAGTTGTAACCGTCTCTTGCGAGCTATATCATGAGCTTTCAAAGCCATTGTATGGGTTGGAATTTTGATTATTCTGAACTATAATTTCAATTGGAAGAAATCAATACAAAGGTTTTTCCTTTTTCTTTTTTCTTTCTCTTTCCTTCTAGTTTTGATATGTGAATCATCTAATCCTTGTGTGCTTGGAAACTTTGTGTTCTAGTTTGTACAATCTCCAGAACTTTGAGTCTGTGAATTGTGTCTGTTATAAACATGGATGGTTCTACTCTATCTCATTTACACAATACATACATAAGGGTTTTCTCTGCCATCTCTTTTCCCTAAAATTATTGTCTTCTTTTTGCCTCCCTCCTCTCTTCTTTCAAAGTCTTTTATCCTCATGTATTGATAACTTTCTTAAAACACTTAAAACACATTTCAAGATATCGGGAAACCACCATTGAATGAAAGATCTGTGCATTTGTACATAGGTTTAATGAGTACCACAAACCATCGACACCACATGAATCTATACCATCCTGGGAACAATAAATATCTAATCACCAAATGGATGATGACTCATATGGGATACTCTAGTAGAGGACTAGGTCTCCATGCATAAGGAATCCCTGAACCTCTTGTTATCATCCCTAATCTTGATGGTCACAGACTATGGTAGAAACCACCTGGTAAGAGTATTCTAGATGACCTTAGTGACATCACCGAAATAACTCGAGGAGGCCATAAACATGATCGAAACAAGTTTCTTCTATAGTTAATACTAGGAGCTCTCAAACCAATCTCTTCCATGACACCGTTGTCCTTGCCATTAATGTCACCCTCACCTACCCCCAACTCATCCAATGGGACCAACAATTTGAACATATCTCTCTTGATACATTTCAGAATGATGAGGAAATTCTTGAGTTCATGTCTAAACTTTGATGTCTACTTTCCAAATATGTCTAAACATGACCTACTTTGGAAAACTATTCAATCCCAATAAAATATCCCTTGTCTTAATCCTCTTTTACCACCTAAATGAAGAGGATCCCCTTGTATAATTCTTTAAAAATCCCCCAAATCCTAAATAAGATCCAACTATGGATCAACTTCTTCTTACGGCTCTGAAATGCTATAAGACAATTCAACATAGTTAATTGAGGAAACCATTGACATTAACATCGACACTAAGAAGAACCCCAAGATATTTAAACTTGGGGCATCCTTATCGATGAAAAACAAGCCACCTTTACGACACTCTAAAATAATTCTCAGATGTATTCACATGGTCCTATGTGGATATGCCTAGTCTTGATCCATCTCTAGTGGTTCACAATCTTGTGTGCGTAAAGATGTGAAGCCATTAAACAAAAAAATACGCAAGGTTCATCCAAAGGTAGCCTTGTTTGTCAAAGAAGAAATACATAAAGTGCTTAATATTGGTTTCATCCTACCTATTGACTATTATTATTGGATCTCCAACATCATCCCAATAGGAAAAAATATTGGGGGTATCCGTATTTTTATAGATTTTTGTGACATTAATAAGATTTCCCTAAAGATGATTTTCCCTTACCTAATATCGACATGATTGTGGATTCTACAACATGGCATGAAATGTTATCCCTCATGGATGGTTCTTCTGGATATAATCAAATTAAAATCACTGAAGAATACCAACACAAAACTACTTTTACTACACCTTGGGGCATCTTCTGCTATCAGTCATGCCCTTTGGTCTCAAAAATTGGAGATACATATCAACGTGCCATGACCATGTCATATTTCATGACATGATGCACGACATTGTTGAAGACTATGTTGATGATATTATGGGAAAATACAAGACTAGAGAAGAACATCCCATGGTTCTTCGTTGCATCTTTGAATGACTCTAGGAATACAAAGTTTGGATTAATCCTAAGAAATGTGTTTTTGGTGTTACATCTTGCAAATACTTAGTTTTATTGTCTCACAACACGAAGAATAGAAATTGACCCAGATAAAGTTAAAGTTGTGGTTGAAATGCCTCCACCTACAAATATAAAGCAACTCTGAAGCCTACAAGGTAAAATCCAATTCATCGAAGGTTTGTATCTCATTTCACTAATAAGTGCCATCCATTTTCATCATTTTCTCAAAAAGGGAACAATCTTCCATTGGAATGAGTAATGTCAAGCCTCTTTTGACAAAAGTTTAAGGAATATCTATTGCATCCTCCAGTATTAGTGCCTCCCACTCTAAGAATTCCTCTCCTCCTTTACATTTCAGCTACTCAACATGCCTTGGGAGCTCTCCTAGCACAACATGATGATCACAGAAAAGAAAAGGCCATCTACTACCTAATCCAAATTAGTGGCTTATGAGCTCAACTATACTCTTATGGAAAAGGAATGTCTTGCCATTGTATTTTCTTCTCAAAATTTGTGGCATTATATGCTTAACAATATAGTAAAGCTCATAGCCAAGGTAGATCCTCTCAAATATCTACTTTCAAAGATGGATTTGATAGGATGCATGGCTAAATGGATCATGCTCTTGAGTGAGTTTGACATTGAATATGTTAATCAAAAAGGCTATATCAAAGGATAGGTTCTAGAAGATCAGTTAGCTGAAGCTCTAGTTTCTGATTCCACACCACTCAATACATGGTTCCTAAATGAATCTATATTCACCATTGAAGAATCAAATACCTAAAATTATACTTTGATGGATCTTTTACAAATCATGACTTAGGAGTAGGCATTCTATTTATCACACCCCAAGGAGATCTAATCCCTAAGGCCTTTCAACTTGCCTTTCCCTACACTAACAATATAGTTGAATACGAGGCACTCATAGTTGGACTAAGAATGGCCATCCAATGGAATATCAAAAATCTCAATGTCTTTGGAGACTCACAACTCATCATCAAATAGGTTAATGATGAATATTCAACCAAATATGAAAAATTGGTTCCTACAAGTGAATGGTGGATAATTTTAAGCTCTACTTTTAGCATATCTAGTTTGAAAAATTCCACATAATAACAAAAATTAATAGATGCAATGGTGACCATTGGTTCTCTATTGGACATGCCTTCAGATGCCCATAACTCTTAGTTCTTGGTTAAAACTTATGGTTCCAACCTATAACGTCCTGAATCTGAGATGGTATGTGAGATTGTTGGTCTTGAATCCCCATGGTACCATGACATATACACCTATCTCCATGACCATACCCTTCCACCCAATCTTCCTCGTAACCATCATAAATCCTTCATCCAACGTGCATCCAAATACACCATCCTTGGTGACACCCTCTATCATAGAGGCTTTGATGGAACATTTTTTAATGCCTTAATTCCCAAGAGGCTGAATTAGCAATCAAATAAGTGCACTAAGACATCTGTAGTGCTCACACTAAGTGGTGTGGTACTTGCTAAAAAACTTTTGTGCATCGTCTAGCTACTATTGGCCCATAATGGAAAAATATGCATGCTCATATGTCCACAAATGTGTCCCATGCCAAAAGCATGCCAACCTTATCCATGCACCCTCACAAGATTTGCAGCCCATCACCACTCCATGGCCATTTTCCACCGGGGTCTCGATCTCATGGGAAAATCAATCCCACTTCATCCGATGGTCACAAATTTATCATTACTACCACAAATACTTTACTAAATGGGTTAAAGCCATTCCACTTACCTATGTTACCATGAAAACAAATATCCAAGTTCATCCTTAATCACATCATTTTTCGTTATGGTATTCCATCCGCTATAATCACGGAAAATGGTAAATCATTCAAAAATCAAGAAGTTTGTGAACTTTGTGACCATTTCCACATCAAGCTCAAATTTTCCATGCCATATTACCCACAAGGAAATGGCCAATCAAGCATCTAAAAATGCTAAAACACATTATCCACAAAATTTTTCAGTAAGGAAAGACGTGATGATTGGCATACACAAATCTATCATCCTACCTTGTGGGCCTATCATACATCCATCTACACTCCCACTGGCTCCACTCCATACTCTCTCATCTTCAACATTGAAGCAATCCTTCCTATTGAGATCAAGTTCCCTTCCTCCACCATTTCTCTCTAAAACCTCATTGATGATGAGGACTATCGAGTGCATCACCTACAAGAACTCAAGCTACTAGATGAGAAATCACCTCCAAGCCCTGGACCACCTCAAAGCTTATCAAAATCACCTCTCGTAGACACTATGGAAAGTGCATCAAAACCCATGAATTTGAAGTTGGTGACCTAGTCCTCAAGGAAAACCAACATAACACTAATGTTGACCATGAAAAGAAAGGAAAGTTCAAACCCAATTGGCTCGAACCTTACATCATCATCGCCAAGTTTGGATCGGGTGCTTATAAGCTTGCTACTCAAGATGGGTATGAGTTGGATGAACCCATGAACATCATACATCTCAAAAATTCTATGCCTAAGTGCCCACATCCAAAATAAAAAATAAAAATAAAATATAAAAAAAAATAAAATAAAATAAAATAAAATAAAAATAATTTGTCCAATGGTGAAAACCACTTTGGTGGCACCTTGGGCAAGTACCATGGTGAAAACCGGTTCTCAAAGCACTATGGTAAACTAGATCCTATGTCCACTAGTTCCCTACAAATGCAATCAACACATTGGGGAAAGCCCTTTATCCATACACCCATGTCTCCCATCCCTATCCACATTCTTTTCCTACTATCCTAAATCCATACTTCTTCTGATCCTAACTACGAAGCAACAAATCTATCATGACTAGGAATGCTATCTTGATCCTAGCTAAGGTCACATTGTCTACAACAACATTTTGGGAATTGTAGCATTAAGAAGCAATCCAAGTCAAATGCCAAGAAATCAACCCTTGTAAGATCCTGAGGATTTCATTTCTCTCCAACCCCCCCCCATCCACCTATTATCGTTATATATTCCTTTCACAATCAATTTCCTTTCTCTCTTATTATTCTCACCTCATTTCATAAAATGGTTACATTGTAAATATTTGTATAGTTAAATTACATTTTAAATTTCCTTTAGTAACATTGTAAGTATTCATGACATTATCATATGTATATACCCACGTAAATCAATCATCACAATATTTGATCTACACTAACCATAATCCACAATAATAACACCATATTCACATTATCATTATACATACAAACATCTCATCATCACTAATTATCCATCTATAACATCCACATATAACAATTATATTAAAATCCATAACAATAAATAATCATTCATCATCACAAAAATCCATTCATTTTATATCCATAAATACTTCACAATTGACACATTACAATCCCATCATCATCATCATATCTAATCATCATCAAAATATATCATCAAAAAAACTACATAATCATTCAATTTGCATCCAAATTACTTAGCAACAAATTACATCATAATCCTAACATCATCACATACATCATCTAACCACAATAAATCATCATCTAATCTCATCATATCATCATAAAACAATAAATATCTCTAAACATGTACATTACAACAACATCATCCATATCCACAATCATCAA
Source organism: Taxus wallichiana var. yunnanensis (assembly GCA_018340775.1). NCBI lineage: Eukaryota > Viridiplantae > Streptophyta > Pinopsida > Cupressales > Taxaceae > Taxus > Taxus wallichiana. Next base: position 343,264,259 of record CM031243.1, on the reverse strand, counting down.
TACATCATCATAAAATCAATCATCAACACATCATAATAACATCACAATAAAATATGTCATCATAATCATCATATCAAATATCTCACTCATAAAAATAATACATCATATCATCATAATAATCCAACAACATCACATCATCAAAATCATGCATATAAACCATCATGTACATCATCATCATCATCATATCATAACATAACAAAGTACATCATCATCATCATCATATCATCATCATAAATATCATGCAACATCCAAAATCAAAATATTCATCATAAAATCAATCATCATCACATCATCATGTCATAATAAAATAATATCATCAAATATCATCATATCAAAATGAATCATCAAAAATAATACATGGCATCCGCATAATCAAATAATACATTTGTATATAAAAATACATGTATACATAAAAAATGTGACCATCATGGTCATCATATACAAAAAATACAACATGCACATCAACACTCAAAAATCACTATTCATCGAGCTACGAGATACCCATATCATCCCCTATCCATCCATCTTGGTCGTGCAAAACACACACTCAGTGTTCTCCTTGAGGCCATCGGCCATGTTGATCTCCTTTCAACCAAGTACTTTGCATAGTTTTGTTCTCCTTGGAATCCTATGAGTCACAATGCACTCATAATAACACATCTCCTCTTTAAGGCCTGGTACTAGCCTAATGTCACGATCCTTGGTGGTGCCATCTGTCCTTCTCCTTGAGAAACTCCTGTGTCTCCCCACCCCCTAAGAAGCTCCTTGTGTCACACTCTTGATGCCTTGGCCAAAGTACCCAATACGCCATATATGTCTATGTATACATCCCTCTAATGATGTTATCGGTCTCGGTTCCGTATGACATGATCCCTCTCCTGTCTCAACCCATCAACCACTTGCTTGCTCTTGTCCCTCCCCTCCCTAGGAGCTACCTCAGCTACATACTCTCCCCCTCCCCATCATCATATGACTCACAAAATGGAGAAAATATACTCCCTATACACCTCAAATCTCATGTATCTCTCTCAAGTGAGATACACCTCTCATCCGTAGACCTACTATCTCCACTTCCCACTCATGGGCCTTCACCTCTAATCTATCAATACAAGCCTATAACTCTACTCTATACCATATGATACCGAAGGACCTCCACCAACATGACCCTTACTAAAAGGACTTGCACATGTCACCCAAATACCTATAACCCTATACCTAGATGATCCTACTACATCTACCTATGGTGGCATCACATTCTGCAATGGCCCAATCAAATCATCAATCTCCATCACATCCACATCATGTCTATCTGAAACTCTGATCCTAGTGCATCTTATACTGGTAAATGAGGCACCAGTTGATGAATTGGAGGGCCACCCAATATAATGATAGGTGGTGCCCATTGTAACTCCTCCTCTCTACATGTCCTCGTGGTACATGCACCACTAATGCTGTCCCTGTGGACCCCCTATAAACATGTCTCTGTCCATGTACAAACCTCATACCTCCTAGTGGTCATGTAACTAGATTAATCCTAATCCCCTACCACCACTCCTCATACCTGTATTGTCCCTATCTCTTTTAGTTGGTAAGGGTATCCACAAGATAATAACTCGTACATCATCAAAACTAGATCTAGCCACATCTTTCAGAATCAGAGCACCCCAATCCTCGGATCTCATGTGTAGTTCATTACAAAACACATGGACGACCTATAGGTATATCCTGTATAATACCAAACTTTCAAAGGACATGATCTGGCTGGTATCACTCTATCATATATGGATGGCCCCTACTAAGTAAAATGGTGTTTGAATCCTACTCAACTACACCTAGTCTCCTACCATGCCTCATAATCATGATATGGTCACCATGTAATGTCTCCTACCTGCAACTCATCTATCCTCCACCTATAAAATCCATCTCCCCATAGATGCTCTCTCCTACCCATATGTATGTGTCATCCATATACTAAGGGCTCACCATCCCGTCACTACTGATGGATACCTATCGACCTTCCCCACAACTATGTGATCATAGCTCCAAATCTGTAGTAAAATCCCTGCCCCAATGTTATTACCTCCTTGTAAGCTACCATGTGTAGATCATGATATAAGTGTGCCAATACTACAGGTGCCCACACATACACCATCTCTAGACTACCACATCACATAAACATACATCTACAAAACCAATGCTAAAATATCACCTCCACCATCTGGTAATAAAACATAGCTGATCGGGAGAACATAATAACATCGAACACTCCATATAATCCTCTCTAAAATACTCCCCCAAGTCTATCTGCAACCCTCAACGAGGTGCATCCTCTACATCTGTCAATAATCCCAACTTCACCCTTGGCCTCTCCCTATTCCCACACCACCCACTCTCCCTCCACTAGAATCTAATATATGCGATAGACATCCTCTAGTGTCACCATCATCTCCCCTATAGGCAACCAAAAGTGCTAGTCTCGAGTGCCACCTCTCTCACAATGCGATCAATAAACCTCATTCTTTTTCATTACTCGACACATCCTCACCACATGTAATAATCTGAGCACATGTAAGAGAGAAGCCTCCTCCTCCTCCACCTCCTCATAAAATCCTCCCATAATATCCTCATGCATGGCAGATCATCGATGATATGCAAACCTACACAATATCTAACAACACCTACACATGAAAAAACATACATATCAGCCCCAACTCATCATTCCCCATCTTTGACCCTCTATCCCCATCATTCCTACCCTTAAAACACTATCAAAACCCCAAATATGACACAAAACCTAATTTACAACATAGGCACCACTTTTTATAATATAGGCACCACTATATGCATAGCGCACATAAGCATAGCACCAATATTCCTCAACACATAAAGTGCCACTTTAACCCATATAGGTGCCATTATACCCCACATAGGCCCTTTCTTCTCCTCCATAGGCCACCATTTTAGGCATAGGTGCAAACCCACATATGTGCCACTATAGATCATATGTGCCAAAATGTTTCCATCCTACATGCATATGCATCAAAACATACCTACCCCCGCATAATAAACAACAAAACATACATACCCCCTCCTCATGTGCATATAAGCACCATGATATGGTGTATAGGTAGGTGTCATTTCATGTGCATAGGCATTATTTCATACCCCTAAGTGTAAACCCTTTTTTCCCCTAAAAAAACCCTAAAAAAACCTCAAAAACATGCAAAATAAAAAAAAAAAAAAATCAAAAGGTACTTACCGCAGGTCCATCGGTTCGGTCGTTGATACTCTCTCACTACATCCACTCGGTGCCCTCAAATCCTCACATATGCCATCATGCTCTCTCAAGGGATCTGATTCTCTATTGCACGCGGTGAAAATGACTTGCCAAGTGGTCCCCGAGGCCCTTTTATACCCGCCACGATGCCCTAACCGCACTCTGGTGCCTCATTCTTCCACCCCATTTTTCTTTTTTCTCCTGTTTCTTCCCTTCTTACCCTACCCAAATTTCCCCATCTATCACCCTAAATCTATAAAAAAAAATCATAAAAATAAAAAAAAAAAATCCAAAAAAATCAAAATCCAAAAAAAAATTAAAAAATCGTAAAAAAATTAAAAAAATCGTAAAATTCCCAAAAATAAAATCGTAAAAATCATAAAAATCCAAAAAAATTAAAAATCTAAAAATTAAAAATTGAATCCTAACACAATTAAAAAATTAATCTCACCCAAAATACCAAATTTTTCATCCCCATCCATTCCGTCACTTTTACTTTTTTCTACATACATGCTTGTGAATGTTTGTTTTAATTCTTGCTTATGTTTCTTAGCCGATGATATGAGGCCTCTTTTATTTCTTTTATACATGGTCCAATGATATGAGGACCCTTTGTTTCTTAATATGTCCAATGATATGAGGAAAACAAAATTTGACAATCCTAAGCATCATGGTCTTTATACCTTGTGTATTTTTCTCTATGCCACATTACTCCAACTAATGATAATGATGACAACATGGACAAATTTTGAACACAAAACCCCAATTTTATCCTCATCTCATCAACACTATCTAACATTCTCAACAACTCCTCCTCTCCTCATTTGATCCTTCCATCATCCTCTTAAGATTTATTCACCCACTCACTCACTTACCCAGCCAACATCAATTGATCTTTAAAATCCAAACCAAGAGCATAAGAGGCATGTGGTGCAATGACACTAAAATCAATCAATTTATTCTCTTAATGACCATCTAAGCTAAGTTCAATCATGTTTTTTACAACTAGGAAATATTCCTAACTCACATATAACATAGTCAAACATCCTCAATTCTTCCTAACCCCTTTCATATATCCATGATTGGGGTATCAAATCTATTTCATCCAATTAATCTTCCCAACTAGGACATCCTCTCAATCCAATCCCTCTAATCAACTCAATCAATCCCTCAAGGCTCATCCTCTTGGCTTGGATATCTAATCAATCAATTCACCTCCCCTTCACTAGGGCATCTTATCATTTGGCTCCCTTGGATGAGGCATCTTATTTCTCCTCATCTCCTTAATTTCTATATCCCACTAACATGACTTTCCCTTCCTTTCGAGTGGTCACCCAACTCCTTTCCTCTTCACCCAACCCTCGAGGGGGCATCACCATCATCTATCCCAACAATCTTTCTTTCTTTGAATGGTCATTGCTTTGCAAATAACCCTTCAAAGAGGGGGAAAATGTAGACATGTAAAATGTCGACATAATTTATTAATAAATAAAATACTTATTAAACATTATTAATTATTAATATATTATCCCCCTTTATTATTACTAACTTATCATCCCACATTCCCTATCCTAACTTTATAATAATTAATCTCATAATTAATTATTATAAATCACATTTCCTAACCTCATTTAAAACATTTCTAGGAATTAAAAATTCCTACTCACCTACCACCTACTCTACACCTAGCTCTTCTCCATCAAATCACATCCCTAATCACAATTAATCTCACCTAATTCTAACCTAATCAAATTCTCCACCTCCAAATCTAGAGGCTTCTATTTCTAGAAGCCTCTCCAAACTTCCCTCCATTTTATTTAAAAATTTAAATAAAACTCCTCCATAATTTTAAATTCAATACCATTGATCCTCATCTTACTTGGATCAATCTCCACCCTTCATTTCTCCTCCCACAACCTATAAATTGGCTTGCCACCCTCCATGGAAGCCAACTTTTGAAATTACAACTAAGTGTTGCCAAATTTTCTAAAGAGCTCTACAACAATCATCAAGCATTCTTCAAGCAAAAATATCAATCCATAAGGGGAGGTGTTGTCCAACTAAATCCACAATCTGAAGCAAGTAAATTCATCCATTGAGCACATCCAAAGCATCAAAGAAGGATGATTGCAGCTTGTAGGTAAGTGCAGGTATTGAATCTATATCCTTTATATCCTTTTCTCAATCTGAAGTATTTGTTAGAAGGATTAGGATAGAGAGCAATTTGAATTTTTTTCTTATATTTTCACACTAATATGGATATTCTTCAACTGAATCTAAAGATTATGTAAACACCAATGTCGTTCCCATCTTTCTTATCTTTCTAATAAACAATGATACATTAATCCAATATAATATTAGTAAGCTACATCTATTTTAATTAGCACAATATGCTAGTATCTTTCATGGGATTTCTCAATCTTCTTCTTTATTAAACTTAGATATGTTTATGATTCTACACCATTCAATAAGATTTACACACCTATTGCTAAAAATTCCATATTCTCCCATACTCCTAAAACTAATTATTTATTTATTTTTATATATATGAAGCTTTTCCAAACTAATGTATATAAAATATAAATGCTCTTAGTCTCTCATAACCCAAGGAAAAGAGCATATATTTTCCCTATATTAACCTTAAAATTCCATCCTTTCTACAAAATTCCTTCTCTCGATACTAAGAGCTTCACATAAAAATATTATACTATACACTCTCTAATTATTCATTCATGAGAGATATTCCACACATATAACTTTTATATCTCTTATTAATAAGGAGAGAGTTATAACCACTAACCAACTTACAATCCTTATAATATCTCCTCCATTCCTATCTACATGAGTTGTTTATAAAAACCTCACTTACAAACCTATATGTTTTGCATAAATTATCATGTAAATTGTTATTTGCAACCAGCATAACAATCCCACATTATTAATTAATGGATCACTAATAGTATTTTCCTAACATTTTGAAGAAAATATCGTAACATGTCATTTCAAGATTACTTTACCTACTCCTTCCAACCAACTTTATTTTCATTCTTACCTGATGTCGCTTAATCCTGGAGTTGTTTCTTATTATTTTGAGTTGCATGATTAAAATAAAAAAGTCGGAAAAGAGGTATGTTATGTCAATGATAAAACCTATAACTATGAAGTGAATGTATTTTCATGCAAAAATCAATATTTATTTATCTTTTGTGAAGTGTTTGCCTGTCATGCCATTTCAATATTCACACCACTACAATGTTTATATGTTTTTCTTTACACCAAATATTTCTTTGTTTGTGTTCACTATTTATCTAGCCTATTCAAGTGCAAAGAGATAAACTAATATTTAAAAAAATCACTCGAAGCTCTATAATGCTATAATATTATAAATATTGTTTTGGGTTTAATGTTTAGTGAATGTTGAGGGCATAAATGAGTTACATGATTGAAATGAAACCCATACATGCGAAGGTCAATAAATACTTAAATGGAATGATAAGGAATTCACTTCACATAAATGGGTTTTATTTTAATCATGCAAATTAAATATGCCCCCTTGTCATGCCATTTTATTGTTTTACCCTATTATTTATACCCACTTTCTTTTTGTTCTTTTCTTTTGATGGTTCATTTAGGAGGCAAATCTAGTTTATTTTACATTGGAAGATTTGTAATGATTTAATATTTCAACTACAATTCAAAGTTTACTTTAAGTATTGTAAATGTCATAATGCACTAGAAGACCTATATTTGCTTATTACTTTTGTACCCACTTCCTCTTCATTATTATATGGTGTTGGTACATTGTGGAGGTTTTTATAGTTCGCTCAAGTTACATGATTGAAACAAATGAATTATTTCCATTTTAGTAATTTCATCTTACAAGGTTACATTGAGACCTATAAGTTGAAACTACTAAAGTGGAAGAAGATCATGTAAAATGAGATCTATATGATGAAACTACTAAAGTGAAAAGAGAAACGTGTAATAGAAACATTTTGCATCTGGAATGTAAAAGTAGAAAATGATAAACTGGCAAGAGATCATTTAATTTTAATCATGAATGATAATTTATTTACATTACAAAAGAAAAATTGAATGAAAATAAACCTCATTTCTAACATTTTATTTCAATAATGCACCTATTTCCATTTTTAGCTTTTTTTGATTAATGAGATTTATATAAAATCAGTAACTTTTCTGATTGAGGAACAATTTCTTAGAGTTATATTGTCTTACAACTCTTTAGGTTTTACTAGGTTTTTCTTATCGGTACCAATGTAAGGATGTTTCTATCAAATGAAAATAAACCTAATTTTTATTTTATTTCATTCCTACAATTCTATCCAACTTCAACTTTTATATCCCAATGCAAACATGTCTCTGTTGCATTTGTAATTGAGGAACAATTTATTAGATTATAATTTCATGTTATTTTTTTGTATATTTCGTATATTATAGCGATGATTCCACTAGTGTTTGAATGTGCATATAGATATGGTCATGGGTGATATTGGAGAACAAAATAACAACAAACTAAAATAACTTTTAGGTGAGGATTTTATAAATACATTAAGTGGATCGATGATCCTTAATATCATCCCTTCCTTTGTATGGTTTCATGTTTATTTGAATTAAAAGTTCTCGTGCCCGTTGAGAAATACTAATAATAAACATAAACATTTCATTACAAATATACAACGATCCTTTTACATTACATAGTTTTATATTTCAATCAACTACAAATCGTTTTTAACTAATGTTCTACAAAACCTTAGAACACAAACCTAAAACATCCAAGTTTGAAATAATGAGAAATGGAATTGATCCATACATTTAAAGAACTTGCATTTGAATAATTTTTTAAATATTGAAACTTAAAACCATGTTCAATATATATAGACTCCCACAAGGATAATTGCATGTGGAGGAAGCAATTGGGAAAAGCACATTAACCATATCTTTTAGAATATGACATCCTTCTAAAGACACCGTTGATTTTGCTACTTAAAGATCTCTACATCTCCAATTCCTTTTGGGCCTTCTCGAATTTTCTTTCCTTTCATCACACTCCTTTTGATATCTTTCATACCTTTGTTGAAACTTTTCTTACTTCTACTTTTTTATTTCATTTTCCAACTTCAAGTGTTCCCTTATTACTTTCTCAACATCTCTCACAACTTTTCTCTCTTCTATTTGTTGTCTCTTCGTCACATTATTTTCTTATATCTCCTTTTTTGGGTCTCTTGTTCTAAAATCATCTTCTTATATTAATTGAAAGGATAATATGAGATTTTCTACCGAACCTTAGTGCATTGTTTCCTTTTTTGCAACCCTCTCAATTGGAAATTTAAGAAAATTTGATAATGATGATTTTTTGTTCATTTCAACTTGACTGAAATATATAGTTTCATTTGTTTATGATACACCATCTACATTGGTACCCAAATATTATGTATCATCTACTATTTTATCTATTAACTCAATTGAACCTAGACTTGGATAGCAATGTATTGTCTAAGTTGTGAGAGGAGTTTGTGGTGATGGCAATGACATTGACACATCTGTTTAGGTAGTTCAAAATTCATGAAAAGGTTTGTTGTAGCCTCCTTTACCCAATCTAGTTTGCTTACTTGGGTAGGTAGACTTAAATATTAATGGTTAAAACTATAATTTGTATCGTCATTTTGTTGGTGCTTATAGAGGCTAGTGATCATGAGTTTTAAAGCTTTCTTGCATCACTTGGCTACACAAATTCTCTAAATTTGTTGGCTTTTCTCCTTCAAGAACAATTATTTCATTTATTTTTTGTAAATATTGTTGCATCATTGTTATAGCGACTTAAATTTTTTGTCAATAATGCCTACCAAGCTCATGATATTTTCTATAACATTCACTTCATCTTCTTCTAAATTGAATGCATGACTTGGAATCATTTCATTTTCTAGTGATTCCAAGTTAAGGGGATGTATTTATGTCCTTCTAAATCTATATTTGATATTTTCAAATGTTAACATGCTCTTGAATTCTAAGCTGCATAAAGTGGCCAATTTTTTTCTTTCTATAATCTATCCCATGATGGTTATTCATCCATGATTCTCTGTCAACCTTGAAGTATGCCTTAAAGGGAAAAAATACACTTACATCTAATGGCTGTAATTTTTGGCTTGTGTGTGCTAAAAATGTAATAAATTCAATCCCTAAATCCCTTTCCTCTTTAATTATTGAAAGTGAAATATGATTTTCATGACCATTGGCAATGAGAAGATGTCGAATTGTAGGTGAAACTCCACCTAGATGGATCTAGAAAAAATGTAGCTAATTCATAAATAAGCCTTTCATCATCCATGCATGGGGTTGTGCCAACATACGTGCCCTGATTCACACTCTAAAATAAAAAAATTCACCTTCCTTTTTAATTTGAATAGGTAGAATCATGAGATATTTTTTTGCTACACTAACACATGCTAATATTTTTATCCATCCATTCTATACTCTTAGACATGGTCTGTGGTGGTACAATCCTTGACCATTTTGTTTTACAATTACTCACATTCCACAATTCCCTCCAACTTGTAGTCTCGTTTCATCACAATTTCATATTTTTTTATGACCATATTTGTTTACTTCATACACATTTTTCAAACTATCATTAAAAATACCAACTATAGAGGGCTTAAGCATAACTACCCTATATTTATCCAAACCTTTTGTTGTTCTTATTAACAAATCAAGATATCTATTTTTGAATCCTTTCAACCACAACTTTTTCATAACTCCATTTCTAAATGGGGTGGCTTTGGTTCCACATATGTGAGCAAATACCACTTTTATATACAAGATTTCAAGCCCATGGCCCATGCTAGCTAATACATTGGCCCATTTCACGAGTTCTACTTCTTATTATCATGATAAAATAATGGGTGGCCCCTTTATATTTTTGTTTTAACCCTTTCAATCAATTGCAAAAAGTGATGGGTTTCATACCCTGTTAATATACTCAAATTTTTATGGGCACCCCTTATCTTAGAAACCTTTAATAGAATTTTCCAAATCATATTTTTCCCACAATGCACCATTTTCAAGCTCTTTTGTGGTAGAAAAATTACACCTCACTTCAACATTTGGTTGATTTCTTGTTGCAATAGGACATGTGTCCTCTTGAACTACTATTTCATCATCAATGCAATCCAACTTGACACCTTTGTTCTTCATTATGACATGGCATTCTCATAACATGCTATCTTCCTCTTCTTGTTCCTCATCTTATAGCTAGAAAAATGATATGTGGGTCTTTAATTAAGTCTTGATTAGTAGAATTTATAAGCTCGTAGGCAAGCTATGCAATATTTTTCACTTTAAAGTTTAGGAAATGCATAAGTTTGCAGGAAAGATATACAAAATAGCCATTACTCATGAATTAGAACAAGTATAGCATCATCCTTCTACTAGGATCTATAAGCATAAACTAGTAAAGATGAAAGAGTTGCAAGATTCAAGTTATTATAACATATTCAAAGACTGCAATCACGATAAAATATCAACTCTTAAATGAAAAAGAAGTGTGTATAAAGAAGAATAGAAAGAAATATTAAAATGGAAGGACAATGCATTCACTTTTGCAGGTTGTGGGTTATATCCTTGAGAAAATAGACCTCATTTCTAGCATTTTATTTCAAACATGTAACTCAAAACAACTAGAAACACCTCCAAAATAAACCATCATTTGATATAAATGAAAATAAAGATGGTGCAAAAGAGGAGGTAAAGCAATATTGAAATGGAATGAAAATTAAGAAAGTTAATTTAAACTTATCGATAAAGGTTGGTGATGGCAAAGCACCATAGAATGGTTAGGATTTTATCCCTTAGATAATAAACATAATTTCAAACTTTTTATTTCAATCATGTTGCTCAAATATGCCCGCAATATTTTAGAAAACTAAAAAGTTGCAATGACATAGGAAGGAAATATGATATATGAGTTTTAATTTAATTCTTTCTTAGCATAACATGCACACTCTAAAGTTTATGCAATGTATAAACATGTAGGTAAGAAAATTAGGATTGTTCACTTCAAAGTCTATGCCTTTAAAATAATTCACACAAACAAAGAACTCTAAAGTGAAAAATAAAACATATAAATGATGTGATGGTGTGAAAATAGAGATGGAATGATAAGAAAAATGCTTCATAGTTATTGGTTTGATGATTGAGAGAACATACCTCAATTGTAACATTTTATTGCAATCACGCAACTCAAAAGAAAAAGCAACACCTCCATGATGAAACAACATCAGGGAAGAATGAAACGAAAGTAGATGCAAAGGATTAGGTAAAAAAATGAAATGGCGTAAGAACAAGTATGAAATTTGTTTCACAATGATCGGTGATAATATGTGAGCGATTAGTGTTTTTGGATTCATTAAACATGTTGCATACAAATTTAAGTCCCTTAAATGTTTTCAATGCATTGTTTTTTGTATTTTTCGGTGCCAAATATATTTTAAAATCATTTAATAGAAACACTCTTGTAGTGGGATCTATAAGAATAAACTAAAAAAGAGTATAGAGTTGAAAGACAATATAAATCTTATAAATTGTTGCTCAATCAAAGAAGTTACAAATTTTATATAAATATCATAAATCTATAAGCTAAAAATGAAAAGAGGTGCATGATTAAAATAAAATATTGTAAGTAAGCCCTATTTTCATTTAACTTTTCTCTTGCAATATAAAGAATTTCTCATTAATGATTAAAGTTAAATAATGTCGTGGTAGTTGACCAATTTCTGCTTTTACATTCCTTTGTAATATGTTTCTATTACATGATTTTGCTTCCATTTTAGTAGTTTTAGATTATAGATCTCTATTACATGATCTCTTTACACTTTAGAAGTTCCATCTTATAAATCTTAGTGCAAGCACCGGCTTTCTAAGTTGAAACTACTAAAATGAAAAGACTTGCAAGAGTTTCAATCATGCAACTTAAAAGAACCAACGAATGTCCACAATGTACCAACAACATATAATAATGAAAAAGAAGTGGGTGCAAATTAAACAACAAATAAAAAGCTTCCACCGCATTCTAAAATTTACAACATTCAAAGTAAACCTTAAACCATAGTTGCAATATTAAATCATTACAAAGATAACATTGCATTATGACATTTATAGTAGTTACAATATAACCTAAACCGTACTTGTAGAATAAGAATATCGTTATCGAGCTTCTAGTGCATTATGTCATTTACAAGTATTTACAATAAACCTAAGACTGCATTTACAATATTATGGCATTACAAAGCTTCTAGTGTATTATGACATTTATAGTATTTACAAAGATAAACCTTATACCATATTTACAACAATATTACATTAGTCAAAAACTAGTATTGGTGTCTATGTACAATGGTTGATTTTGAATCTTTTTCTGTTGAACTTCAACTCCAAATCCTAATAATGTATTATGATATGCAAAAATGTTATAGATGTTTGTATAAATAATTTATTTGTGATCTCGCACTCTTGCATTCTATTGGTTTTCATGTGTTTACATGTCTTGAACCTGCTTTCATTTAGTCTTGAGTCATTGGAAAATTTAAATTTAAAATTGTCATTTATTATTTTGGGTGATATGATAATGAGACTTACAAATTAAGTACAAAATTCATGAAGTTTGGACCGTAATTCCAAACATATGGGGTAAAAGTACTTAATGCATATATATAATGTATTTGAATATAAAAATTGCATCATGGGGTACTAGGTAGTGATGAGATTTTTGCAGGCGTAGTTTGGAAGTTGGTGGGTGAAAAGTCATTTTGTAAGGATATTAATATTCCAATGTGGATGTAAACTTTTAGACAAGCACCTAATTATTACATTGTATTACACACTTTTGGAAAATATGTGATGTGCAATAGTTGTGTCAAAAACCAATAGTGTTGAAAGGGTTTTATTGCTTGATTTTTGCCCCTATCATAGTTATTGCACCCCCGCCAATTAATTGTTCATTTACCCTACTCTTTCGTAATTCTATACATTCTTGGCATCATGAAAGATTCAAACTTGTGAGCAGAAAAACCTCTACATATGCCCTATGGGTTCCTTTTTGGCACAAGAAGCTATATTGTGTGTCAAAGCTATATGAGTGCTGTCATATTCACTAGCAATCACATGTGTTTCATGCAATGTGAACGCTGAACGGTATATGTTATTTGTTTTAGAGGTATAATTATTACTTTTGTAGTTGATGTTGATAAGGGGTGTGATTGATTTTGTAAGTGTAGAAATATAGATGGGCCACTTAATTTTAAGGTTGTTTCTACATTTCAAACTTGTTAAAAATTCATACATGAATACATTTGATACCGTTTTCGATAGTTAATTAATTTTATAGTTGATGTTGTATGTATTTAATTCAGGTTTATTGTGTTAGTTGTGCATCGGTTGTTCGGTTGGTGTTTTGTTGAAAAAACATTTATTGTACAATTGATAATGTGTGATTGATAGTTGTAGTGTAGGAATTTAGTTGTAGTGTACTTATATATTAAATATTTTTCAATCAAAATTATGGGGTCAATTAGTCATGTATATATTCTAAACATTAAGTGAATCTATTTAATTTATTTATTTGAGAACAAGGTGCAGTAAGTACCTCTCAAGTATGGGCATATCTGAAGTGAGAAGCGAAATGATTCCACCAGTGGCTCCAAGAGTGAAGAAGAAAAACATACCTGCTAGGAGGTTAGGATTTAAATCATTTGCCTTGACTTTAACTTCCTGTAAAATGAATGTTTGTTTGGAATTAGTTTCTACCTCCCTCACTAACCACTACATCTTTAGGATAGATTGATTTTAGGGCCTACCACATCATCTGACAGGTGGATTTTCTAACCCAAATAAGATCCATAACCACCCATAGAAAACAACACCACATCATGGGCAACGACAAAGCAGTTTTGATTAATTGGAGCTTCCATGTCAAACATTTTATTAGATATTATCTCCTAAACAGATTTGGGGAGAAAATCCTAAGATTTCCTTGTGATTATTATCCTTGCACATGAGATAGAGGTCATATAAGTAATGACTACCCGTGAAAATTTGGGTATCAAAGTGTTGACTTACAACAAAAGGTTTAAAGGCCTACAAAATAAAAATAGTTGTAACATTGATCTGTTCCTTGTTGCCAATTTTAAAAAAAACAGAGAGAACTAACACTTTCAAATTGAGATATAAACTCAAATAAAATTGAGTAGTACTAAAATAAAAATATCGAATTTCTTAGACTCGGACTATGTGCAGAAATTGCCAAAAATAATTACTACTAATCTAATCAAAATGAAAACCCTTAAGACGATGTTTATTTAATCAACCTCCTCAATCTTAGGACCGGAACCTGCTAGCAGAGGGACCATCATCGATTCATCGGCTTAATATTTATTTAGGTTTGTTTTTTAATTTATTTGTATATTTTTACAATTTATAATTTTATATATTATTGTAATAATCGTCAACAAAGTCCATCCCAGAAACCCCATCCCTACATTCCCATTGTTCCGGAGTCTTAGGTGACTATGGAGACAACTAAACGAACTAAGATAACAATGTACAACACATTATTTTCATCCATCCTAGCAGTGTGACAAAATAACAATATACATTGGCTGCACATTATTTTCATCCTTGCTAGCAATGTGGCAAGCTAACAATGTACATTGGCCACACGTTATTTCATCCATGCTAGCAATGTGGCAAAAATAACAATATACATTGGGTACACATTATTTTCAACCATGCCAGTAATATGATGATATAGATCACACTACCATGAAACTTGGCTCCATCCACTGGTGCCTACAATCAAATGCAATTTAGAAAATTAAAAAATGCTACAATCGCGAGTGCTTTAAACCTACAAAACCAATAATAATTTTAAAAAGGCATGATTTCTCGTGCAACCTTTCATAAAATATGCACAGTATAAATAGGCTCAATGGTGGCTGAGTCAAGTATAGCACAAATATGAGAGCAATAGCATAATCAGCAATACTTACATCGCCTGTATTCCTCTTACTTGATCCCCCATTATTATTGTTCAAACTAATGACAGAGTTCACTGGTAATGGTTTCTATAAATGCCATGTATATTTCAATAAAACTAAGAAAATAAATGCTTTGGAACAACGACTAAGAAGTGGACATTTTGCATTGCGCAGACAAAAAACAAATTAGCCTTTTCATTTTGATTGTGTAATTAGTCTAGCATGCCAAATGCTTTAAAAATGAGAAGATACTGTCAACCATGAACATTCTTCCCCATCATGAGATAAAAATCTAAGAGATGACATGGTTCATGTGGTTAAGAAATGCAAAGTCAGCAGCTAGGATAGTGAGATATCTCGCCCTAATTGATCTCAAATTCCTAATCATATTATACTCTTAAGGCTAATAAACAAGTATTTCTTGTCTTCTATTTGCCTCCATACAATTCTATCCCTGTGCAGATGTTGCTTCACTGCCAATGACATAAGGGTTCGCCATGATGTTTTTCTCTGGATTTGAAGCTTTGGCTATATTTGCATGCAGTACAAACTCAGGTCCTTCGATTAGGACCTGCCCTGGTTGCGGATACCCATGGTAGATCTGGTGTTGTGCCAGACCCGCCAAACCTCATCCCACATGCTATACCAAGCCTTAAATTCCATAGTTCTTGTGGAAATGCATTTGTCATGTTAAGCCCTACAACTAAATGCCCCGATCCATCCTCTCGTCTAGTTTGGGGAGCTATGCCAGTTCCACCCACATTTGAATCATCTACATCCCTTTTTCTAACTTCATTATATCTATTCCTGAAGAGTTTATCAAGTCTCTTTTTAAGGTTTTTTGTGTTGCTGGTCCAGTGCTCTTGGGACCCTGAGATTCTTTAACTGCAGGAACCTTGCCATGCACAGTGAATAACTGCATGTCCCTTGCACCAGATTGCACTTGCAATGGGCCAAGTGAAGTACCTGGTGTTGTTGAGAGTGCAGACATGACTTGGAGATCAGGTCTTATCCATTGGTCCTGAATATCATGCGAGGAATCTGATCTATTCAGGGAACTGTTAGTCTGTTCAGAAGGGTGATCTGTTGACAAGAAAACTTGGCTCATTTGTTTATTGTGACTTTTAACTCCTGCAAAACAAAAGAGAGCACATTAGGGTAAATATATACCAGACTGGCATAAAGGCATAAGCATAAATTTGCATATGGACATGCATGGATATACAACACATCGATAGTGATTTTAGACTGATATATCCAGAATTGCAAACGCAGCAATTGATGCAAATATAGTGTACTAACAGCCCTATGATCCATAACAAGGAAAAGAGAGAAAAGATGGTATAGTGGGAATTACCAATTTATATCGAGGCCAGATTGTTTTCCACTTGTTGGATGAACAAAAAGAAATCTGGATGCATCACTAAGAATTAGTTGATTATTCAATTGCATCTATGAGCCATGACAAGGTAGTAACATAGTAATTGTTCCCATGTCTACATTATTGCCATTAGAGGTGGCCCCTAAAGTTGTTGACACTAACATGCAGTGGTCAAAGTGGGGGGGACTTGATTCTTTCTTCAAGGCCTCTGAGAGGAATGCCACATAAGTCGTTTTCTGTCATTTTGTAGTTGATTGCATTATTAAAGACATTTTTGAATCCCTTTAGTTCAGTTTGCCTGCACCCAAATATCACAGCCAAGAGAGTGTATGCTAGACAAATAAAATCAGTGGAAATGTCCCCAAAAAAGGAGGTAAGGTTTGTTGGTACCAACCATTCCGTCAGCTGGCAGCTATTTCCAAGCACAAAGAATTGGGTGATGTAAGATGTACATAGCTATGACTCCCGGAGAACCACAAAACAACCATAAAGGAGATCACTCTTATCTATTTTGGGGTAAGAAACACATCTCCCTTTCATAACAGATTGTCAGAAGTCAACAGTGTCGCAAAATCTGTAGCCCCTTTAACAAAACACTAAGAGGTTGCTAGGAGCTTACAGCGGTATATATTTACAATATCAGTTGTCCTAATCATGGTGATGGATACTACTAGTAACTAACATGATGCAGCTACTCAAGAAAAAGAGAGGAATCCAATAGCATTTCGAAAAATGAATCGGGAAACTTTCAACCATGTTGGGAAATGAATTGCACACATTAGAAACATTTTTTGAAGAGTAAAAGAGAATTTAGAATTTTCTCGAATTTAATTTTCAGAAATGACAGAAACAAAGCAAGAAGACGTGAAGATAGAAATCATTATTTGCAAAAGTGAAACGTAAAACAGGGAATAAGACAAATGTGTCTCAAAAATTCAGAAACCTTCTTCAAATTCTATCCATTGCAATCTCTATCAACTGAGCCTTGCCCTCAACTTTGAGAATTGAACCAAATTCACCTCTATGAGATCAGTCATAAGAAAATTGTTACATGGACGCTCCAACTTGAAACAAATGCTGAAGAATGTAGCACAAAGTAAGCTATATAGCTGGATTTGTATAAGCACAGAGACAACGTAGAGAAAACTATATTTTAATCAAATATTTACTATCAGATCAAAGGAAAACCATATATTTTAATCCAGTTCATCAAATTTTGAGTGGATATACTTCTAGCTTGGGACAGAACCAAGTAAGCGATGTACAAAAGAATATGTATCATTTGAGATGTAACTGGTGTACAATAACTTTTATCGAATGAACCCTACTATCAGACCAAGGTATCAGCAAAAAACCATCTGGCCCACCAAAGTTTCAGTAGCTTGCAACTGAACCCCAGCTCTTAGGTGGCTGAACAAAAGTAAATGTGCCATTTGGGAGGGAAGTGATGCAATATGCCTTACGTTGAGCGCTCTGCATGCAATCAAACTGTTTATCTTTATCTAGCTAAATGAAATTAAATATGGGAATGAAGACACGCATATCATCTCAGCTTTTTAATATTTGAAATTCTGGCAATCCAAATAAGGCATGGATATAAAGACACATAGGAGAAGGCAGACATACTCATCCTAAATCCCAAGCAAACATTGCTATAGAATCAAGCACAATCTCTAGGATAGGAATTTTTGACATGTGCACTTGCCTAAATGATTTTAAGCAGGTGACGCTCAGGAATGATTCATGCACCGACATATTACATTCCTTTGAGTTCTAACCTCAACCATTAGGGAGATCCCCCTACACTCACATATAAATCTACATCCCTAACATGCGCTACCCCAACGGTCATATCTAGTCTACATGTGTTCCCACCAACCCATGGATTTCACTAACATAGGGAATGAAGCAAGGGGAATCACCACAATATTTCTCACATATGTGTCCTACCTGACTGGGAATTGCCTACACTGTCACTCCAATTTGTTTATTGGTGCTTTACCAATGTCAAATGCTAATCCGACACACTATAATTTCTCGTGTGCATGTTCCAGAATCTATCCTACATACCCACCTTTGATTTAATGTACTTGATGACTCTAGTAAAGTGTAATCGGTTTTCCGTTTTTCTTATTTCCGGCTGCCATTTTAACCTGGTCTACATTTTTTCTATGTCAGTTTGTATATTATATTAGTAGAAAAACATTAAAATTTAACAACAATTGGAACATATGGTATTCAAATCAACATTGTTTCTCTTTACAGTGAACTCCATGTCTGTTGCACATTATAATAATAAAGTGGAAAATGAAGGAAAGCATTACAGCCATAAGAGTTCAAGGCACTAAGAAAAGAGAGAGTTATATACTCCGTGTCTGTTGCACATTATAATAATAAAGTGGAAAATGAAGGAAACCATTACAGCCATAAGAGTTTCAAGGCGCTAAGAAAAGAGAGTTATATCTTCCACATGTTCTTAGCATACTTAATATCTTCCTCTCATAAACACTTCTCTAGAAGTTTGAAGTTAAGCAGAAGACTAATCTGCCTTGCTCTGTTGATTCATGTTGTGAAAAAGAAAATAACAGTAGGTCTAATTAGTTTATTATATCTCTCCATCCCATAGCTCTTCAACAGATTTGTAAGGGTTGGTGGTTGAGTTAACAAAATCCTCTCCCTTGTTGCCTTTCCTCTATTGAAGGGTGCTTATTTTTGCATGATCTTCTATACTCAGAGACCAGTCAAACACCTGAAAATATGAGTTATTCTTCCTTTATTGTAGCTATTAGGAAGCACACTTACTCCGACTTCTAATTCCCACCTCTATATAACATGCAAAACAATATTTACAATCAGAAACTCCAAGTTCTAATTCCCACCTCAATATAACCTACAAAACAATATTTACACTCAAAACACTTAGTAAAATTTAGTTTCCAAGAGTGACTCCAGAATTACAAGGTTCTTTCTTAGCAATATACAGAAACAACCATTCAGCCAAAACAAA
Organism: Taxus wallichiana var. yunnanensis; assembly: GCA_018340775.1. Classification (NCBI taxonomy): domain Eukaryota; kingdom Viridiplantae; phylum Streptophyta; class Pinopsida; order Cupressales; family Taxaceae; genus Taxus; species Taxus wallichiana. Next base: position 343,244,547 of record CM031243.1, on the reverse strand, counting down.
CTTGAATTATGAACTATTTCAAATCTTTAATTCACCATCAGCTAAAATAAATTCCAATAATGTACCTTTTCTAATGGCAAAATTCAGTCCTTTTGATAAGTAGAAAAATATCTATATGAAAATACTGGTCTGAGCCACTCCATTGTCTCTTAATTATGATTTTCCAACATGTTTTTGAAAGCTTTGAGAAGATAGGTTTGCTCTTGACATACAAAATGGAAGCTAAGCTAAAAATCTACAAAACATGCCTAAAATGTATAAAACATAGCATAAAAAATGACTCTCACGTAAATAGCTGATGCGTTTAGAATAAAATAGTATATTCTCGTTGACAGTCCATGAGTTAACATAAATCAACACCAAAAAGTGCTAAATATACAAGGTCTTCAACCGTTGAAGACGAGCACCGACAGTATGAGCTCTCCATACAAAAAGCTTTAGATATTCCTTTCATCAAGGAACTTGAATGGTTCTACTTTGACCCAAAAAAAAATTCCAATTGAATTGAACTTAAACAGAATTTCCCAATAGCTTCAAGTGCGAAGATCCAAATACACAGATCTCTTTCTAATTGAATTTTCACAACAAAACTACCATTGAAGTGGTGCCTATCCTAGCTACTAAATTGTTTGGTAAAGAAATTTAACTGCTTCAATTCATTTAACACCATCAAACATCGGCTTTCCTGTGATTCAAAGCCATACATTCCTAATGGAAAATGACATATCAATAGCTTGAAATTAGTACCTAAGCTGTAGTCTTTCCATGATTTTTCGCAATATCTTTGATAACAGGGTGATCCATACACTGGCTGAACAGTTTGAAGTTAGAGTTCCTCCAAGAGGAGACCAAGCACTGACATAAATTTTCATCATACTGCAATAATCTCTGAGCTTTCATTGCTGCCACATTGGATGCATCTCTACCTGTTACAACAGATTTTCCTTCAATTCCTTGATTTGAAAAGCAAATCAAATATATGAACTCCAACATCTTTAGCAGAAATTGAAGTATCTGACAGATAGCAGGGGATATCTTGGCATAGCTTAAGAGATCTTGAATCTTCTTACTGGAGAAGTTGCTTACACCAATAGATTTAGTGAGCCCGAGCTCAACACACTGATCCATTCCTTGCCATGTAGAGTTCATGTCTAAGGGTAGATAATATTCCTCCTTAGGGAAAGGAGGGGAGGCTCCCTTTTTAAGATGTATGGGCCAGTGGATAAGGTAAAGATCCAGGCATTCCAACTGCAAATTTATGCATACAAATCATTAATAAAAAATCACAAAACCAACTATACTAAATTACTAATAACTAACCAAAACACCCAAGGCTTAACAAGTACAAAAAAACTATTAGCAAGAGAAGAGGATGTCTAAAGCATTAACGTAAACAGAGACAGTGAACTATCAAATTAAAACAAGCAAAAAATAAATTAATTAATTAACAGAGGACATTAAAACCCAACAACCCTAAGATCTTGAAGGGCGTACAGCAATATATTAATAGTACCCAGGTCCCAAAACCCTCAAGATTTTGAAGGGAATATAACAATATAGTAACAGTAGAGAATGCCTCCCCTCTTTTACCTCAGGAAACAGGATGCGGAAACCTGCATAATGGAAATTGTGCGCATGCAATTGGAAATAACACATAATAACAACAAAGCCATAAACAATCATAAAAATCAATTGTGCATGCCTTCTTCAAAGGTATCCTATCTTTTTCTAGGATCAATTCCATGGATTGCAATCAGAACTTCAGCAGGTGTCAAATCAGGCCCTGAATGAACAAAACCCTGCATGAAAAAATTTTAAAAATTAAAAATCTGAGTGAGTATGCATTGCTAAACAAAAACAAATCATCCATGGCAATAAGGTCATTTCAAACAGTCTTGAAATAGAGTGCCCTTCTGCACCAAGAAGTAATAGATTGTCTTGGCTAGAGTTGAAAGCATCTAGAAATGACAGCTGGGTGGCCCTTATCCTTCACCAGCCGCCCGGCCATGCCGATCACCAAAAGGATTTTCGTCGGGATCGCATACTTTGACTGGAAATTTTTCCCTGCGGATTCATTTGGATTGAAGAGACCTTCTTCGACATCATTGATGCTCGAATCTCCTCTTGAGATCATGGTGTCCAACCTAAAAAGAATTCTTCCCGAAACAAAACAATTAAAAATAGGGAAAAACACTTAAAAACGCAAAAAACGTCCAAATGGCCGTCAAATTTAGCATCGTTGCAGAAACGTCCGGAGGTCCTCTACCATAGGGGAACGCCTTCAGCGTAATGATCATGTTATGCAACTTAGCGCTAGGATACTATTTTCGGGTGAGGATCAATTGTTGTTCCACATGTCATAACTATTCCACTATCATGATATTTTCCTTCATAACTTATATGAGGAGATTAATCCAATGTATACCACATTTTATTTTTGTTTTCACATTGTTGATCAAGGTAAAGGAAACTCGTATCGTGAAAAGCAAAGAAAACCAAGGGAAAGTTGGAACAATAAATAGATGATACTAAGGTAAAAATGCACAATTAATGTTGGTGTTCGGATAAGTTTTCCAACTTCATATCTAGTTTTACATTGAAATTAATAGTTTATGCAAGAAGGAAGCTATTAATCGTATATTTTTCTACAGGCATGTACACTTGCAGAAATTTTGTGCACTTTAATTTTTTTTTCATTTTCTGCAGAGTGGCCTACCGAGATACTTCGTGCATGGCTTCTTTCGGTATTTCGTTTTGTGAGTAATCCAAGACGGATGCATATAGTTTATAGGTTCAAGAAAATAATTCCCATGCATTGAGGCTCATATATCCTACACTTTCTAGAGAATGCCACAACCTCAAGACATGGTGTATAAAGGCGAGGGATAAACCATCAAATTCAAAGGAAATCATTCCCATATCATTGATTTTACAATGAGGGCTCAAATTCTATGGATAATTAGACTAGGTAAATACCACAAATAAATATTTTTTAATGTTATTGTTAGATGACTATTGGAACTGTCCTTTATATTAATTAAAATAAAAGAGAGTTACAAGAGTAGGGGTGACTGGAAAATTTACGGTCCCATAAAAATGTCATGTAGGCACCGTAAAACGCTCAAAGGGAAAACAGAAAGTAAGAGAATTACATAAAAGCATACAAAGACTAAGCACAAGTTACCGCTCTGGGAGGAGGAGAAGGATCATCTCAAAGAGGTAAGAACACTCCACTGACAAACTCGGCTGAAGGAGTATCAACCTTCCACCCACCCAAATCTAGAATTTGCATCTATAAAGGCACAATAATTCCCCAACCAGGGGCGGCGATCCAAAGAAGTGTCCGAACTCCAAGAGGAGGAGAGACCTACCGCGGGAACCTGTCACGGCCTCCCCCTCGGAAGAGGGCTCCAGTCCGTCCCTAAGAGGAAGAAGTTGAAGGGCGAACCCGAGGAGAGGCGCATCGGTGATTGCGAGAGTGGCTTCTACGATGCGATTTTGGTGGAGGATGCCACCGAGGTGGAGATGGCCGAGGCGGCAAGTCATAAAGGGTCCGGAGGGACTCGACTCATGGTGCATGGTGCACTCCCCAGTGTGCGAGTAATTCCTGCAAGTGAGAAATTCCAAAGCAAATTTTTTTGCTTGAGCTTGAATTTCAGACGCACACAACAACAAAAATAACCACTTTTTCATTAGTGGAGAATAAAGAAACAGATTGATCATTCTAGAATAACATAGAATTCTCGAGCTTTCCAAATATGAAATAGAATACAGGCTCTAAATAATTGCCATAGATTATCAATATAATTAAGCCAAGGACTGAAATCTCCAAACAAAGCCAAACGCTAGTGAAAGAACTCAGGGTGGTAGGGTTGAAAGAGCGAATGAATCCAAGACCAAATGGCATGAGTACGAGGATAAGACCAAAACGAATGCTTAGAAAATTTGGGTCTAGAGCAGTAAAGAGCATCTTGGATTAGGAATTTTGAGGTGGCTTAGATGTTTGCAACAAGAGGGCCCTAATAAATAAGGCACCAAAGAAAATGGTTAACTTTAGGCTCAAGTAAGGAGTTCCAAGCACGGAAAGCCTACGAAGCCATGTAGACTATGCAGATTAGAGGCCCCAATGGACATTGAGTTTGGAAATGGCATGTGAGATGGGACTCAATAGTTGGTATATGGTGTCGACATTGTAGTGGAAAAAGGAAATATCATGATTCCACCGCCAATCATGTCACCATGCATCCGGAGGCTTAAGCCCCAGTTTATGGAGCATGACATCTGGCATCAACTCTTGAATTCTATAGATAGACAAGGTTCGAATTAGAAAGGCTAAATTTTATATTGAGCTCAAAGCCAGAAATCCAGTCTCTATGGGAAACCAAATCTAGAATGGTGTGGATCCCTTTGCGAGATAGTCAGAGAGCTTTGATTCCCAAAGTTTCCGCAAGTAGAAGACTATCCTTTGTGATGATGGGAGACCGCCGATATTCTCGTGAATAGAAAGAGAGTCTGGTGCGAAATTCATCACCAATCCAACATAACAGGGGTTTCATATTTTCAAAATCTTTCCATATTCTTTTGGTGATGAAGGTGCCATAAATATTGACAGATCCATGGTGATAATTAAGGTGTACAATCCTATATTATTCCAACATTTTTTTGTAAGGAGCACCAAAAGTAATGTAATGTTGAAGAAAAATTTTCTAGGCTTGACTACCTGAAAAGACATCTCACCACCCATTTAGAGCATAAAGCAACGCTTTTCCTGTAAACATCAATAATTCCCATGCCACCTTGATTGCGGGGTAAACAATACACTTCCCAGACACCCGATGAAAGTCGGCCGAACCAGAACTTTTACACCAAAGGTCATCCCGGAGCAGCTTGGAAAGCTTGGCGAAGGAAGCCTAGGATGGGCATCAACACACAGAATAGTAAACATATGTGGCCACAAGAATCTTGTTACACACTTGGAATTTATCTTCTAAGGAAAGGAGTTTAGAAGACCACCGAGAAACTTTATGTTCAACTCTCTCAATCACATATTGTCATAGAGTGGAAGAATCACTATAATTTAAGGCAAAAGGAACGCCCAAAAATTAAATTTTTCTCCGCATCCTATCCACTTCTAGGGGTAAGCTTTCAACCAATCAGCATAGGTAAAGAAATTTTCCGATAGCCATATGAATGTTGGATCCTAAAGCAAGAAAAAAATTTCAAGGTAATCAAAAATAGTAACCACATTCTGCTCAAATTCGATAAGGGTAAGAAAAGGGTCACTAAGCAAAGTGTCCATTAATAAGTTGATTCTCGTGATCTGGAAAAATATTCCCCGAATGCAGCCTTGATTAGCACGTCAAACAATAAGATAACCAAGAGCATTGGCTGCTAAGACAAATAGGAAAGGTGCAAGAGGGCACCCCTGTCTCATAGAACGGAAGAGACCAATTGAGGCGGACTTATGCCCATTAATAGTGAGGCAAACATAAGCATTAGAGAAAAGAGTCTGAAATGTCGAGGTAAAAATTCCCAAAACCTAAGATTGTGAGCATAGCCAAAATAAATGGCCATTCGATACGATCATAAGCCTTTTCAAATTCAATTTTGAGAAACAAAGGTTGTTGCAAAGATAACCGAGCCCATTCCATTCCTTCCTCAGACAACTATAATATTATCCAAAATGTAGCGGCCTTTGAAGAATATTGTCTACTCGGGGTAAACAATCTTAGGTAAAAGATCAACAATGCGAAGAGCCAGAGCCTTAGAAATAATTTTGTAGGAAACATTCAACAAAGTGATAGGCCTCTAACTAGTAATTTTCTCTGGATCGCTAGCTTTAGGAATGAACTTAATGTTTCCTTGATTGATGAAACTCCCAAGATAATTGGATTAGAGAGCTTCATTGAGACCCAAGCAGGTATAAACCAACAAAATACCATGTCACTTTGTAGAATTCACAAGGAAAGCCATCCAGTCCTGAGATTTATCATCATCTAGGCACAACAAAGCAACATAAATCTCATCCAAAGAAAGAGGAGCATTGCATCGATCACGATCCTTGAGAGAAAGCTTGACTGGAGCCACCTCAATACATTGCTACAAAGCGGAATCTCACTCATTTGTAACCTCTTAAGCTTCAAGACTAATCGCAATGCTCAAAAAGGATTTAGATATCTTAGGCACATCCGTGAGCTGCTATTGAGCAACTTGAATAGATTTGATTTGTTGACGAGCATGCTCGACCCAAAGGGATTTGAAAATATGCTTAGACACTTTATCTCCCACCTTGAGCTAGTGCATCCTTGACCGGATCTCGTGCTCCACGAGCTAAGTGAGATTCCATGAGCTTGAGTTTGTGTCGAGTATCAATAAGCATGTAACTTAAGGTATTTTTGAAAGGATTGGAATCGAGAAGAACAAAGATCCTTATAAATTCTTTTGTGCAGTGGTCGAGTCAAACTTGTTTAGGCACGTGAGTAACTCCGCTTACCAAACTAGTGGAGAAATCAAGTGGTGCACTTTGAATCACCGCTTCCCACCACTCATTCCAGATGGCAGCAAAAGGTGTACGTGGTGCCATGTTCCAAATTTTAGCGATAAGTGGGACCACCCCGAGTGACTCGAAAAGAAACATTAAGAAGGAATTGATTACATGGGACTTTGAAAGGGGCTCCACACCAAATAATCTTAAAAGAAATCAGACAATGATTTGACAAAAGCACATCTAACCACACCGTGACAGGGGAGAATCCTTGCGTATCAAAATAAAAATAACATGTTAAGAGAGAAGTACACAATCAAGTATTTTAAAACCTAATTGCATCCTTCTTGAAGATTGGTCCAAGTATACCAAGATTGAGCCTTAAATTCATGTCACCATCTGAGCAAAGGATCGAAAGCCCCCAATGGATTTTAAAGAAATACCAAGCCGCACACTCACCGACACACCAACGTATAGGAGGGCTTCGAAATTATCATCCGGATGTTCTATCATATTAAATTCGCCATACACTAGCCAAGAAGCTAAAGGCAAGTTGTGACCTAACCATTTCTATGATGTCGTCCTTTTAGAGTGATCATTAGGAGCATAAACATTAAGAATACCAAAAGAAAGATCATTAATCGCCATAATCACCCACATAACCCGATTTGAAGGATCTTGGCCCAAGGAGGTGATTAAGGTTGAGAATTTCAAGGCTATGGAAATACTAGCGCCACCTTTGCCATCAATGTGTTGAGTATGAAAATGTGAAAAAGTTGGAGTAATATAAGTTAGCGTATTCTAAAGAAAAAAACCAAAAAATTTAATTTCCTACAGACAAATAATATCAAGGCAATAATACGTTGGCAAGCTAACCGAATGTAATATTTATGAGAGTTTTTTTAAGGACCCTAACATTCCATGAGATAAAATTCATGCAAAACATATAAAACTCCCCATGCCCATCTGGTATGCCATCCTCCAAGCTAAGAATGGCAAAATTATTAGCAAGTAGAATCTAGTCTGAATTGGAAAGATCAACATGAATGGAGTGACGTTTGACCCCATTATCTCCTCGCATGTCATGGGACACCTCCCGGGGTGGACTACGAGAGTGTAGCAGAGGAAGAGATGTTGAAGCTATATTCCCAATATTATCTTATCATGAAGGTAAAACTTGGCTCTATGAGGGTTTGGAAGGAATGGAATCCGACAGAGGGGTGAATCTGATCTTGAATCATCCTTGAATGGAGGGGGAAGGAGATGGGATAGGCATCACCACAGGAGTGGATTTAACACCAAATCCCTTCTTATTCCCAACCGTAGTCCAACCATCAATCGACAGATCACCTTTTGGCTTAGATACCGAGGGTTGTGTCACCACTAGCTTGGAATGAGCTAGCAAAGGACAATCGTGAATGCGGTGGTCTAGGGCTTGACAATGAAAGCACATGTTGGGGAGGTTGAAATAAACCACCTTTTAAGAGATACGTAGGGACCTAACTTGAATATCCAGGTGGTCCCATAGATCTTTCACAAGTTCAACTTCGACACAAACTCACTTGTTGGGACGAGCATAAAAATGCTCTTGCTCATGGCATATCACCCTATCAATCCCGTTACATAAACTATTTAACATGTATAGGGTTTTCCCTTCAGTCCTATCATAGTGTTATTCGACTATTTTCCTTCACTCTATTACAAACTCACTTTCAACTTTAACAAATTGTTGATTGGCTGCAAGATTATGTTTACTTTATTGACCTCCCTCTCTCCTCTTTTGTGGCCTTATAATAAAAAAATGACCCATTATATTACATCTTTAAAAACATGCCTTGCATACATCATGTGGTATATGTCTTTAAGAACATTTTAAAATTTCTTCTACAACACTGAAATCCCCATTCAATCAAACATTTAATCTCATTTTGGATGGTAAACTTTGTTTATGGTATAATATAAACTCCAATATACCATGAACCTTATACATATTTGGACGACGCCAAAATGGAATTGACCTTCTATTAACATACTCAATTGATTGTGTTTGAACACATAAATGTCATAGAAAAATTAGTTGATAGGTAGGGTCAACCATCAAATTAACCTTGTGCTTTGAGGAGTGCCTCGCCGCGTTGCCATAGGTGTTCAATTTTAATGTCCACAATTCTAACTCCTTTATACTATGATTCCTATATGGTCAATAGGGTTGATACCATAATATGTAAGTGGATTATCTCATAAGGATATGATTGATTGATACCATAATGTATAAGGTCAAGCGATTGATCGATACGAACCGATAAGTGGAAATGGAACATTGGATCATGTTCCTCCCTCAATGTGAAATTTCCACTTATTCACACCACACATGAACAACATGATCACTAAAATATGAAGCACACTAAAACTATAACTCTGCAAAACACACCGAAAGCACACCGCACAAACCGAAAGTAAATACTCCCACCACAAAGAAAATGAAACCCCGTCATTGGTGACTGATGAGAGGTCGTTGAATGACCTCCATCCTTTGTTTACCTTCACCTTCAAAGAAAGGCTACTAACTCAAAGGATTTGATCATGGAGCTCATTGTATAATTTATCCTCACAAGATGGATGTCACGTGCAAATGAAAATGCGTCCAATTATTGAAAAGTGAGGCAAATTTTTTTAAAAATTTTACATTTTTTTGACTTCGACTCTCAAAATAAAAATACTTGATGACTTTTAACTCTTTTGAGAATAAATGGTAATTTCGACATGACAACTTGAAATTATTAACACTCAAAATTAACAATAAAACTATTGACACAATTTGTGGGTATAGATAGTACTTAACAATATGACAACACATAATACTTTCACAATAAATTTGAAATCCAATTAAAGAATGGATTGGACAAAACTAAATGCCAAATACCAAATGGCTTTAACTAAAAACAACACTAAACATGACTTCTTGACACATAATAATATTTGATTAGACAATTATATGATCGACGTGATACAATTGTAAGACCCTCACTACTAATAAATAAACCAAAACATACATAGTAGAAAGGAAAGACCTAAAAATTAATACAAAATGTCAAGCTTATACCAAATACTTGTTTTGTAAAGCTTCGGCTGTGAAGTGAGATGTTGCTTGGATCTCGGGATCTAATGCTCATATTGCGTGTAATCGTATGGATCTTACCTTTTCCTTTTATTATCCATAACAAGTGGCGAGCTGAGTGTGAAGTCATAGAATTAGAGGAAGTCATTCAAAACAATAGCACTCAGGTTACAAACAAAATGTTGTGCTTCTGTCACACACATTGATCTTTCTACGCTGCAGTCTCCTTCCAACACTAAAATCTTCTCCAATTAGCTTGACACGGCGCCGGGCGGTGGAGGAGAATTCGATGCATGCACAACAAGATCAGAAGTTGTATAGCAGTCTATGACAATGAATAACGCGAGGGCTATTAATGGTTGGATCTACAACTGAGAGCACACATCGTGGAGTAGGCCTACATTTTTCTGCAATATTTATTGTAGAAGTATCAGGATAATCTTCAGAGATACAAAGATCAGGTGAGATGTATGTGCATGGAGGGTGACGGCTAGGGTGTCTTTGGTGGCTGGGCACAATCCAAATTTAATATCCTAGTGCCCCTTCTATTAACTTTGGTGGCTAGGGTGTATTTGTTGTAGGATGAGTATGTTTACTTTCTTGACTTTCCTCGCTTTCCATCTTTAACAATGGACTCCAAATCTACAAATACAACAGAGAGAACCTTTTTCCTTCCTTCTTCTTAATGACCTCTTCTAATAAATTAAGCATTTGTAACTATTGAAGCTTCTATTATTAAACTCAATTTATTCCTTCATTGTTGTTAGGAGGCATGTTATGTTTTTTCATTGTTGTATAGTCATGTCATTTGAATTTTTATTTTATTTATACAAAAGCTTTTATTGTTAATATATTCATTTAGAAATGAGTTTTTAATTATATTTATTATTACATATATTTCTCCGTGAAACTTAAAGTCAATATTTGAATTGGATAGACAATAATTGTTCCTACTTTATGCAATGCAAATTATTTTCTTAAAATTATACAATAAACATCAAAAGGAACTTCCAAAGTGGAAGCGCACACGCTAGATGTGCTCATAAACACCACTTTTGTTTCTTTATATTCTTCCACATAATCTAACATATATTAAATGTTAATGACATTTTTTTCTTAAAATACATTTATGTAATTAAAAATTCCGATATTTTATACACACACACCATAGTATTCAAACACCTTTGTAATATTGGGATAGAAATCACAGATCTCTCTTGAAGAATAAATATAAATGAAAAAATATAAAATTATTTACATTTTAGGAAATTTTTAGATTGGTGATTTCTTAAAATTCCAAAGTTATGAATTACTTACTCTTAAACTCTATCAATATTTCATGGGTACGTGTTGTTGTGTTTAGTGATGACTATGGACTAAAACTCTTTGAATGATGAAGACATATCAAAAGATCACACCAAATAATTTTTGAAACATCAATCTCCAAAGCAAGTTTTTAAAAATTGACTTTACTTTCCTCCTTTCTATACCTTACTATCCCTTTGTGGTGAAATTTCTAATTATTTATTAGCTTGTCTACTATACCTAATATTGCTCACATTTTTTTGATGGATTTGGCTGAAACTTACATTATTTTGATAGTTTAAATGATAATTATTTATAAATAAATGTTTTCCTCAAAAATATACGTAAGAGTCTTGCTTCGAGTTAATCTTATCATTTTCATATTTGGTGTGTAGTACTATTCCACTAAATTGTATATAGTTCCATGAAAAAAAATTCTAGTGTGTTTGTTCAAAAATATTCAAAAAAAGAGTTCGCTGTAAACACAAATATTTATCACACAATTAAAGGCAAGACTAGCATTTGAAGAGAGGTAAACATTATTCAATGCAACAATCAAAGTAACAAATGTGTAGTTTTCAATATTCTTTCTACTTGAATTTTGGTTGATTACACGCATTATCCGCGAAGTTGCTTGTGTGGTGTCAAGTACATTAATTCTTGATGGGAAAGAAGAATCTCTATACCATTTACACTCTTGTAACTAAACTTGTCTCAAATGGATGCCTAAAAATTCAACATTGGAACATTTCACAAAGGACTATGAATTGAATCGTTATAATTCCTATTGTTAAATATATGCCCCGACAATCCCTTATCCTTAATCATAGTGTTCTTGTCATTCTTTGCCCTATAGAAAGTTCATCTTGTCAATCGTGTGAGTGTGAATACATCTATCACACCACCCATACTTCTAGATTTGTTGTCCTTCGAGAAGTGAGAAAATACAAAGCTTACATTGTTGATGAACAATTAGTCATTAGTTTTGATCTAGACATAAAATAATTATTTGTTAGCTAAACACGTAAGGGAGAGCCAATCACTTGAGAAAATAAGAATCCAATGGTACCAAATCCTTTTCTGGATTTATGAATTGAGGAAAATTCATAGGAATCTCTTGAGGGATCATTCGACCGAATGATAGATTTGGGTTGCAGTTATGTGGCATGTGCCTTTGATTATTTATCAAGGTTTTAGTAAGAATAATGGTCACCGTACAAAACCCGATGGATGATGAATTGAGCCGATGAACTAGAGTTAATTTCGGTAACTCCTAAGGAAACACCATATATCTCTTTGTAGTTTCACCACCGAAATTTTCACACTTAATCGAAGTAATATCATAGTCAATACCGAAACTAATATACAATAATAAGGTACATAAACAATTGCACACATCACTGAAATTTTTACTTCAATTCTAAAATATGCTTCAAAAAAACTCAAAAGTGAATAATAATATTATTTCTCCATGTATTTATGCAGATACAACCCCAGAGACACCATCACAACCATGTGACACATCTTCTACTATGGCAAAATGTCTCACTTTTATTAAAGCAATTAATGTATCTAAAACAAGTTGAGTGTGTATTTTTTTATTGGTGATAAACAATACATCTCACTTTGTAAATGACCTACAAAATTGTTTCCACTAAAGAAATAATTGTACAAAAAATAATTTTAGCATGAAGTTTTATATATGTTTTAGAAGAATTCCTAATGTCAATTTGTTGTTAATTACATTCAATAACACTATGTAACTAATTTTTTTGTAATAACAACTTAAACATGAAGTTTTTTAGATGATTTAAAATAATCTCTAATATTAATTTAACATCAATTACATCATACACTACCTTGAAACTTAAATTTCTGAAATGATTTTTATACATGTTTCTAACTAAATAAAAACGATAGTTACGTGAGTCTTGGGGATGGGGGATGGGGTATGGAGGGACGTTTCTAGGACAGAAAAAAATCCTAAATTTTGGGGACAGCTATTAAAATAATACATAAAAATTAATATTTCAATATTTTAAACTTTTTTCAATCACATTTAGGGATTTAAATTGTATTTAATGTATTTTACGTACTTTCAAGATTATAATTGAATGCTTTTGGCAAAAATAACAGTTTTTTAACAGTAAAAACATCAGAAAACTTTTGAACGATTTTTTAAAATTTTGGGATGTCCCCACAAATCTCCAAAATATTTTAAACGTTTGAGATGTCACCAAAATCTAAGGGGCACGTCCCCACATAACACTGATAAAAACAGAAGGGTTCCACTAAACTCAACCCTGCTTTCCTTCTTACTTGCCATCACTTTAGCAGACCCAAAGTCTGCTAACTTCACCCCCACAACTCCGCACCAGCGCATTCCTTCCCTTGATGTCACCATGCACAATCCCCTGGCTATGGAGATACTCAATGCCTTTAACAGACTCCTCCAACTGCCCTCCAAATCTCTGCACAACATCTGCCACACTGCCCCCTGAAATGTATTCCATCAACAAGTTCCTCCTGCAGACACCACCATCCTCGCTGTAATTCTCACCCAGAAACTTCACAATCCACGGAGAGTCCAATTTCTGCAGAATGTTTATCTCATTCTCGATTGCCCCAAGCTCCCCTTTCTCTCCTCCTCGCATTCAACAGACTTCACAGCAAGCAGCTCTCCAGTGGCCTTATCCATGGCCAGGTTCACAGTGCCAAATGCCCCAACTCCAATTACACTGCCTTGTAACTTAAATTTCTGAAATGATTTTTGTACATGTTTCTAACTAAATAACAACAATATATAGTCTACTGTAAAATGCAATCCACACTAACAGTTCCTTCGGTAAGATATGACATTACATGGCCTTTGTTGATTTGTGGAATATTTTGAGGGAACGATGTGGAAATGAGGGGAGACCCAATTTTGTTTTTTTATTAAATTTTAGCAGCAACCACGAAACACAGAAAGAGATTAAATTTAATTTTAACTTTTGTAAGAAAAGGACATTTTACATTAAATAATAAAAAGTTAGAGTCGCACAGAGTCCTTTATCCATTTCAGAATGGAGACTGAATGTGTTCCTGAAATTCATTATATTCAAACAAAAACAGAGAGAGTTGCAGTCCATTACAGAGAGCAAAAGGATGGCTTACAGAGATGTCTGTCCAGAAGACTTGAGATTTACCCAAGATTCCATAGCAATTAAGTTCAAACCCCCTTATCAACATCTCCGCATAGATAACGCAGTCGATCAGATTCGCAACAGAGAGCTGTCTCCCACAGTTTTTTCACCCTTGAATGTGGTTCATCACAATAACATATTGTGGTCTCTGGACAATAGAAGGTTGTGGGTATTGAGAAAAGCCCGTGTTGCAACAGTGGAAGTCAAGTTGGTTCCACCCAATTTCATCCAAAGATCATCAGATTTCCTCAACAATTTGAATCCGCTCTTGGAAAAACAATATTCCAGTCCTCACTATTTTCCTCTCGTACGAGGTCGGATCGGGTTTGTGGGGATCAACTCTCAACGATACCTTCGTAAGGGCAGAAGCGTGGGTGTTCCTCCTCCGCCATTACCAAAGCTTCCTCAAATAGCAGTTGCAGGGGAAGGAAAAAAGACTGTTCCTGCAAGCTTAGTTTCGCCTCTCACAAACACTTATCAGCAGCCAATCAAGAAAATCGGCCATGGTCGCGGTGGGAAGGAAGATCAGAGTATATGGAGAAAGGTAGTCAATGACCACAAATCTTTTATGGCCAAGAGTTTTTTTTTCTTTGATACCATAGCACGCGGAATTTTCAATCTGGGCGGGCGAGGGAGATTCAATTTATTGAACTTGAAGCGTTCGGACACGGTATTCAACAGATTGCCTGTTTAGGTAATAGGGACAGTGGCGGACTGCTTGATTTCCTTCCATTCCACACACTGCAGGCCAAAGCTTTGTACAGAAATAAGCATTATAATGCTGGTTTTCTATTGAAGTTTTTTTCTTACTTCAACCACATGCTTTTTTCATCTTTTATACGGCTGTTACCATAATCAATCATGTATCTACATGATTATCATTAATTAGATATTATCGTCTCTCTATTAGAATTTATGTACTAGCAAATTGCACGAGAAATGTACGATGTAAACGTCAAAGAGGATGTAGTGAAGAAGTCAAAATTCAGGAGAGAAACAATTGGAGCGAAGAAGAGGTCTAAGGGTGGAGAAGTGCAAGGGCGGTGAAATTGGAACGGGGAAGCAGTATGGAACTCCACCCTCCAAAAACCACATGGAATTTGTGTTAATCATTTGAAGTAGAAAAGGTAGGTTGTGTAAGACGTCGATTCAACTATTTTTGGAGATATCTCTAAACATAAGGAGGGGTCGAACAATATTGACAAAGTGAAAATTTGTTTGCAATTTCAATTCTTTCATTTATTGGGTAGTTAGAAGACATGTAAATGTAAGGGGAATTGGAGTGAACATTCTATGGGACACAATAGAGACATGAAGATGTGGATTGGACCTAGCATCGAAAGGTAGCGATTGCACACACATTTTGGATTAGGGTTTTTCTCTAACTATCAAGACAACAAAAAGGTTATTCCTCAAAGAACAATTGTGATGGTGTCATCCACGGTCATAGATTCCCTTCTTATGGTTTGGTCTTGCCTTATATGTGTCACTTTGTGAGACAGATTGGTTTGACTGCAGTGTGATAATTGGTTAGTGTTGTGCACTCCTAGTGTGGTAAGGAGGACAAAGTTGCATTGCATATGTATATGAATGATACATTGTCCTCTTGTGACAATGGCATGCTTGTAATTTTGATATTTTTCTCTCATGTTGTGTTATATGGTTAAAATTCGTTACTATGAGTGTATTGTTAAGAAAAGATTAATTAAGGGTTGATTTTAAAAGGGTTTATGATTATATCCCTAATAATATTGTTTAAGGTCTTTTGATTAACTAACTCTTTGTATTTTTATGGCCAAGTTGCATTACATGGACGAGTTCCACCGTGTGTCTAAGTTCCATGCATTGTAGCACCAAAAAACATTACCATCAATGATATAACAACTACAACAAAAATATTACCACAAACCCGAATACAACTACTACAACAATATTACCGCAAACCCGAATACAACTACGTTGTTTCTTGTTTACAACCAGTGGATTAAATAGTGCTCACATCCTTTGTGAATGGAAAAAGGGAAGGGAAGGAGGAATGAAATAGGGAGGAGAGAATGAAAGTAAGCAATGTGTTGTTGAAACTCAACTAGGGGTTTGTCATCAACAATCATGAAGGCATTGTCATTCAACAATGACCAAGAAAAAAAGGGTATATTATATATATGTATATATATATATATGTATATATGTATACGTATATGTATATATATATGTACATGTATATATATATATATATACATATATATATATATATGTATATGTATATATATATATATATATATATACATATATATATATATGTATATATATATATATGTATATACATATATACATATACATATATATATATATATACATATATATATATATATATATATATATATATATATATATATATATATGTATATATATATATATATATATATATATATATGTGTATATATATATATATATATGTATATATGTGTATATATATGTATATGTATATGTATACATATATATATATATATATATATATATGTATACATATACATATATATACATATATGTATACATATACATATATATACATATATACATATGTATATATACATATATATATGTATATGTATACATATATATATATATACATATATATATACATATACATATATATATATATATATGTATACATATACATATATATATATATATGTATATGTATACATATACATATATATATATATATATATATATATATATATATATATATATATATATATATATATATATATATATATATATATATATATATATATATATACATATATACATATATATACATATACGTATACATATATATATGTATATATGTATATGTATACATATACATATATATGTATTGTATGTATATGTATATGTATATATATATGTGTGTGTGTGTGTGTGTGTGTGTGTGTGTGTGTGTGTGTGTGTGTGTGTGTGTGTGTGTGTGTGTGTGTGTGTGTATGAGGATTTTGTTTGGATGGTGGAAATTGTGTAACTGCCAAGCCCACATCTATTTCATGGATCTCGATTATTCCTCCCCAAAAATCTTTGGTATATGTGCTCAACTTTATAGTTATGATACCACTCAAACTATTCACGTGAACTTAAGGGGTCTAAAATGGGGGAATTCCAAAAGGTCTTAGGTTCAAAACCCAAATGCAAATGCTTACTTCTTGTAGCAATTTGTAGCCCCCCTTTTTAGTTGTTAATTTGATAGACAAGACACAAACATGAATGGAATGTTGGAAATTAAAAGGTGTGAATTAAATACTTGCATGTCCCACACCTATTCCACAGATCAAATATTTCCTACCCAAATAATATTTGTTATCCATGCTCCACTTAAGCATTTCAATCTCACAAAGAGGAAAAATAAAAATGGGAAAACTCGAAAAGGTTTAAGGTTCAAAATCCATTCGAATGCTTACGTATTGTAGCAATTTGTAACCTTGCTTTCTAGTTGTAATCAAGTCACTGTAGGAAAATAGTTGGTGTGCAAACAACCATCAATAATTGAGGCCCTCAAGCCATTGGGCATATTAGCGAAAGGTAGATTTTATCTGTCAATCAAGCTTGCTAATTTTTTATTTTATGGCAACAAGGATTAAAATTGGATGGCGCTTAATTTGATTGGTAAGACATAGACATGAATGAAATGTTGGAATTTAAAGGACTTGAATTAAATGCCTACATGTCCCACAACTATTCCTCCAAGCAGATTGTTCCTACCTAAACAATATCTTATATTTGTGCTCCACTTATTCATCTCATCCTCATGCACATTATTCATATGAATGCACCGGGAGCTTAAAGCGAGGAAAATGAGAATTCAACAGACCCAAATTTAAAACCCAACCACACTACTTGCTTCTTATAGTACTTAAGAAGCACACTTTTTGGTTTTAATCTCGAGTAATTACAAAAACCGTGTGATGCAGAAAATCATTGCTAATAGAGCCCCTCTTGGGAATGGACATATGAACGAAAGGAAGATTTTATCTCGTTGATTGAGCTTTGTTATTTTTATTTTTCATGGCATTGATTTTTTTGAGTACATAGTATTTAATTTGTTAAATAAGGTGAAGACACGAACAAAAAGTCAAAAATAAAAAGGTGGAAATTAAAACCATGCATGTCTCGCACTTATTCCACAACTCACATTTTTCCCACCTAAAGAACATTTGGTATATTTTCTCCATTGCATCATCTGGATCTCATTCGCATTATTTACATGAGGGCAATTTATGCTTAAAGTGGCCTAAACAAAGAATACCGAAAATCCAATATGATAGAGGGTGGAAATTTATACTTTTTAATATCAAATTTAATTTATATTGATATTCTTTTAATAAAGAAAGGAATTGAGAAGTGACAAATTTGGGAAGATATTTTGGCATACACTTAGGTCTTATTTAAATGAACATAATAAATAAACTCTTGGATATGACGAACCCTAAGAGTTTTTTTGGGTAACGCAAATGATACATTTCCCTGTGTTATGGCATTAAACCTTGTATTTACAAAGGAATTCAAGAGTAATATCTAAGTCATGGGTATGATCCTCTCCACGTAGAGATTTGACAAGAAGGTCATTCATATAGAATTACACAATTTTATGAATGGTATCATAGAAAATGTGGGTCATATCTCGCTGATAGTTTACCCCAACATTTTTAAGGCCAAAGGGAATTTTAGCATAGTAATAGGTGCCTCGTTTGATAGTGAAGGTGGTATTATGTTGATATTTGGGGCTATTTAGATTTAGCTAATATCCGTAAAATCCATCCACAAGAAATAACCTCTCATAACCCATCATATAGATTTATGGCATCGATAGAAGGTAGAGGAAAGTTATCTTTAGGGTAGTTAAGGTTTATGTTTAGAAATCAATGTAAATGCATATGGCTAACGTGACTTTCTTGGAAACAGAATGATGTTGGAGACCCATTATGAATATTCGATAAAGTGGATGAATTTTTCATCAAGAGCTTGAAAATATCCTTATGGAAAATGTTATTGATTTCATGGGGGAACTTTTGGATCTTTTGTCTAAGGGGCTCAACGTTGAGATAAGTGATAATTGTAAGTACCACAATATTGGATTCAATTTCGAGTGTGTAAAATTATCCCCAAGTAAAAACTCTTTATGTTTATGAAGTAATTTGTAGTGGTTATCTTGGAGGTGAGGAAAACAATTGAATAACATGACCACATGGGATTGATCGGCATTGATATAGACATCAATAGTATTTTTAAGAACCATGGTACTACCATCATGAAAGTGGTAGGGAGATTTAAGAAGATTCCAAATGATGTCACTTATTGATTCCCATCATTTATCAAAGAGAGGCAATTTATTATATAGGTGACCAAATTCATGGTGTTATAGAGGAATATTGTCCTCACGTGCTTGAGGAGTTTCATGATACCCTTGTCCTTGTCAAGGGTAGGTGGTGGACCATTATATTCAACATCTATCTCAAATGCCACATATTGTTTACCATCATGGTCTTTTTGGAAACTTATTTTTCTAACATCAAGGAATTTATCTATTGTCATGCATTTTTGCAAGACCAAAAATTCAAAATTGAACCATGACAACCAAGCCCAAGTGTCAAAAAAACTTGCTTGAAAACCCTCTTAAACATCTATCCGGATCAATCGCCTTTTCTATCATGTTCATCCCAACCTTATAGATCCTCATAATGTGTTGTAAGAAATTTCCCTAGTGTTTGAAATATAGTGACATGGTCATTCAACTCATTCATTGAATTGCTTCCAAAGGTGAATTCTTCAAAGTTTCCTAAAAGGCCAATTTTAGCCTTTTCAAGACATGTGTGTATCCTCCAGACTGATTGGAAATCCCACAACCATCCGTGATATAGTATTGAATAGTTTAGAGAGTAATGGAACTGATTTAGGAAAAAATAGGGAATTTTTAGAGGTCTAGGAACAATTGCAATAAAAGCGGTTTTCTCAAGGTTAGGGAGCATGCAATCAAAAATGGTACCTAAACTTCTGTAGAGGATTTCGGGAGTTACGTAATGAATTGTAAAGAAAACAAATATTCATTGGAAATATTAAGGAGCCCTATATATGATGGAATCATAAAATATTTCACAACACTTGATGGCTTCTCATGGAAACTAAGTTTTGGCAGACACGCTCTATTATTTCAAAGAAAAAGGGGTAATATTTTGATGATTCAATCATAATTGAGGTCTAATACCCATCCCATGTATTTTTAATGTTTTTGGGATTAAAAATCGTATAATAATTCATCAAAAATACTACCTAGAGCTCCAGAAATCTCGTTGTCAAGTCTTCTCTCTCATGAGGTACTTTTCTCATACTTAGCCATTTTTGGTGAGCTGCATTTTTGTGTCCCTCTTGTCCCCATTCCCAAGGGGATAGAGGGGATACAAAAAAATTGCCCTCCTTAACGCTTCCTCCAAGTTCTCAACATGACCAAGACAAGCACTCCGGAGGGCTTAGCTGGCATATCTCACTCCTCTCATCTCACAACGTGAAGGTGACACTAGGAAACACAAGGCGAGGGAACATTTTATCGTCCCCTTTCCCAAGGGGATATAGGTTACACAAAAATTTTCCCCTGTCTAGAACCTCCTTTGGTTTTCAATGTAACCTAATTCAAGCCCCTCAGTGTTAAGACTAGTTTTTCCTCATCTCTCCCTCATCGAATCTTATATCATCGACTTATCACTCCCAAGTGAGGGTAAATTTTTCTATCCCTAATGTCCCAATTCCATGCGGGACGGAGGGGACACAAAAATTCACCCCACTCTAGCCCCTCTCAAGGATTTCCATATGACCCAAACTCTGCCCTTGGTGTTAAATGGTTGTTTTCCCCATTTCCCATCATGCAATCTGAAAGTGAAAAATGGAAAGCCTATGTGAGGGCATTTTTTCTTTCCCCATTTTCCCCATTCCCAAGGAGATGATGGGGACATGAAAATTTTCCCCAAGCAAAGAAGTGAAAACCATATATTTTAAACCAATTTTTGTTACTACATCCGTACATGAAAATACACTTTAATCAGAAGCTAGTAAACTTAAAATAATTGTTGCTAACCTCATTTCTTCCTTCATTCCGACCTGCACCTCCATTTTTCTGATTTAAACCTCCAAAACCTTCAATTTCACTAGGCATACTGTGAAAATTCTTCCATGGTAGCCATGAATGTTGAAACCATGAAAAAATCATAACTTTTAAACTTGCAAAGCGTAATTCATTGAGATTTTCTCAAAGAATTCCTCATTATATGCGCCTTCAAGAAGATCAGAATCGTAAGTTGGATGATGCCCCGTATTTTTAACAGCATTCAACCCTAATTTTGTTCCCTAGAAGCTACTTTTTAAATTTCCAAACATTCTGATGGACGGATCATGGTGAAATTTGGAGCACAGGATCCTAGAGATGAGCCGAATCTAATGAATACATTTTCATTGCAAACGGACATGGATAAATGAAAATTCTAAAAATAATAAGTATCTGGTGCCTTCACTTACTAAAAATAGCAACTTACCAAAAATAGTAAGTTCTCTCATATCAATGCATTCAAAAACAATGAAGATGACAAACTAGGTCAAACAGACAATTTTCCCAAAAAAGTAAAAAAAAGAAACTTTCCAAAAATAGAAAATTTCATAAAATCAATATCAATGAAATTATTCTTAGCTTGTTATGGACTTAAGAAAATTTAATTTGAGCAAAAATGCATTTTTCCCAAAAAAACAACTCACGAACCCTGCCTACTAAAAATAGAAAGTCTCTGATTCAGTTGTAGAAATTTGTCATTGTCTTCATTTTCTCTCATCTTGATGATTTTTGTAAGCATGAAGTTTAATTTTGTTGGACTAGATTCTGTTTCATCCCTACTATTAGAATATTCAGAGTGGGTGATAACAATGTTGGTCATATGGACTTAGAATATCTAAAGAACCAAATGCTCGGAGGTCCCAGGGAACCAGTGGAAGACAAGGTTATCACGAGTGGATTTTATGTCGTAGGTGGTCATCCCATGTCTATTTAGAGTATGAAATTGGTACTAGCCTATGCTCATCACTATGAGTCGATCAAGAATCATAAGGGCAGATGACAACTCAATACTTGCAGTGCTCACTCCAAAGGGAATTTCACAATGTATGTAAATCTCGACATGGAACAACATGGTCATCGTCACAAAGGAGTTTACATCGGAAAATGATCCAAAATAGAATCCTATCTCCAAGGTCTTGCATTGGGGTCATGGCTGAAGCAAGGGAGGAAGCCATCTTGCATGCTCGAAAGCTCTATCCATAAGTGAGTTTCACGAAGGATATTCAGATGCAATCATCCTACTGAGCAGGGTAATGGGAGAAGAGGCCACGAAATATTTTCAAGATTGGATGGCACAGTTCATCCTTATCATCATCAAAGGAAAATAGATGATTGACTAGGGACAAATAATCAACGATAACATCCATCAACAATTGCTTGATTCTGATACAAGTTACTAAGAAGTTCTCGATGACATCCTACTTAATCTATGCTCTTACAAGTACAAGATCATTCAGAGGCTTGAACCTCACCCAAAATATCTCTCAAAAGGCCCCCTCCTATAAAAGGTATGTGCAACTGATCCTAAAGGAGAGAAACCACCATTTATCAAGAGTGAATGATGCATTCATTATGTTTGTCATACGATTGTTGGAGGGTAATCCCGAGTCAATAATGTCTTCTCAAGCTTGTCACTTTGATCAAGAGGTATGGATCCTTTTTCACTTAGTTCTCAACCTTCTCATACATCATAGTATCATGTTTTGATCTCACTCCTTGTAATCTCCCAAGGTACCTCAGTGATAAGATCGTGATGTTCGAGTTATGCAAGCAACTCACTCACATCAATGGAA
Source organism: Taxus wallichiana var. yunnanensis (assembly GCA_018340775.1). Lineage (NCBI taxonomy): Eukaryota > Viridiplantae > Streptophyta > Pinopsida > Cupressales > Taxaceae > Taxus > Taxus wallichiana. The sequence goes on along the minus strand of CM031243.1, from coordinate 343,221,515 downwards.
AACTCAAGAATCATAAGAAGAAAATTGTGTCTGTTCCTATCTTTCTTGGAATATTCTCCTGTAATAATACCAATGATGCCTTAAAATTTGAATATTCATTCTCTCCTTTGAATCTATACTCATACACACCAAGGGCGGATTTTGACATTTGGAGCAACCCAAACATTCCATCTTCCTGATTTACACCATGTTCCACAAATCAAGGATTATTGGGTGAATTGCTCGATGATTTTGAGGTTAGGGAACATGATCACATGAGAATGACGGTTGGACAGATGAGAAATTTCAAGTTTGATTGGTTAAAGGATAGAGTTGAAGATGATCTGGATTATCATGTGGTGAAGGTCTCGCCTCTCCCACAAGTCTCATGGAGCATTTGTGAGTCAAGAGATATAAATGAACGAACTGAGACGGTAATCTAGAGATCCAAGGAATGGTTCAAGAAGAATAGGGATGCACTCATTAAATCAGGAGGTCTCTAGAATCTCAAAAGATAGGCATCTCATCTCTCCACTTTAAAGGCAACTGAGAAGACTTCAAGCTTTGCTCACTCGGGAGGGTTCACAAAAAGGAAGTCATTGGAATCGAGATCCTACACTATAGGAGGTTGCGTAGAAGAAATAAAGGGAAATCCAAGATCCCATAGAAGGTTTGGAGTAGGGATAAATTGATCCATCTCATCCATCAATCCCTCATCGGGCTCAAGAATTTCCTCCTCTACAATTGCACCAAGTCAACAAATGCAAGATGTGCCCTCTCACTCGGAGCGAAACAACAATCATGCCCAATATTGAGCCTGAAATAATTAAAATATTCCCATGGGTACAATAGATGGTCGGAGAAGATACTCACACATTCCAACAAGTAGAAATGCCAAATTTTCAAGCCATTTTAATGATGGTGAAAATAAATAAAAGTAAGAAATCTCAAGTTGTCTCTTGTTTCTTCAAAGTAGTAGTTTGGGGAATCATTATGTGCAAGTAGCTCAGCCAAAGGTATCCAAACCTATTGTTTAGATGGCCTTGTCTGACTATGAAATGAGCACCATTCCTCTAGGGCTATCAACACACAAAGGAGATGCCCATCTATTCAAAGAATCTTCCACTCGCCTTCTTGCAAGAAATGAGGAGTATAAGGAGAAGATTGAATAACTAGAAGATCATGTAATAACTCTCTCTTCATATGTTCAATCATTCATGGATCCAAATGTCATCCCATCTCTCTTGAATAAAGAATTCACTCCTATCAATAAGCGACCGATCTGTAATCAATCGGAGGGCGTAAGGTTTCACAATGAAAGGCAAGTCCAACGACAAGTGCGTGAGAAAAAATTATGAACGAGGTAGGAATTTGCTTCCATGGATTCTCTCATTGTTTCAATATGTGATTTCAACCACCACAAAGGTAAAATATGATCAAGGATGAAATTGAAAAGAGAGAAGAGAAATGGGATCAGTTGTCTCCACTAGTGACCGAAATGGGAAAAATAAACTCTTTTATATTGGTGGGAAGAAATGTGTTTAACTCTGCATCTAAAGACCTGTCTCAAATTTGGGCCAGAACTCTTGTTGTTCGATATGGGATGTTAAATTTTTCTCTCGATGAATTAGATTCATAAGATAAGTGCACTTCAAAAATGCAGGATGATATCAATGTGGAAGTATAGAAACTTGGGGTACCCGGTGAATGAGAACACTTCAATGAATGATCTTGTGAAACCATTTGAAGAGCTGGTTAAGAAAGAGGTGGGAGACCCATTCTCCTTCAATGAAGACACACTAGAATCTCTCACAGAGATTAGAGATGTTATCTTCAACACCGCAAAAGAACATCAAGCACGGTTCACAAAATGAAAAAGTATCAATGTCACCTCCAAGAATTGGCTCAAATCTCTGAGAAATTTTGTACTCGTTCCTCAAGCAGAGAAGTTTGTGCCCACACCAGCCTGATTCAATAAGGAGTTCAAGGGAATCAATATCTTTCTAGAAGCATTCTCCAAAATTCCTTCAACAAGTGCATCATCTTCTTCAAAGTAGATATCTCCTCTCTTCTCTCTTTCTACTCCTTCCTCTCTTCTTTCATGTTCTATTTATTCATTAGGGGGTTTACTTTTGACTTTCATCTTATTCATTAAAATTTTACCTATAGTTTAACTTTGTAATGAGTTTCCTTTAATTAATAAAAAAGGGACTCAATTTCTTTCCTAGGAATACGAAAGGTCACATGTTGTAAAGGTTAGTGAAAATTCATGTGGGGGGTAGGTGAAGAGTCATTTTGAAGTCTATATAATTTTACAACTCCCTCATTCTAAAGTGTTGTCAATTTATAAGTCTTTGAGTAGTGTAGACACAAAATCATGCATTTGGGTACATTTCTAGGTCCTAAACACATACTATCATTCATATGATTTCTAAGCAAGAAAACTAGTAATTGACAACTATCTTTGGCCTTTTGTTTGTGTTTCTTATTTTCTATTTAGTCTTACACACCCTACAACCCATTTGGTACTTTACTTCTTTATCTTTTATGACCTCGAGCACCAGGTTCCCAGCCAGACGCCAAAGCCAGAGAGGTGCCATCCTCCCCTTTTGGCACCTCTGACCTCTTTCTACCTTACTCGCTCTTTTTTAGCCTCTTTTATATTTTGGACATCTTATTTTCTTATGGGTCGGCCTTCCAGTTGTAAATTACAAAATTTAACCAAGGGAATCATATAGATACATAGCTATGAGATCAAAAGAAGGAACCAAGCTCTAAGCATTACTATTTATCACCTAAGCTTGCATTCAAAGACATCCAAAGCACTCAAAGGCATCCATCTAGCATCCATTCAAGGGACAAGGGAGTGCATTTTCTATATACACCATAGGAAGGGAAGTTCATTATTCCATCCACACATGTTATACATTCTTACATTCTAGATCTAGCTCATTATCAAGTGTAACTTGCACAAGGGAATCCTGGGGCACAATCCACACAAAATCTCACAAGAACTATATGGATTCTCGAGATGTAGTGCAATGTTGGGTCATAAGTTCATTACGTCAGTGACCGTCGAGGTCATTCTAACTCCCCATATTGCATCTTTATTTTTTTGGATTTGATGTGATTTTGTGGGTTTTACAAGTGAACATTTATTTTGCAAGTTACAAGTATATCTAGCGTTCAAGGTGTGACATACATGTGACCAACAATGATTATCAATGACATTCTTGTGACACCATAAAAATCAGATTACAACCATCTCGTGCATTCATGGATGCCTATTAGAGATATTTGGCACCTAGGTGTCATCACCCTAGTCCAAGCGCCTTAGTCTAGCTCTTTCACGGTTCTACAAATAATCATAAGTCATTGTGATATTGTTATCTACCTATTTATCAATTTTACCAATTAGCACTAGTCTTGGATCAAATGCAAATCAACTAAGTCCTTCTCTCTCTCTTTCACTTAGGGTTACATATTTTATTAGCTTATTGTTTATGTCAATTTGTATCTAACAATTGTACCTTATTGTTTCTATCAATTACTATACAATTATGGTTTAATAAAATCTATTTTTGTTGAATCATTTGGTGAACCCATCCATTCGAACACAACCTTGCTTCTATGCATCTTTGCAATATTTCTATCATAGATCAACCTCAACCCTTTACCGATGAATACCTTTATGATCTCAATGCTCATCTTGTTGAACATCCACAAGATCTAGATCTGATCTTATTCATTTCTCGTGAGGAGGCCACCAATCTAGTTGAGCTTAATGTTCCTATATCCACTATACTTTTATGCCCATTATTACTCAACCTCCTAATTCCATTATTCCACCTACTTCTAATGTCCCAATTTCTATACCTACTCCTACTAATCAATTTACTCATCCTATCACATCACACGTGTGACAAGTCTCTCTCCTTCAAAACTCAAGACCTAGCCTCTCTCTATCAGGATCTCTAAGTTCAAATCCATCAACTTCAACAAGCTACTTCTCGTGCATCTCCATCTCTTGATTCCACCTTACTCCTTCACACTCCTTTTGTACCCATCATTTCCACTTATGCACTTCCTCCAAATTTCGTCACCCCTAAGCTTCCCACCTTCAATGGCCATGGTGACCCTCAAGATAATCTTAGATCTTTTCATGTGGCATGTCTAGATTATGCGGATGATCATACTTTACTAGCAAAGCTCTTTCCTTGAAGCCTCCAAGATTATGTTATGCATTAGTTTTATGATCTACATGTTCATTTGATAACATCATTTACATACTTAGCCGATTTTTTCTTGCACATTTTTCTAACAATATCAATTCTAAGATATCATATGCTCAACTTGCACAAATCAAACAAGGATCCAATGAACATCTAGCATACTATGTATTACGATATAAGAACAACTTAGCTAAGATGACCAATGTACTCATTGATTCAGAATTGCAAGATCTTTTTGTCCAAAGTATTTTATCTCCATTGCAAGAGAGTATTATCTTTGAAACCTCTCCATCATTTTATCACTTATTCCATATGTTTAAGTTACACAAAATAAAACTTTTATCTATGGGAAAACTCAAGTATCATGATCATGCTTCATCATCTTCTAATCGGTTTCAAGGAAAATCTACTTTCAAGCCATCTCCTAAGCCCACTAAAGCAAAAGCTACTATTAACATTGTTTCCACTCCTAAAAAGCTTCAATGGCAACCTCCAAAGCATACATTCATAAAATTTCCTTATTCTCTACACCTTTTATTACCATAACTTATTGAAATCAATCTTATTACGCTTCCACCACCACTGAATCTTGATCCATCTCACCCTAAAGGATGTAATTATGATGAAAATGCTAGATGTGACTATCATCAATGCATTGGGAATTCAACTGATCGATGTTTCAAACTTAAACATCTTATTCAATATCTTATTGACAACAATGCAATCAAGGTCCTTGAGCCTTCAGCATCTAATTCAATCAATGACAATCAAAATCTCAAAACATTCAAAGATCCATTGCCTAAGCATGACAAGTAAGTCTGTAGATTCTTTCACTAATCATACATATCGTGTTGTGCCTCCTCCTTCATCGGGACCTCTTGATTTTCTAGTTGTTAATGATGATGCATCCCCACCACTCATTGCATTCTCTTATCATGATTATCATGCTAAATTTTCTTCTAATACATTACACATTAATTTTTCTATCACGATCTCGTAATGTCAATTACACCGTGATTAATCCATGGGCTCCTATTGTGTGTGTTATCACTCCTCACTATCCACTCGCTCAAATTTCATATCCAATTCCCAAATTTAATGGCTACATCAAGCTTCCAATCACAATTGCCTCTCACCATGCTTGTTCATTCACTATGGCACCTTCAATCTAAGGTTGTGACATGATCTTAAGTCTTCTTTGGCTCCATTCCACTCAAGCTATCATTTATATGAACCACTTGTGTCTCAAATTCATTCACAATAAGCAAGTTGTCACTCTCAAAGGTGTTCCACCATCCACACCATTACCTCAACCTCCTCTTAAGGATGTCCTTGCACTAGCTAAAACATCTAGGCCCCCACGGCCTCTCAAATCTAAGGCATACTCTGCACCTAGTTCTCTTACTCAAAAAGACCTACCCGTTCTCATCGGTCCACTAGTCCATCTCATCGGCCTAAGTCCCCTACTCAAGAAGCCCCTTTACATAGGTGTTCATCACCTCCTAGGACTCCATCACACAAGTGCTGATCACCTCCTAGGTCTACATCACACAGTACTCATCACCTCCTAGGTCTACATCACATCGATGTTCATCACGTCTAGGTATCCTTCATGTAGGTTATCATTACCTCCGCGGTGTCCTTCACATACATTGTTAGTCTCATACACCACCGATCTTAGAGCATGGTCACATGCCTTTATCTCCTTAGACATCAGGTGGAGGACCCTTTCCCTTCACTTTCATCAAATAGCTTACTTATCATCATGGGGGCATCATGCGTATTCTCTCCCCTCTCCTAGCATCATCATTCATCTACCATCTCTACTATTACGCTATGTGCATCATGCTTTCTATCTCTACACGATCTTACACAACTTGATACACTTTCAAACCATTACCCTATGAAACACTCTAATTCCATAGTTCATATTGAACTATCGAGGGTCTGAATATATAATGAACCTCACACCTTTCTACACTTCACGTTCTATGCTTCATGATACATCTTTCTAGCATACACTTTCAAACCATTACCTATGACGCACTCTTGTTCTATGGTTCATTATTGATTGTTTAGGGGTCTTTTATAAATGAACCTCATCTCATACTCATCCACATCCATTGGGGGCATGTTGCTCCTATCACATTCACATTGCATACCATTACATCTCACTCATTCACACCATACTACATATCTTGGTTGCACATACTCTTGTTTGCTTCTACTTACATGTACACTTTGTTTTCATGCTAGATGGATAATTAGTATGTCATTATCTTTTCTATATACACATGTGCATTCACTTGGTCTTTTTGAGTGAATGCAAATATTTTTATATCTCTCTACACGTAGCAATGATGCTTGGCACAATACCTTTTACCAAGTCCCACCAAGGCTCCTAGGGGCATCTATTTTCTCACACATCACAGAGTTATAATTACATTATATACTACTTTTTCTATTCTTACTGGAACATCACTTTACATTGATACATACACATTTTGACATACTTTCTATCTTTCTAACATAATAACAAGTACTTCATGTGCAACATTTGCTTTGCAAGACTATATGACACCATGGTTGTCTGATTTATCTTGCTTTCTATTATTTTTGTCATTGTATGTTATAGTTTGTCTTGGGCTATGCCCTTTGTCAGTATTGTGTGCACATTGTATGCTTTTGGACACTTCGGCCCTAATTATCTTGTGACATTGTGAGTGATTTCCCATGTCTTAAGCCCTCTTTTCACGGTCTATCTTGTCTCCTTTCTTTCCTAATACATTTCCTTTTATATGGATGCTTCCTTTCATTGCACTAACACATGTTTTATCCATCTTGTTTACACGTGCCTTGGTTTCTTCCATGCACATCCCCTCCCCTTTTAAGGTGTCCACTTCAAATCAGCCAGGTCCTCTCCTTTGTACTACATGCTCCTTTAAAAGTTGCATGCACTCCAAATGAGGGGGCATATGTTGGGTGAATCAATCACCCCATACAGTAGATCGGGGCTACAGTATAGACCTACATAAATAAAGGAACATAACAGAGTCAAATACATTCACGAACAACTCAAAAATTGACTTGGGTCCTCAAAGACAAAGATAGACACACCAGTTCCTAGGATTAGATAGGAGCGTCTGGGCACTGTGTCCTCTCTCCTGACACCTATGTCCTGGGGGAAGGTACAATCACTTTCTCATATTAGGACAAGATATAAGTGATTCACAGAGAAGTTTCACAGATCGGGAATTGGCCTCGTAAATACATAATAGAGACAATCTCCTACAATTAATTCAATCAAAATAATTCAAAAATAATTCGGTGTAACTCGAAAAATAATTACAAAAAAATACGAGACATACCATCTACAAAGTGGTTCTCATTCGAGAAGCATTCATGGAAGGAGAGTAACACTAGACCTCTCTCCCCAACACTCTTCTTTCGTGGCATGAGATCACCTAAAAACTCACACTTGGCATGATATCACCCAAAAACTCACTCTTCACATGAGATCACCCAACAAACTTGTTCTTTTTGTGAGATCTCCCAAACACTCACTCTTCATAACCTTTTCAAGACATTTTCTATCCTTTACACTTCTACACACTAGGTGCACACTTTCCTTTTTACATACTTTTACATAGTTTTCATAATACATGACTTTGACTATTCTTTTGTTCTTATTTTGCTAGTCCTTCTTAATGCACAACAAGAATCATATCTACATCAGAAATTCAAGCACAATAATACGTATGAATCAGCACATACACTTCATCCCTAGGGTCACTTTCCTTTCCTAGTTTCCACACTTCATATTTGCATCATTTCATGTTTTATTGATCCACTCAAAGATGAATTTCACTACATGCTCTACATGGTTATCAAAGTACACATATTCTAACTACTTTATGTTATCAATTATTCACTCAAAAACATAAATTGGGGGCAAATGTAGACACAAAATCACACACTTGGGTACATTTATAGGTTTTAAACACATACTAGCATTTTTACAATTCCTAAGCGAGAAAACTATTAATTGACATCTATCTTTGGAATTTTTCTATGTTCCTTATTTTATAATTAGTCTTACACACCCTACAACCCAATCGAATGGTATTTATTTATCTTTATGACATCGACACCAGCTCCCAACCAGATGTCGGCACTCTAGGTGCCCTCATCCCCTTTGGTGCCCCCCGATCTCTTTCTACCTTAATTTTTCTTTTTGGGCCTCTTTTATCTTTTAGGCATCTTATTTTCGTATGGGTCGGCCTTCTAGTTGTCAATTAAAAATTCAACCAAGGGAATCATATAAATACATAGCTTATGTGATCAAAATAAGGTACCAAGCTCTAAGCATTACTATGTATCATCTAAGCTTACATTCAAAGATATCCAAAGCACTCAAAGGCATCCATTTAGCATCCATTCAAGGGACAAGGGACTACATAAATTGCATAGGAAGGGGAATTTCATTATTCCATCCACACATGTTATACATTGTTACATTCTAGATCTAACTCGTTATCAAGTGCAACATGCACTAGGGCATCATAGGGCACAATCCTTACACACTCTCACAAGAACTATATTGATCCTGAGATGTAGTACATCTCTCAATCATAAGTTCACTCTTTTGGGTGACCTTCGTAGTCATATCGAATCCCCATATCAGCATCTTTATTTTTTTGGATTTGATGTGGTTTTCTAGGTTTTACAGGTGAACATTTCTTTTACAAGTTACAGGGATATCCAATGATCAAGGTACGACATACATGTGACCAACAACAACTATCAATGACACCGAAAAAATAATATTTTTACCATCTATGCAGTCATAGGTTCCCAATAAAGGTCTCGATGCCTAGGCACCCTCACCTCATCCTGTGCACCCTATTCCAGCGTTTTCCAACAGCCCAAAATTTGTCATGGCGATTACGACACTATTATCTTCATGTTCGACATTTTTCCCAGATCGCACTACCTCCTGGATCAAACATAAATCAGCTAAATCCTTTTCTCTCTCTCTTGCACTTAGGGTTTCATATTATATTAGCTTATTGTTTTTCACAAATCAGTATCTAATAGTTATACCTCATTGTTTCTATCGATTCCATCGTGTAATTATGGTTTAATAAAAAAATTGTTAAATCAAGTAGATAGCTAGTGCACTACAAAGAAACAAACAAAGATATCATTTCCTCTATTCCCTTTTCATATGTTTCCTCTCCTCTCTCTTTTTGCATATTTGTGAATGTGTCAATCTTGCATAAACAAGAAGGGTGTAAAATGTTTATTGTCATGGTTCTTTTTGTCTTGCCATAACTAGCAAAGTTTGTTTTCTTCTAATTGTGTGTTGATAAAATATGGTTAAGACTTGTAAAAATATGCTTGATCCTATTTACAAGATTAACCCCCTCTCTCAAAATTCTCACTCCTACTATCTCACCTCCCTTGCACTAGGTGCAATAATTTTCGTAGGTTCATTGGAGTGTGCTTGTATGATCCCCGACCTATTGGCCACCCATAGAGTTTGTTTTATTTGCATACAATAAAGGGATCCTCCCCTTTTCCAAGTAGGAGGGACATAATCCTAGAGCGTTGGTGAAAATTAGCTAATTTTTCCTAGTGATAAATTATTTCGCCAACATTTTTGTTGCCCACTATTGGTTATATTTTTTTGTCTATACACCACATAAAAACCATAAAACCCTTAAAAAGTAAATATCTAAAAAATACAAAAAAACATCGATATTGAAAGCCATAAGAGTCTCCATGTATGCTCAATAGTTTTCCCTCCATGGTTATTCCTAGAAATCCTTCGTGTTTCAAAGATAATCTCTTGTTCTTTGAGGATACCCAAGAATACATCTCTGTTGATCTAAGGAATTATATTTGGTGTAATATAGAAATATTTAATCATTATCACGTTGCTTGAAGAATCTTGGAGCTTGAATAAGAATGTGCTCAATCCTTACAACATGCGATACAAGCTCAAAATCAGTAGAGAAGAGCCTAGAAGAAATCCATTTTGGATTGTGCATTCAAGCTAAGCAGCGAAAATAAGGTATATGATATCCTTAAGAGCTAGTTGTGTGACCGACCCAACCTTTGAAGAAAAATTACAATCTGATTTCAGACTTCCTATCAATCAAATTGCAAGAAGAAGGTCAATGATACTTCCCTAAATTTGATCCCACCTTGTCTCTTGAATACTCATTGATGGATCAATGATTGAACCATTGAAATACATTCCTCTATAAGAAGAAATTGTTGAAGAAGTTGTAGAAAGAGTTGAAGAAGAAGAAACAATCTGAAAAAGAGGAACCACATATGGCTCAGAAAGAATTGTTACCTTGGGGGAAACACATGGATCCTTTATCCCTCAATCCTCCTTTGCATGAATTACATAAAGGATCCCGAAATACATTTTCTAAGTTCTAAATTGAGGGAAGCAACACTCGATGAACATATTGCATCTTTCATAACTAGTTGTGGGGTGCTAGGTGTTGGATAAAAAGATATGTGTATTTGTCTATTTTTATAATCCTTGCAAGATGTGGCTGCATACTTATTTTACCATTTACAAAGGATTTCTATCACTAACTAGAATGATATGAAGACAAAATTTGAATCTAGGTTCAAACTTTCCAAAGATGTTGATCAAGAACCATGAGATTAGTGTGGATGGTCTTGGGGCTAACAGAATAAGGAGCCAAATATAACCAAGTGGCTTCTAACAAGTTTTGTCAAATCCATGACAAGCTATTTATGTATGTTTAAGGTCATTGTATACATAAAAATCGACATGCAACCTTCAATCCACACTCGACCCCCTAAGGTCGTGCCAGGGCAACCGATGTGGAAATATGGATGGCTAATTATAGGAGAATCAGTGGATAAGACCTAGTAGCATAAATTCCTAGTAGTTGAGTCGTCAAAGGGGAGATTTAGTGGCTATGAGCAAGTAGCGTAAATTCCCTATGGCTTGATCTACTTGATTGAATCTAAATGTTAAACTAGTTTGAAGTGTCCAAATTAACTAAGATGAAATCAACAATCTAAACTACTGCTGAAAGGGAAACTAATCTAAAAAATCACCAAAACTAAAATATTATAATCACAGACAACAAATTACTTTTATTCTAAACAATTAAACTACTTCTACACTAAAACTAAACAAGCAAAATAACCCGGTATGGTCATTCACCTGTGTTGAGTGTATTCTAATTAATGCTAACATAAAGCAAGAACTTTTCCAATTAATCTATGATATGTAGACAACTTCCTACAGATGTTCTTCTCTTCAAATCCACAGGGATAGGAGAAGAAAATCCATCACCTGGGAGCTTCTATGAAAAATGTAACCCTCTTGGAAATTACTTAACTATTTACAAATGAAAGAGAATTCATTTCTACTCTATTTGATATGATGTAACAACAATAAATTACATAAATGAAGGAAATCAAAGAATAACTCCAACCTGGAATTCACAGAACAAAGGTAAATCCAGTTGTGTGATAATTTGTCCCCTCAGTTTATCTTTTCAATTCCTCATGTCCATGTGAGTCCAGAGGTTGGGAATGCAGTGACAGCAATAGAAGGAAAGCGTCGGAGCAATGGGAAACTTGAATTGGCAATCTGGAACAATACAAGTGGAAGAAAGATAACACAATAGAACTGAGATTGGCTATGCAATTTCTAGTAGGAAAGAAGGCAACTTAACAATTGCAAGGAAGCACAAAATAATTCTTTGGCCATTTGCTTGAAAACAAGTGATCAATTTATATAAAGTTAGTTGTAGAGTGCACAAGCACACTTGGTAGCAATGGGATGCCAAATCATCACATGAAGAGGCAGTTAACTATGTAATCAACAATCACAAGTTAGAACTGAAGAAGAGAATGGCACAAGGCAATCCAACTTGAAATCAGCCAAAACAGGTAAGAAACATGCGTGTAAAGTGAAGTTAAGTGAGGCATCACACATCTTAATTAAAGTTGGAACATTCTAGAAATTTCACACAGGACCGCCACCCTGTGCAAAGTGGCGTTTACACAACAAGCGCCCTATTGTAGGGTGGTAGTTACAAGACCATCACCCCGCCGCAGGCAGCGGTTATAGGACTGTCATCATGTTGTAGGGTGAGGATTACAAGACCGCCACCCTATTGCAAGGCAGCGGTTTTGTAACTTTAAGTCAAAATAGTGAGGAAAATGATGCGGAAAGCTACGAAAAGAGGGAAATGGAAAAGTAAGGTAAACTAGGAAAAATATATATACTGAAAAGAGGTTTAGTAGCTCAAACACCTTTTGAAAAGATATGAATCATCATTGGGGAATTTATAACCATCTTTCGTCAATGTAGCACATGCAAATTTGGGTGCATACATATTGCCCCCTTGGCGAAGCGTTTTAGCCATGAAGAAGCGTAAAACATAGAATTCAAGTATGGCGTTCCAAAAATGGGGAGTTAGAAGTTATACCTAACATGTCTGTGTGTCAAAATGTCACCATCCAAGCTCCCACTACCTATGAAATGAAAACAAGACTTAAGTGTCAATAGATATGATATCAAAAGATAAATTCTAAATTAAAATGAAAAGAGGACTTACCATTTGTGCGGGGATAGGAATATATTTGCGCTAACACCCCAAACACCAGGACACATGCACTCAAAATGAGGTTAAAACAACATACATATATCAAAACAAACTCATTTTTTAATTCACTTGTATATTTGATTAGTGATTTCGAGCTCTGGATTACCTACGAATGTTTCATTTATGAGTACTAAGAACTGGAAAGGATTTAGAAACATGGCATCGGACCCTATGAAAGTGAAAGAGGCTTAGAAAGGGTTTAGATGTGAGAGACTTGGTCTTTTGCATTAGGCTTTGGCCTTTGTTGTTTGAATGCATTTGAGAGGAGCTTCTAGGAAATTTGTAACTGGAGTGGTCATAAGGGGCCTCAAAGAGATAGATGGGCATAACACCTTTATTGCTTAGTCTCATTTTTGTGTATTTTATTGATTTTTTTGTATTTTGGGCTCATGACTGAGCATTTGACCACACCTTGCATGTGATGGCATTGTATACAAACTTGATTTACTATGATATATATACAGATATCTCTTTTTGATTCGATTATTCCTTTGCATCAAAGTTGACTTCTTTCATGGTTTACTTCGCACATGTACTCTAGATGTTTAGAATTTCCAATTTTCTATGCTTTTCAGAATGCATGCAATAGATGATGATATGCTTAAATGTAATGACATGTTTTTGTTATTTTGTGATGTTGATATATGATGATTATGCAAACACATTGTAATGCTTGAACTTTAGCTTTTCAAGTAATGTTTGGTACTTCTCTTTTGTTTTGGAAATGTGTGATGAATAATGATATGATGATAAAATGAATTCACTCCACTCCTAACCCCATGCAACTAGTAAGATGTGAGGGCTCAACACCGAGAGCTAGGAGGGATGCGAATTGTATGGTTTTGATAGAGATGGAAATGGTGAGAGAAAGACAAGATTTTGACATAAACCCAATTAGGAACCTACAACTTAATTCTACATACAGTTTACTACACAGCCTAGAATGTAATTTCTTATAAGTTTATCTAGAATTAGATTTGAATATGGCCTCTTGTTTGACACAAACTGGTTTTAAGGTTTTGACTCTCTTTTGGAACATGTACATCTAATTCATTTTTCTTGGGATTTTAAGATTTTCAAAGCACTTTTATTGAATGAAATTGCCTTAATTTATTAACTTATTTGCAGAGACCCCCTACACCTTGCCCCATGCCACTAGTAGGAAGCATGGGCTCATCACCAAGGACAAGGCATAGGCAAGTAAGGGCACTTCCTTCCTTTCCCAACCTCACGCCACCCGTAAGAGGCGCAGGGCTCAACACCGAAGGTTGGTGGGGCAAAGAAGTGTGTAAATAAAAATTTTGATTTGATTTTGACTTGAGATATATACTTTTGTTTTTTTTTTTAACTTAATTGTGCTTTTGGGAAGGGAGGCTTGCCCCTAGCCTCAACCCCACACAACCAAAAGTAGGATGCAAGGGCTATACAACGAAGGTTGAGATAAGCAAACAAACGTCCTGTGAAAATGTTTAGAATTTTTTTGTACCAAAGAGGTTTTTCTAGGGAAGAATATGACATCACGAAGCTTCTAGAATTGACTATGGGCAAATACAATTATGCTAGAAGAAAGCTATAGGCATAACCAAGTAAGCATGTACTTGGGTAGAATTAGTGTCAAGATTTCATCTTGTCTTGTTGAACCGATGAAGTGATAAGAAATATTGATGATAATATCATGGATGTTTGAAGATATATGATTTGAATAATTTCCAATGTTTTGTAGAAGTTTTTGAGAGTTACTTGAAAATAAGTTCCTTGATTACAAATTTTACAGAATGAGTGACATATGATAATGCAATGAGAATGCAGTAGTATACATATGGAGATGTTGGTGGATCATGCGTAGAAATTTCTAAGGTGAAGAGAGTTGAAGGATGTCAAACTCCTCACCCCTAAGAGCACACAGTGAAGAAACACAACCTTTGAAGTTTTTGTTCTTTTGACAAGGTCTTGCTATATCCGGGGTTTAAACTTACAACCCCTACCCATGATCGTGTATATATGCTTATCCAATTCTTGAAGGAGGTGTTTAAGAACCTCTCTGTCACGTTCTTGACACATCATGCATAAGTGGGCATGACTATGTTGCTCAGCTTGGTGAAGAATAGTGACCTTACGTGACTTTCGTTGCATAATAGGATCACATCCCGTGGAGAT
This sequence comes from Taxus wallichiana var. yunnanensis, assembly GCA_018340775.1. Classification (NCBI taxonomy): domain Eukaryota; kingdom Viridiplantae; phylum Streptophyta; class Pinopsida; order Cupressales; family Taxaceae; genus Taxus; species Taxus wallichiana. The sequence continues at coordinate 343,206,475 of CM031243.1, read as the reverse complement.
GACATACTTGATTTCTGACATGTTCGTATCTAAACCAAGGTTTGGAATAGAACAAGCCCTAGGGATGGCTTTGATGGGTACCATATTGATTTCATCCCTCTCTTCTTCCTTTGTTAATTCTATCATGTTTATACCTAGGCCAAGACCATTGGAAGAAAGAGAGGTCGTGCAAAGAAGGCTACCCATTCCTTGTGGTTCAAATGGGAGGAAGATTGGTTCATCACTCTCTAATAGTTTCATGATATATGTCATTGTTTTGGTGGACACAGTTTCCACAGATATTGATTTTCCCTTATTAGTTTTTGCCACCTCAAATGTTTTTGGATCAACAACTTCAACTTTTGGAACATTCATGGTGGTTATGACCAATTGGTTTAATGGATTCAGCTTGTTTAATTGGTTTACATAGAGCTCATACTCTATATGGACTCCTCTTTTCTTCTTGAGGTTCTCTAAGTGTATATCAAAGGGCTTAGGATCCCCTTGGGTGATGAAGACCTTTCCCAAATGGAGGAATCTAACTTCCTGAACAAGGTAGAAGGAATAGCCTTCATTCGATGAATCCAAGGTCTCCCAAGGATCATGTTATAATTTTTTTCCCTATCGATGATGTAAAATTCCGTCAAGATGGTTTTTGGCCCAAGGGTGACAGGAAGAATTATGGTTCCGATTGAAGTAGCCTTAAGATTGTCATACCCTTGCAACGTGTTTCTTGTAGAGGAGCAATTAGTCTCTCCATATCCTAACTTCTAAGAAAGAGAAGGGAACCACATTTACAGCAGCCCCATCATCAATCATGGCTCTCTTAATGCAATTGTTATAAACCTAGAACTATAAATATAAGACAGGATCACCTCTTCGGGCTATTTCAGCATCAGATGGCATCTTGTCTATATCGAAAATAAATTGATTATCCCTATCACTCTGTCTCGGAGGATGTATGTCAAAGTCAATATGATTTATTTGAGCACTAGGAGGAGGCGTAACCTAGATTAGATGACCAAGACCTAGTGCATCGAGAAATGCAGAATGATGCGCAGGGAATTCTTCAACAAATCTAGGAACGAGATGTGAGAGAAGGTCTTGTTCAAATCCGATATTAAATCATAGGCTCCTACTGGTTTTTTTATTATAGGAACATCATCCTGCAAGGAGGAAAGAGTGGGTAGGGTTTGAGGAAATTATTCCTTCTCCCAAGTTGTTGCATTAATTTCTGGTTCAAATTCTAGCTCAATTAATCCCATGATCTTTGTATTTTCATTCAAACCGAGGTTGGGGCAACTCGAGAGTTGTTAGAATTTTAAGATTTATTGTTTTGTTCCCTATAGGAATGCCCTTGTTTATGTTTTGAGGATTCACCTTGACATTTTCAGGATGCGTAGGGAGTGGATCCCGAAAGATGCTCACATTAGCATTCTGAGGAGCTATGGGTCCTGTATAGTTAGACTGCGGGTTTGTTTCCGAATTGTTAAGAACATGTCTACAAAGAGTTGTCTTTGGTTTTTGGGAAGTCTTTGTAGAAACTTGTTGAATCGCAGCAAAGTTCTATCATCATGACCTCGAACCTTATGGAAACCACAATATTTGTTAGGATCGTAATTTCTTGGCCTTTGATAAGCATCTTGTTGTTGTTGATTATAACCTTGATTGTAGTTTTGAAATTGGTTGTTATAACCATGGTTCGTTGCCCCTTGGCCAGAGTTTTGATGTTGGTTTGGGCCTTGGGTTTGACTTTTCTTCTGAGGGGATGGTTTACATCAACCATGTTGATCGAGTTAGGGCTTACATGATTCCCGAGTTACCATTGGCATTACCATTATTTTCCTAGTTAGTGTTACCAACGTTCGACTTCTTGACCTGGTCAGTGACACCATCAGTTGTAACACCATGGTTCTTGTTAAAGACCTTAGGCCCTTGATTGTTGTTAGAACTATTGGGGTAATTACCCTACGAAGGAGTGACCAGTCTCCCATTCGAGCCATAAGTCTTCCGACCACTATCAATTGTTGCCTGGTCAATTTGGAGTGCACCTTCCAATACTTCTTCATAACTATGGAAAGGAAATTTCTGAACTCTTCCCTAGTCTCTTGATTGAGTGAATGAAGGAAGAGATCACAAAGTTCCATTTGGTCCATATTTGGTGCACTTGTAGAAGAGTAAAGAACTTGACGCCATCTCTAAATGAAATGGGCGGTAGACTTGTTTTGCTCCTGTCTAATATGCAGAAACTCCTAATCCTGCATGATACAACAACTTGTTCATATCAAATGCTCTGATGAATTCCAACACAAGTTGTTTAAAGGAATGTATAGAAGCTTCGGAATTTGATAGTACCAGTCTAATGCCATTCCATCAATATTTTTTGGTAATATTTTAGCTACCACAACATCCAAAGGAAGCAATTCCCTGATGGCAGTAGCATAAGCCTTAATATGAGCATTCGGGTCTCCTTCTCCCTTAAATTTAGGAATATCAGGTAATGGGTGTGGAATCATGACACCATGTATAGTGAATTCAAGAGGTTCCTTTAAGTACTTAGCATAAGTACCCATTACGTAAGATTCAACTATCGAAGATCCTTGATGAGGAGGTGGAGGAGGAGGAGTCGATAAGTTGCATTATAAGCATTGACTGGAATGTATGGAGCTCCTTGATATGGTGCATAAGGAGCAGGGACAACATATGGGTCCATCTGGGGGACTTCAATACATATGCAAGTAAGGTGGGATGATACCAGGATATGGACTAGTAGGCGTAAAACCAAGGAATGTCGTATTTTCTAATAAAACAAAGATTCAAGAACGCACTTCTAGCTAGCCCTTGCGTAGGATAAGCTTGAGAAGGATGAGGACCCATCCCTAGTGTGTTAGATCCTGTAATAAGATCACCTAGATTCATTTGAACCGGATAACCTTGTTGTATAAGATGTTACATTGGTTGTTCATTAGTAGGGATGTATCCCTTGTTATCTACTGGATATCCCATGTTCTTCCCTACTGCATGAGTTGGTTGCAATGGTTGGGCACTCTCTAGTTCTCTAATCCTCCCTACTAAAGTAGAAATGACATCGTTGGGAGAGGATTGAGTCCCTTGTTGGGATGCTTGTGGCGTAGGGTTTGATTGAGAAGGCTCATGATACCCTGTCATGAATTATTCGGTGTTATGATTCTTGTCTTCCTCGAAGTAAGAATCCTAGGATAGACATTTGACATCTCGGAGGTCAGTAGCCTTCATTCTATCCAAAGACTCATCTATCTCGATGAAGAGGGTTAGCTATTCGTCCAAATATGTCATCTTTTTTTGAATGCATGGCAATGTTAGGTGTTGACAATACTTTGTGGTAAGAACCTGTTCCATTTGTGATAACAACGTGGTTTGCATTGGTTTGACTATATTACATGTTTAACGGTTGATAAACCTCCTCCATCCTTACATAGCTAATAGGGTTTGAAGTGTAGCTAGGGGAGGTTTGTACATTGCTTGTGTAATTATCAACCCATCTAGAAAGGGAAGGGACTGTTGTGGTCAACGTTGGTTTGATATCTATCGAGCCGAATGGCCCACAAAACTCTCTTCCAAACATATTTTAAAAAGTATAAAATACCTGCCAAAATAGGGGAAGAAATAGAGAGGTGAGGTAACAGCAACGAAAGAAAAGGAAACAAGAAGGAATTAATCCTTCACATTGGGTTAACCAATTTGTACGGATAAAAATCAACACGCGACCTTCAATCCGCACTTGACCCCGAGGTCATGTCGGGGCATCCGATGTGGAAATGTCAACGGCTAACTATAGGAGAATCAATGGCTAAGACTTGGTAGCGTGAATTCCTAGTAGCTGAGTCGGCAAAGGGGATATTTAGTGGCTATGAGCGGGTAGCGTAAATTCCCTATGGCTTGATCTACTTGATTGAATCTAAATGTTAAACTAGTTTGAAGTGTCCAAATTAACTAAGATGAAATTAACAATCTAAACTATTGCTGAAAGGGAAACTAATCTAAACAAATCACAAAACTGAAATATTATAATCACAGACAACAAATTACTTTTATTCTAAACAATTAAACTACTTCTACACTAAAACTAAACAAGAAAAATAACCCAATATGGTCATTCACTTGTGCTGAGTGTATTCTAATTAATGCTAACATAAAGCAAGAAATTTTCCAATTAATCTATGATATGTAGAAAACTTCCTACAGATGTTCTTCTCTTCAAATCCACAGGGATATGGAAAAGAAAATCTATCACCCGGAGCTACTATGAAAAATTTAACCCTCTTGAAATTACCTAACTATTTTCCAATGACAGAGCATTGATTTCTACTCTATTTGATATTATGTAACAACAATAAATTACAGAAATGAAGGAAATCAAACAAAAACTCCAACCTGGAATTCACAGAGAAAAGGTAAATACAGTTGTGTGATAATTTGCCCCTCGCTTATCTTTTCAATTCTTCATGTCCATGTGAGTCTAGAGGTTGGGAATGCAATGACAACAATAGAAGGAAAGTGTTGGAGCAATGGGCACTTGAATTAGCAATCTAGAACAATGCAAGTGGAAGAAAGATAGCACAATAGAACTAATATTGGCTATGCAACTTCTAGCAGGAAAGAAGACAACTTAACAATTGCAAGGAAGCACAAAATAATTCTCCGGCCATTTGCTTGAAAACAAGCGATTAATTTATAGAAAGTTAGTTATAAAGTGCACAAGCACACTTAGTAGCAATGGGATGCCAAATCATCACATGAAGAGGCAGTTAACTATGCAATCAACAATCACAAGTAAGAATCAAGAAGAGAATGCCACAAGGCGCTCAGGATTGATATCAGCCAAAACGGGTAAGAAACGTGCGTGCAAAGTGAAGTTAAGTGAAGCTTCACGCGTCTTAATTGACGTTGGAACATTCTGGAAATTTCACACATGACCGCCGCCTATGCAGAAATGTTACAGGACCGTCACCTGCTACAAGGCACCACTTAGATGACCAATACCCTACCGCAGGCAATGGTTATAAGACTGCCGCCATTCTGTAGGGCAGCGGTTACAAGACCGCCGCCTTGCTGCAGGGTAACGATTTTGTAACTTTAAGCCAAAAAAGTGAGGAAAATGATGTGGAAAGCTACAAAAAGTGGAAAATGGCAAAGTAAGGTAAACTAGGCAAAAATATATACTACAAAGTGGTTTAGGAGCTCGAACACCTCATGAAAAGATATGAATCATCATTGGGGACTTTATAACCGCTCTTCCATCAATGTAGCACGTGCAAATTTGGGTGCATACAAGTCATTAATGGAAAATATGGGGTTTTTTTAATGAGAGAGGAGGTGAAATTAATGTCTAAGGCCTCATCCACCAATACTCTTATTACTTGGGCATCATGAATGATGACACTAATAAGAAGCGAAGGATTTTTAACACGAAATAAGAATTCATCATTAATCATATCATCCTTAGGGAAATCTATGGTGATAGGTTGACTAGTTTGTTAATATGATGGAGGATTGATATCTTCAATTTTTGGATTTTAGGATCGTGGAAAGGCAGGATAGAAGGAGAGTTTTATGTTACTTTGAAGGCATGCTCAATGGTACATTTATTACTTAAGGAGTTTTTGATGATGTGAGGAGGTATGCATGAGCTCCATGATAGGGGTCTTGCAATTCATAGTATTAAGTTCATCAAGGAAGTTCCATTGTGGCCTAGGGTAAGATCCATAATGGTATTTTGGAGGGTGAGACATAGATAAGGGATCAATCAGAGGATGAGGTTTGTAAGATTGAGAAACCTTATCTTAAGATGGAGGAATATGTTCCATAGAGGGGAGTGTCGTTGATCCATGGGATGAGGATTAACTAAGGTATTAAGTTAATCATTAGATCATTCATGGGAAGTATCAATAAGCTTTTGATCAATAGGTGCAGGATTTTGGCTTTATGGATGGTATCTTTATGTGTGGGATTACATCGATAGTTAGCCTTAGCCACATTGACATATTTTGAATTGTGGTATTTATGGTCATAGAAACTTTCCATAGTACCTACAAAGTTGTTCATAAGCTCGTTAGTATGGTTGGTCCTAGATTGGTAGTTTTTATGGGCTTGTAGAAGGGATTGATATTTCTCATAACATTCATGGATAATGGCATTAGTGTCAAGTTGGGCTCGAGGAATAAATCAAAGAAATCCTTCTTAATATCCCAACAAACCTCATGGGAATGGATAAAAGTGGCATGCCAACAACAAAAGAGACCGAGATTAAAGGAAACTAATAGTTGTTAGGTAATAGGTAAGATATGAGGGGAAGGAATAACTTGTAATAGCTCAACATGTGATAAGGGTGGGTGGTTTGGGTTATGAGAAATAACACTTTGATTATTGTTCTTTGAATAACAATGGGTGATATATTTTATTTTAGGATGGGCTTGAGGGTTTATGGTATTAGATGTTGATTTAAGGGTGTTTGAAGGCTTATATGGTTGTTCAAATTCATACATGAGGTAGTCTTGCCACTTGTCCTACTCAAGATCCTCTTCTAATGTAGCGGGAGAACAATAATTAGACCTTATATCGAGATAACAAATAAGAGCCTTAAGGAAGAGATGACACATAATTTTACTATCAAGATGATGGTTGGCTTGATTAGATATAATCTCCCATTGTTTGACGAAATCATATGCTTATTTGTTAGCGATTGTTTTAAGTTGATGATTTTTTTAATGCATTTCAAAGAGATCGTGTTATAGAAATTCCTTCACTAAGTCTTGGACTAAAGTTTTTAGATTGACAACAAGTGTGAAGGGATTTTATTATATCATTCTAAAGCATCTCCTATGAAGGTTTTTGCTAGGATCTTAGTTGTATTAAAGGTATTTGTTTAAATCCACTCCTTGTAGATGTTTACAAAGGTTTTAAGATAGATGGTTGGATTAATCAACCCATCATAAGAAATTGTGGGAGATATCCCCTTATATCCATAAAAATTATGTAAGGAGTTAAAGTTTCATTCTATAATGTTCAAGCACCCTATTTTGATCGGAGGAGGGACCATATTTCCATTAGCATATAAAGGTAAGGGAGGCGTCGAAGAATAAAAAGGACCTATGAGGACTTGTGTTGAATAAAAATCCATTTTAAAATCTGATATTGTATTTAGAACATATTAGAAGTGGTAGAGATCGCATAATGGTCATTTGATCCAACAACTTGATAATCATGAGAGTAGAATCATGTGGTGGATTAGGGCCACTAGGGAAAAAGCCTTGGTATTGCTATTTTTTAAAGGGGATTGTAGGGATTGGTCGGGAGTTGGTCCATTTTTAGGAGGCTTGTTATAATTAATGGGTTTTGAGTGAGGTTTTAGGATTGTCTCTTCCATATGAGATATATCTCGAGAAAACCTAATTAGTTTTCACTCATTTGGTGGGTGTGAAATATTATTTATTGTTCATATTTTTGATGACTTTTCTAGGATCAATTTCAAAAATTATACAACATTGCAATTAGTCAGTAAAGTTAAGCCTTGATCGGATCGGACATGCTTTGAGTGCACAAGAGCCAATCCCTACAAGTTTCGAGTAGGGAAGATTCGGATGGGATCAAACCTAATGTAATATAGTGGTTGATGGCATCAATCTAGGCAATTGAGGCATATCTTCCATAGGATCTATATCTCAAGAAATTCTCGATCAATTTTCTCTCATTGGTGGGGTTATGATATATTCTTTATCGCTCATGTTTTTATGATTTGTATGGGATCAATTTCAATAAGTTCTACCACGCTGCAATCAATCAGTAAGGTTAAGAATTAACAGGATTGGTCATGTTAGTGCATAGGTCCAATCGTGTCACTCGAGTAGGGGAGGAGTTATACTTGATCAACCCCAATGTAATACAATGCATGATGACATAGATCTAGGTAGTTGAGGCAGAGCTACAAAATCCGATGCTTCCAAACATAGATGAAGGGATGAATAATAACCCATAGGGATTTTGAATGGGTTCATATTGGAAAGGAAAATATTGATAGGAGGCATGGTGAAGTGTTACAAGATTACTCTCATATTAATATAGTTTGTTTAGATATTAATAGGATCAACCATGTGGAGATGTATAGGGACCAATGGTGTCGTGGTGGTGAAAATGCAAATTATGGAAAATAACTAATAGAATCATTTATGTAGGTGTCGTGCATAGGGGTGGATAGCATAGGGTTAAGAAAATCAAGCATAAACATGATCAATAATGTAAATTAATTTACACAATGGTCGATTACATAGGAAATACAAAGAAAATGAAAAATTAGAGTGAATCTTGCTTGATCTAGTGTAGAGTAAGATTTGTGTTGGGTTCACAAGAATGTATAACGGGATACGATGGATCCCCACCTATTCTCTTGCTATTAGGGATCAAATATAGGCATGAACACAAGATGTAAATACCAAGGGTTCTCAAGGAGCATAAGGGTAGCAATTCTAGATGATAGTAGTCATAACCTTAATATAGTTATAGGTTTCCAAGGCCCTGCACAAGTAAAGAAAGGTATCCTACTATGATCCTAACTAAAAGTAGTTCAAAAGATTCAAAAGTCGTGGGTTATAACATAAATAAGATAAATTAATAGATTAAATAAAACATAAATATATTATAATCTATAGCATTGAATGATCAACCATCCATACAATAATAAACATAAAACAAAATACAAAGAAGGGTTAGAGAGACTTACCCGTGGTGTGACCACTAATGCATTGATCCTCTCCAAAGATAAAGAACATCGAGAGAGAATAATTATGGGAGGAGAAGGAAAGCTCAAGAAGAACACCTCCACCCTAACTCATTACGATGACCCAAATGCAAGTGGGAAATCTCCAAAACCTCAAGTCCAACAACTAGATGTGAATATGTGCACAAATGTCCAAAATGTAAGTAAGGTATAATGTTTTGATTCAATGACCGATTAATACTAAAATTATAAGAGAATTTGTGTATATATACTCCGACATGATCAACCATGGCCAATCCCATCAACCATAGGCAAAAAAATCCCAACACAATCAACTACAAATAATCGTGATCGGCTTTGAGAGAAACTTAAGGTCAAGGGTGAAAAACAATAGAGAATGCAAGTCAAGAGAAAATGGAAGTGTGATGATAGTCTAGGATGAATGAAAGTGATATGAAGACTAGGAATGAGTGTAAATAAGTAAACATAATGATGGAAACATGTGAACAAGAGAGGAAACAAAGTAAGGATAGGGTAACTAAGCATAAATGATGACATACCTATATCTCTCCAAATAATATGGTCTGGCTCATGTGACCAAGTTTGATCAATCCCAAACCCGGTAGGCCCCTTGAGGCACCCACTTAAGATGATAATGCATCAAACATCCCTTACACAAGATAAAATAGCTATATGATTGAGTCATCCTCGCACAAGAGAAAATAGCTATATGATTGAGTTCTATCCATTTTGGGGACTTTGTGTCCGTGTGTGTGTGTGGTTTGCAATAAAGTAGGGATTTTTGTTAGTGTGTTTTGTAATTTCCTCAATGTAAGGAAATAAAAAAGGGTATTTTATATTCTATTCTACAAAAATTGTGTGTTCATTCCAAGCGTTTAGGCCATAAGTTTAATGGTCGAAATTGGTTGTTCATTTTACCTTCCAACCTTTGACTAAATTGAGCTTGTTATTCATTGCAAATATGTGTGTTCTCTACAAAGCTTGTTCTTCTTCTTGCAGGATTTTTCTTCTCCACAAATATTCTTACTCTTTTAGAAAAGCAATCTCTACAAATCTTGTTCTTCCTTGCAGAGCTTATTCTTTTGTGTGGAAATTTTCTTCTCCCCAAATATAATTCTTCTCAAAGGGTCTTTCTCCTCCATGGGGAGATTTTTTTGTTGTTCTTTGCAAATATTTTTCTTCTCTACAATATTTTTCCTTTGATGGAATTGTTTTTCTCTATGGAGCTTGTTCTCCTTATGGAGCATGATCTTCTCACTGTGACTTCCTTTTCTCCGAAAAGTTTTGTCTTCTTTACATGCCTTTTTCCTCTCAATGGGCATTTCTCTTCTTACAAAAAATCTTCTCCACAAATAATCTTTGAAAGAGTGTAGCAAGATAGTAGTGATTTTAATTTGGTCTTTTACAAATTTTCTTATTAAATTTGTCAAATGTTCTCACTCTAATGTAAAAATTAGTGAAGATATGTTTTCCATCTACAAAACATTTCAAACATTTTTAATTCTACCATAATCACGAAATCCATTTATTTAGGATTCGCCACCCTAGTGAATCGCATTTCAACAAGATTCACCACCCGATCTACAACTTTTTTTGGGTAGTTTCTGAAAAAATCTTGATTTCTTTTTTATTTCCTTTGTAGACTAGATATATTAAGACCATGGTAGTGTGAAAGATTGTCCTCAATACCAATGGCAACCAATTTAAAGCCTCGTGCATAAGAGGTGTGAAATAATTTAATGATATATAGTTTAGAGCATTTCCACTTAACCATAGAGATGGGTATGTAAGGAGTTGTACTCATTTTGGGATGATTGGTGGAGCTTTGAGCTTGTAAACAAATGGTACTCTAATGCAATATGACGAGAGTACGATAACCTCAAAGATCGATAGGTGTTTTATAACTATAAATTAAACATTTTTCTTTAAAAAAATTCAATTTGTAGATTTTGAATTTATTTTGTAGTTTTCGCAATTGTTTCAATGTGATTGTGCAAACTAATACTCCGTAAATATTCCAAGGAGATGCAAAGGGCATTAGGACCAAATAATTATGATTTGATTGCTTGGGATTGACTCCTTAACAAATGGGAATACAGAACATGAGCACAATTGAGGGTACATCACAACAACGGGGCTACACCAAAGATGGTAACATATGAGAAATTGAGCACAATTGCACTCGCTCCAAAAGAGTTGAATTCTAACTAAAAGAATTGTAAGTGTATCTTATTTTCCAACCATTACATTTTTTTGTGTTTTGCTAAGAATAAGTTTTGTAACTTTTAATTTGTTTTGTGATCTACAACACAAATTTTTGCATCGACTTTTTGATGTGCGAGAAGAAAAGTATGATATACCCATGAAGCCAAGGTGGAATATTTAGTTTGAAAAATATGTGTACACGGATTCAAAGGAGTTCATCGTGGGGAAAGGGTGTTACGTGGTGAATGAGCCCTTGAAGACTTTCGTATGTTTACATTGTTTGTGCACTTATAATGTCATCATTTTGTAGGATTTTTTTATTGTTGAATATCGTTCGCATTAAATTGTTCTGCGTAGTGTTTCTCTAGGAAGTTGAAGAGGATATTGTTGTTGGTGGCAAAGATATTTTTATTTGTGATAAGGTTGATCAAGACTAGGTCGCCAAGAATCAAGATGTAAAGGAAGGTAGCAACATACAATCTATGAAGCATGCATTGAGCATGTTGATTACTAGTTGGGATGAGTTTGACATAAGTCTTAAGAGATTAAACAATAGGGATACATGGGGTTGCTTTTACGGAGTTCTAGTGGTTGCAAGCCTTATCGTATTTTCATGTCTTATATTATTTTTCCTATTAAAAATATTGTAATTATGAAACCTTGTATGCTCAACAATATTAGGATTGAGATGTTATGAAACTTTTTAAAACTAGTTACAATTTTACTACATATCTAATTTTAAATATTGAATTTATGTGATTTATTTAATGTTATATTTTATTGTTCTAATTTAAAAATATGACCTTAAACAATGAAAGTTATGTCCAATAATTATTGGAATTTCTTATTGTAAATCAACTCCTATTGGATCCTAATATTGTTTTATTAGAACATCAATAAAATTGATAAATTAATAATTATTTTATTAAAACATTTTAATCAATAATTATATATTAATAATTTCATCACTTTTAATTTTCTACAAAATTATTAGCGATTTGTCACCATGTTATGTCATCCACTTATTTAAGCAATAGGGATTGCACTCATAGGAGGGCATTCAACCAACAACCTACTATATGTATCTACTCCCATACGCATTTCCAATTTCACAATCATTCAATTAATTTCATAATCAACAATCACTTGCAAGTCACTTCCAATGCCACACTTCACTTTGCCAAAATAGTTCAATTATTTATGTTATATTGATGAATTATATACTTCACTATTGATTATATTATTTTCATGTTTGGACAATACGACTTCAATAAATAGAATTCAAAATGGAGATTATTGCTTTCCTTTTATATTCACGATGTTGATCAAGTTTTAATTATAAATAGAAATGGATAGTGTATGAATGGTGATAGGCATGCTCTCATGTTTGTAGATGTACTTTGACACATTGTTTAGTTAATTACTATGACACTATGTTACTTTGTACTTCCACAATGAGATGTTGACATAATAGACACTTCTCTTTCTTAAGATCTGTGTTTCGTTGTATAGATTAGTTGGTTAAGAAAACATACCTAATTATATAATTTATACTCAATTATTTTCAGTATAGTGAATCTACACATGAAGAGAGAGTTGTCATTCAATGAGGTACGAAAGAACCAATATATACCCCAAAATAGCCCCGGAAAATCCACTATTATAGATAGAAAAATATGGTCTTCGAATAATTCTGAAATATTTTTATTCAAGTTTATAGTTTTAAAGCAAACTTTGCATTAAAAATAAGTGACCTGTAAAACATATAACCTTTATGCAATGTATTAAGGGAGGAATGTTATAAACCATGGGTCAAAATCTCGTACCCAATTACTCAACAACACAAAACATTGATGCAACTCCACAATCACTCGACAACTTTATCACAACTCAAAAATATATATAAATTCATAAACTAAACTTAAAAGCTGATGGAAATAACTGACAATAACATTGCAGCAATTGGCTAATGATGAAAATTTTAGCAAAGCAAAAAAACATATAATTGTGATTGAATGTTAAAAGATGTTGTGTTATGCATGAGAGTTTACTAGCACCCAACACTTCGAGTATTAATCTCAAACTCGCATATAATTGCAATTACTCAACAAGCCAAAAATGTCAATTTCTCACAAGTTTTAGAACAAAACTATAAACACATCAAACTGAATGACTTGCAATTATTGACACGTTGGAATAGAAAACCAATAAGAGAACCTAATGGCATGCAATTATTGACAAGGTGGATTAGAAAACCAATAAGATAACCTAATGAGATGCAATTATTGTCAAGGTGGAAAAGAAACCAAGAGACCAAACTTGTAATTCTCTAATAATTGGTAGGGTTTTCCTTCCATGTTTCGTAGTAATGTTATGTTGTGTCATGCTATGATACCACGCCATGCTATGCCATGTCATGTAGTGATACCACGTCATGATTTGCCATGTCATGTCATGATACCACGTCATACCATATTGTGTAATATTATTGTGATGTAATGATGTCATGCCATGAATTACTTTATCAAGCCATGTCATGAATTATCATAGTGATGACATGCCATGAACTACCATAATTATGTCATGCCATGTAGAGGTGCCATACCAAAACCATATGCATTGTGCAATGATGTTGTGACATTTTACGATAACGATGTCATGTCATGGATTACTAAGGTGATGTCATGCCATGAGTCACTATAGTGATGCCATGCCATGCAAAGATGTTATACCATACTATGTGTAATATGCAATAATGCTATGTTATGGACAATGACTCCACACCATGAATTACCATGGTGGTGCCAAACAATGTAGAGATGTTATACCATACTATATACCATATGTAATGATGACATGGCACGTTATAGACAACAATGCCATGGCGATGCACTCATTTGATTCAACCATGTTGATCACAAATAAATTTTGATCATGTAACATGCATTTATTTTTCTATTGATGAGATAGATCAATGCATGGTTCTAACTTGAATCGAGAGAAGATGCACACAGAATGTGTGGTGCATTGATTCCACCATGTTGATCACCTGTCAATGTTGATCATGTAACATACATTTATTTTCTTTTGATTAAATGTATTCACTCATCAAAGTTGATTGTGTAACATGCATTTGTTTTATACTAAATGGATCAATGCATGGATCCAGCTTGAAAGGAGAGGAATGAGTAAAAACTTATGGATGAGAAATTTTCAAGACTTCGTTGCCACCTTCATTTGTCAAGGTTAAATAGGAAACACATGAATTATTAAGCTCTTTTCTTCGCTTTCTTCAAGGCTAAATAGGAAACACATGAATTATTAAGCTCTTTTTTTTTTCGTAAAATTAAAACTAAAAAGAGTAACATTTGCACATTTCAAACTTTTTTAAGCACCTTTTATTTAGAGAATTTCTCTGGTTCAACAATTATGGACTACCGAAGCTTGAAGTCTTTCAACACTTCTAAGAAGATATTAAAAGTAGATATTGTAACACTTTCCTTCTTTTTAAAAACTTTTAAGTATTTATTCATCCACCTTATGTCTCCATCTTTCAGCTGAAGCTTATTTAAGGGTTTTAATTTGCTTATGGACTATTTCATTAATATGTTGCCTCATCAAGCGCACAGATCCATCAAGCTAATTGTCATCGCATTCACTTAGATCAACAAGAAGGTATATTCCTACATTTGGAAAGAAATCAGATCAACAGATAAATTAAATTTAAAAAAAAAAAAAAAAAAACAGTGCTGCATCTGAGCTAAATAATCATGCACACTCATCCTTCAATTTATTCACTAGAACAAGAAAATAAGGCCACTCTACAAGTGAACGAGTTCTAGAATTTGAAGCCTGATGGATTATTTCAATAAAATAAGTGTCGGTACACCAAAGATATAAAAGAATAGATATTTACAAAATTGTCTCATAACCTGCCAAGAGAATATGCGGTGACGGGTGTAGTGGGGAAGGGACAAATTTTGCTGCTTGTTTAGGAATGCTTCTTATTTCTATCAATTTTTGGAAGGTCCTATGCAACTGTAGAGACCAACCTATCAGAAAGAGAAGAAGCACAATTGCAGAGGATACCCAGAACTTATAAATCCATGGAGGCATTGATTTGGGGTAGAGACCTGTTCAAAAACAAAGAGATTCCTTAGTACTACAACTAATCATAACCCATTTCCATGCCAAATAAACATTTCAAAAGATTCATGTAGAGACACATTGACCAACTTTAGAAAGATAATCCTAACATAAAAGATATGCAAAGTAAACGGATAAAGAATTTTACCATGCCCAAACTTTATGCAAATCAATAGCTCCACAATACAAATGGCAAGAGAGAGCCAACAGAATGCCCCGATCTTCTTTATTGGTTTTCTGCATTCCAAAATGGTATGGTTTCAGTCCATATAATATTGCCAAAATGAAGAAAATAATTAAGCATATACTATTAGTTCTTGATCTATTTGACTAATTTTTCTTTATGCTACAATTTAGAAAAGCTTAAATTCTTCAGGCGTAGAGACCCTAAATGATGTAACAGCATATCAACTTGACAACGTATTTCAACATTTGTGAACTGCAGACTTGGAAATGGAAAGTAAAGCTTCTTTTAAAGCCCAGAATGCATTGCATGTATGCAACCCACCCCATCCCCACAACACCTGACTGTACTTCGACAATGGGATGTGCATCAAACTGTTGCCTCCAATATAGAAAAACGGGATCTTCATCATTAGGTTCAATAAGGAATGGAGAACCAACATACGTGCCTAAATATAAACTTCATATCATGGGTTGCATAAGTATACCTAATCAAAATGGAATTCAAAGCTAGCTTAAGGTGAAAAGATATTGCTATTAGGCGTCAATATTCTAGTAGAAGGTTTCACAATGTTAACAAAAGTTGAATTCAAAGCCACCTCAAATGATGAATATGACACCTGAAGCCACCTGGGGACACTCAACTTCACCTTATAGGCAAAAGACGCACATATAATTCGCATTGATGTTTAAAACTCTTATTCAGACTTCAAAGCTATCATCAATGTAAAAACAACCAGGAAAGTAGAATAAACAGAGTGTTTTAACGTGGAAATGTGAGCGTGTCATTGCAAAATCACAAATGAAATGGAGGTGTGTTGAGTGGCAAGTGGATGGACCCAGAAAACACAAGGCACAATAATGGTAATCACTGAGGACATTAACCTCCTTGCTCCACACTTTAGACACATGGGGCCCATCTGTCAGTGGATACTGATCTTTAATATCTCCCTCTGCATTTATAAAGTATTAAAGACTACATGCATTGACAATCGGATGAATAAATAAGAAATTGGACATAATTGAGACCATGAACACAAATAGCTGAAAGACAAATCATGGAATCTTTCGAGCAGCTACAAAATTACTTTTTTCATATTACATGATTTTTTCTTGGAAAGATGATGAGATTTCTTATAACTAAAATAAGGGCATGTTAAACAAGCGATAATCAAAAAGTTCTCCTATCAAGGTTTACAGAAACCATCTTTGTGGATGTGGCTGCATATGTTCAGAGTGTGTGTCGATGATCTGAAAAAAGTGAGATACCTGTCCTGCAAATACGAATTGTACTCGCGAATGGTTGGTACAGCAATAAGCCACCATATGATCAATCTATAGGCATTTAAAGGATTGCGGGGAGGAATCCAGAGACAAAACTTAAGGAAAAATGCATTGAGCTCCACTGTCAGGAAAACAACGATCAGGCCAAACACTTGGAAAAAACGCCAACGACCTGATAGAGGCTGCCACTCATCCTTGTCCCAATTTGCAGGTGTGAACTGACCCAATGTACGCTTTACCTACAAAATGAATATCACAAAAGGCGTATCAAATTTCAATACACTGAAAGCAAAAATTATGCAAAAGCCATTTAAATTAAAAGGTAAAAAGTGAATATTTAAGCACCTCATCCAATTTCTTGTTCTTATCACCAGTTCAATGTTTAATTTTATAATTATGTCATATCGATTTAACTCGCATAACAAAAAATTACTTCCATCTCTGCCCTACATGCCATGTCAAAACAATTTAATGAAATTGTAAGTAACAAAGCGAATCAATTCTTCAGTTTTTTTAATCTTGTGTGTGCAACCAGTTTTAAGTTGTCTTTTCTGGTTATTAAGTCGATTGATTGTAAGCATAGTGAATGTAAATTCTTTACTTTTTCGAATCTTATGTGTATACAACCTTTTTAAGCAATGCTGCAATAGTAATCATTATTTCATCATATTCTTTTATGAGGGGGCTAAAGTTTTGTTATGGATAGAATTTTATCATAATTACCAAGAAACTCTAGTATAGGGGCAAGGACTGTGTCCCCATCCCTGTACCCATATTTTCTGGTGACTGCATTTATATACAATATAACCGTGTCATTACTCATTTACTCATATACCCTGATTTGAATGGTGTACCCATACCATTACCCATATCCCCACACTCCGGGTAACTATGAAGTTTATGATTCATAGTCATTTCAAGCTTGGACAATTTGACAAATATTGCCAAAAGGAGCAATGGCGGATCTTGCCTTCTTGAGATTAAAGCCAAAGTTCTGTTAATGTATATACAAATATCAAGTTACATACTTATTTGGATTATGATTATAATGCCTAATCTTTTAGGCCATGCTTTATATTGCTGAAGACAGTATAGATACCAAGATGGCCTACTATCAGATGTGTAACGTGCATGAACCTGATTTGCTGCAGTCATATACATATGCTTGTGCTTTGAGTGAAAAAAATTGCAGGAGATGAACGTGTGATATCCATATTGCACCTCTGTGAGGCATGTGCAGTATAACAACCAATGGTAATGCCAAAGAGCTCACTAGCATGGGGAATCAGATGCAAGTTTTAGAAGGATTGTGAAAGAAAAGTACTTGTATTAATAATGTAACAGTTATAGACAAGTTAAGCAAGGTATCTCGGCTGTAAACCAGAGATTTAAGAATTAGTGGCTCAACTGGAAGTCTTGCAAAAAGAAAAGAAGGAATATTTATACATAATTATATTAAAGGTTAAAAGAGCTTTTCACATTCCAGTAGGATGTTGCAACAGCAGGGCCCTACATGAAATTTTAATATTGATTGTATAAGGAGAACTTTGCAAAGAAACTTTACATCAATACCTTTGCACCAGACTAACATGGGTAATATGCATTGGGTAGAGGGTTTGCAATGCCTCGAAGAGTTTTAGTTTATTACAGACCACACTTGAAAGTTCAAATGGAAACCAGAAATTGCAGAAACTAAAGACCCAATCGAACACCTTACAAACGGAAGGAAAAATGATTAATACATTATTTCATCACATGGAGGATAATGCTTCCTTATGGAATATTGACCATGTCAAATGTGTCCTTTGTAGCTGGTGCCTTGATTCTTAGTGACACACATTTCGAGGTTCTATTTTGATGTTATTGAGGACTGTTGTCATTGGGTTGCTTGGGTGGATTTTATATTGTTGTCATCAATTATAGTTAGTTACAGATTGTCATGTTGCAACTTATGGATTGTCACCAAATATTGTCCTATAAATTTGATGTTATATTGAGAAGGATTGTCCTCCATCACTTTAGTTAGACAATTCCAGATGGTATGATCTCTTAAGCACTAAAAACCCATGTGTTTGTTCATTCTAGCGCTCGTTACATTCTCGCTAAAACTTTTTGGAACAATTGGGGCTTATTTTCTCATGTACAAAAATACCAGTTAAACAATAATTGCTAAAAGTCATTTTAAAACCCAGGAAGGGAAACAGAAAGAATGATTACTAAACAAGGCATGCAATTGGAGTAGAATCGTCTTAAACTGACAAAACTCCTTATAAAGGAATAAGAGCGACTAAAGATTTTGTAAAGCATTTGAGAATCATAGGAAACATGGTACACTTCAAAAATTTAGATATAGAAAAGATGAAAACATTCAATACTTGTGAAAGCATATGTTGTGAATAATCAAATAGAAACATTCGAAAGCTTTAAAAGAAGAAATAGGTAAACATTTTGCCTTAAGAATGCATCATTTATGGAGACCTAGATAAGGAACCTTGAACATGGTAAGCTCTCCTAATTGGATAAGGAAAAGCAAACATGCAAGGCAATCCTTACCTTACCCATAATACTGCGTTGTCGACTTATCCCAACCCATTCATAAGTTTTTCCATCAAAATAACGAACAGTTTTCATACCTGTCCATATACCTACGATACAAAAACAGATTAGGACTTTAGGACTATATCTTGTAAACATATATAAACAATCAGTGGTACACATAGCAGAAATATAAATAAGGTTTACGATGATAAAATAAAAGAAGTTTGCCTTTTTATTTTATGCTAATTTACAATGAGCTAAGAAATTTAAAATTAACTATGATATTTGTGCCTCAGATTATAATATTCATAATTTTTCTTAATGTTTTTCAACTTGTCCATATTCAATATAGTCTGCAGATAACTAGTAAAGATATCTTAAATACATCTCTGTGAAAAAAAGCTGAGAAATATCAATCTTAAGGCCCTTACTTTGGATTTGTTACCTTCTCCATGAATTTTCCATTGAGTGGTGACAAATGGCATAGCTGCCCCACTGTGTCAGCCTTGAAAACTTCTTTCCAAGGGTTATTAAAAAAATAATAATGGGCTTCGAGTCCACCGTGTGGCCAAGATACTGCAATTTTTCAATTGACTTCTCCAAGTAAATAGATAAAACTTAGAAGTGATGATCAAATGGACGTCAAATTTAAGGTTGAAATTTCCTTGTGACGGTCAAATGACGTCAAATTTAAGGTTGATATTTCCTTTGACAATCAAATGGACGTGAAAGTTAAGGTCAGAGTTTGAATGTTAACAACTCACAGACATTACAGTCCGCCATCACCATACCATTGTAGGATGCCTATCAGCATAACTGACATTGAAAATATATCCCTTCGAAAAATCAGTGGTAAGAAAGTTGTGTAATTTCATTGCACACAAATAAAACTCTTTTTCCTTTTTTAATATGTATTCTGCAAAAGAAGGGTTTTACTTTTACTTTCTTGATACATGTCAAATGCAAAATGCCAACAAAATTAAGAAAGATCTTAACCATTAGCATGAAATTAAATTCCCATTTGCATGATTCTTAGGAAAAGACAAGGTTGACATGGATAGGGTTGGGATTCGGGAACCCTCCTTAACCAACATCATGCATGCAACCACGAGTAATTGATAATAAGACAGCAGAACTAGTAGAATAGGGTCTACTACTCAAGCATCTAAATTGTTAAAACACTAATGCATCTAATAAATACAAATGGCTTTTGTAGTTATGTACGATATCTTTACATGATGTTGTGTTATCCATTGAATACTTATTGGTGGTCCTTGAATTATTTTTTGGCCAAAATTGCATAATATATTAATGTTTATGGGAAAAAGGTGAGCTACAATTGCAGAAATGATTTTTTCCCTAATTAACCATTGACTATGCAATATTACCACCTAAAATAAGACATACTAGAGGATACAAAGGAAATGATTACACACATATAACTCTTTTCTCTTGACATTCCATTTTTATATAAAATATGTTCGGTATATTACAGCAACCCTTCCAGCTCTATGAAATTCACTCATATATAATTGTATTTTAGGTTGCTTCTCTGCACAAGACATCCCAATGTCTCATCAACCCCTTCAATTCCACTTAATCGCAACATGTATCCCTTAATGTTTTAAATGTTACAGATTTTGCATGAAGGAAAATGTGCAGACACGACCCTTGATAAAAGCTTGTTGAAGGCCATCAAAAGCAAGCTAAAGTGGCCATTAAGGTTGGGTCATTTGGAAGGAACGTGTGAGGATACATACCTTATCATATGCTATAAAAAGCAAGATAATGTTCACTAAGGTGGAGCCAAGTTTGAAAAGATCAATAAAACGCAAAACACATTGACAAGCATTAAAATTTACAAGATATAAGTCACTAAAATGATGTGAAGAAATCTAATGAACTTATTTAAAAGAATATATCATTTGGTTCTTTGATTGCAAGCATCAGCTTAGAGTGAATTCACGTGGAATTTGAGTTGACACATAACATCACATCTTTCTAAGAGGATAGGTCTATTATCTCTTCAATTTGAGAAAAGGAACATTTCATTTTTGTCATTCCGTCTATAAGGTATTTTGGAGAGGTACTACATCATTTTTAAGATTTAGAAAAATTCCTTATTTGTATTCTTAAATTCTTAATCACCCCAACTTGTAATTCTTGGCTTTGTTTTTCATAAGGAAAGTAACATTGAGTGCCATTCCGATCCGAATCACATGGCTGCAATTTGGTGAACAACACACTAGTTACAAAATTTAGTGTGTTATGAGAATGGAATTGAAATCGACAGAACTGAAATTGCAAAACCAACAGTACATATTGTAAATGGGAGTGTATACAAAGAGCAATCTCTGTAGGAGAGATGCATGCCTTGAAATCTGCATTCTTCAGTCCATAATATCTGCTTTATAGCTATACAATGCAGAAACTGAAAATTTACTTTAAAAAATTAATATAGTAAATAAAGGGTTCCAAATGGGAATAGAAGGGTCACCCTCCACATGGAAATGGCATGTATCCACCTTAGAAGTGGAAATGAATGGCCAGAAATGAACAAACAGTCAGCTTAAGGTTCCAGAAGTTACTGTTTGCCAATTGCCACGGTCATATCTCTTTCACTATTGACCAGAATTTGAAACCGTAAATTATGATGGAAAGCTCATGAAGCAATCAGTTTAGATGCACTAAATAAATACCTACGGCAACAATTTAGGGCTCGGAGCTCCAACTAAAAGTTTCAAGGCCAAAATCTGCATTAATGGGCCCCGAAAATGCAAAATACAAAAAAATTGAAAAGTTTTCATAATTCTGCTCTGAACGGCCATCTAGATCACATGCACTGTGGAGTTCTCAGACCCAATAGATTGATTACATTTTTAGTCCATCATCCTGTGGCGATAACGTAGCTCCTCTTACATGATATATGTTATTAGATCCAGGTGATGTAAAATACCCATTTCTCCTTGCAGCCAGTCCAAGGCTCCTAACCGACACCATATTATAAACTTCTTTACTTCTTCTCGTAGATCTACAATCTTGAATGTTAGAATAGCCTTTTCACATTGGCCTCTCAAGATTTCTTTGCCAGTTACTCTCAACTCAAGCCACTCCAAATAACACCCTCAAGTCCATTTTTGTTATTATATTGGTGGATGACTTCCCCTCATATACTTATTACTAATGAGGACTAGGAGTTCCATCTCACCTCTTCTTCTTTTGTGAGGATATCTCATCTCGCTTTTGCTACGAGAGTAATCCTCTTGCTCGCTTTCAAATTCATAGGAGATATTTTAAGCACACCTGTTACTATTATCGGTATTGATCAGATGCTACAGTTTGATGTTGCTAACTTGCATGGCTGTGTAATCATAGTTAGGTAAGTGTGTAGAAGAGTAGCAGACTAGCAGCTGAGTGATTATTGTGAAAAGAATAGATTTGTGCTTTCTGCAATTGTATTGCAGGATACTACATTGATATGACAGTGTACTCGGATGGGTCACCGTAAGTCGTATAATATATGGATTGTTACACCTAGTAACAGAACATAAGAATTTTATTGCTCACAAGAAATATATACTTTCTCAATGCAACATTAGAGACATTAATTCAACACAGTTGAAAATGATATATTATATAGCTCCCTTTTGGCATAGGTTGAACAATTGTAAGCACTCAAAGCTGGGATAAGTTGGTTATTCTGCCAAGCCACAGAAAATGATGATGCCATACATGTTGAAGAGCAAAAACTTGTTTGCAATGAAAACGACAAAATCAATTCAATTTTTGATGTTGTGTTCAATAGCTTATGAGTGAAAATAGAAGCTGTACTTTACAAATTGATGTTGAAAGTAGCTACTCAACCATCACTATCAACAGTATTCATGTACCTGCTTTCACAATGATAAGAATTGCAACTGATCTGATTTATCTAAAATAATGTTCTCATCTACTAAGCTCATGATGATATATTATGCAAAGAATGGATAGTCAAGCTCAAAAATGCATCCACTTGAAATATATCATCATTAATTTTCGACAATAAATAATGATTATGGTTCCGAGAAATAAAAGAAAGGAGATGATACAGAGGATTTGGAATGTGCTATGAATGTGAGGGGAAATGAAACCCTGAGCAGGCTTCTTAGCAGTTATTCCTATAGAAACTATAGGATATAAAAAATAGGAATAAATATAGTAAATCATGTAATAAAGGGTTAATTAGTATATAATATTACAATCCTAGTTAGGAAACAGTGTAAATATTAGAAAGGTGTTAATATCTGTGGGTTGAATCATTTTGGGATTCTATATAATCTTTGTAAACCAATGGGAAAAGAACATCTTCTCCTGTTTGCATGAGTTGAAGATACATTGAATTGATTTGTTTTGCGGTGCTCATGGAACCCGGCCATCAGCCCTGTACTATATTCCATTAATAAAAGTCAAAAATGAAACCTTTCATCTAAATATTTGTGTTTTCTATGTTCTATTCTTGTATGTATGACTGTATATTCTTTCTTGTGTTTGCATTCACTCTAGCCGAAGTTCCCACAAGTTGGTGTAAACACATTTGACTTATGCTAACATGTGGTTCCATTTCTGAACCTTAGTTATCTAATTCCCTAGGAAGAATGGTAAGAGGAAATAAATAAAGGTGACAAATTCGGGGCAAAAAAATCATACAATAAAATACAAGAGAAAATAAAAAGAGAGAAGACGAAGAATATGGCAAGAATAAAGTTTGTGTGCAAGAGATAAATGTAGTTGGAGTAAGAAGACAAATTGTTATAGGCGAAGAGAGTGAAGAATAGTTGTAAGTAGAGAGAAAAGAAAGCAGAAGATAGAAAGAAAGAAGGAATCAAAGAGAGATTAAAGAACAGAGAAATTTGAAAAGAGAAGTGAATTAGAAAAGGTGATATTGGAAAGATGATGAGTGAGGCGACGATGATGCAAGATGAAATCGCAAATAAAAAATGTCAGAGAATCCAGAAGCCAGAAAGGAAGAACTGAGAGAAGAGCCACTAGAAACTATAGATGAGATAGAGTAAAGAGAGATAGAAGTAAATTAAGAGGAGAATAGTTAGTGAATTGAAAACAGAAATGGAAGAGAAGATAGAGATAATAGAAGATAAGGATAAGGGGGTAGAGGAGGTGTAACTCAAGGGAGTGGAAGACCAAGAGGTGCATCCCTCTCACTCACCTTCGTATTACATGGTAGTATTAGAGAAATATAGATTAGAAGACAGAAGAAAAATCATTGGAGAAAAAGACATGGCAGATGATGATTTAGACAATACTTGGAGTAACTTATTTAGAATATAATGACAAAATTAAGTGAGGGGATGAGAAAGAGAATTAGAGTGAAAGAGTGAAAGAGAAGTAACAGATGATTCAAAAGGAAATGGAAAAGGAAGACATCTTACTGGAAGTACACATGAGAAATTAATTACAGAGAAGGGAAGGAGAAGGGTATCTGAAATCCCACAACTGAAATAGAAAGTGGAGAGGTGATATGGAGGCATAAAAATGAGAAATCTGGAAAGCATATGGATTCCACGTGAAGAAAATAAGTACCAAAATATAGGGACTAAAGAGGTTTTGGTGATGGTGATAATGAACCTACTATCCAGCATTGTATTTGTGAGGGTTGGCAGTTAGAAAGACCAGTTATTCAGCCAGTCCAATAATGCAAGGAGTGATTACATTGCCATAAGGACATTCTGCCTGGACATGTTTGTCTCAAGGATGAAACAAGTGATTAGATCTGCGGAAAATGTTAGCAGTTATTCCTACAAAACTTTAGGATACAAAAGAAAATGAATGAATATACTAAATAATGTAATAAAGGGTTAATTAGTAGATAATCTAAATTATGAAAACGTGTAAGTATTAGAATGGTGCAACCGTTGGAGGGTTGAATTCCTTCGGGATTCTATATAACCATAAAAAACCGATGGGAATGAAGCATCTTAGTCTATTTGCATGAGTTAAATATACATTGAATTGATTTGACTTATGGTGCTCATATAATCCAGTCATGAGCCTTGTACTATATTCCATTAGTAACAGATGAAACCTTTCATCTACATGTTTGTGTTTTCTGTGTTTTAAGCTAGTATGTGTGAAAGGATATTCTTTCTTGTGTTTGCATTACCCATAACCAAGGTCAAGATCTCATAAGTTGGCATAAACACATTCAACTTATACCAAAAAGGCCTAGTGTATGTAAGGATTTACTTAAGCAATTAAGTCTAAGAATTACTCATATCAAATCCGCCCAAGTGAAGAAAATAGCAATCCTTATGGAATATTTTCAAAGAATGTTTCATTTTATATCATTAATGAATATTTCATTCTACTTTTCAAACTACTTTGTCTAATGTCTCTTTCATATCTCCAAAAGAGTGATAAATTGTATAATGCCCTTCAAGATTCCATTCATAACTTGACCAATAACGGATATGCTAGCCTTGCCATTTTCCATTCATGGTTGTCCTACAAACCAAGATAAACTATCCATAATTGGTCTAAAGATAGGGGCTGCAAAAAAATTCAGGACATATTAATCAGATTTTATGGGAACCTATAAATAGACACCTTTACTAGTAATTCTACCAGATTTTAGAGGGCAGAAGATTCAATTGCAAGTTCATATCATCTACCCATGTCAAGAAGTTGTTGGAATACGTGAACAAGGAAGAATAAAGAAGAAGGCGGATTACACACTTTGGAGATTGTGTGTCCGTCATTTTATTATGCAAAAGATAGTTACAATGTGGTTGATGGTTACAACTGAATATTAGTTAACATGTAACTAATAACTAATTAACTAAAGCCTTATATTCTAATACCCCCTTACCCTACAAAAAACAAAACGAACATTCTAACAAAACTAGAACCAAACAAAACTACATAATCTTCAGAGGCTTTCACTTTGAAAGCAGTGCTTTGACTAGGTAGGGCTCCATCAAGCTGCTTCGTGACCTTCATAAAGGTGTAGCTCCCAAGCTGAATTCCCAAGTTCCCGGATTCCACCTCCCGAACTCCCAAATCACAAATCTCCCAAATTATTGGACAACCATCCATGTTGAGCCATCCACAAGCTCCATCAAGTTGTCTCATGACCCTCGTGAGGGTATAATTCCCAAGATCCACAATCTCTCGAATTATCTAAGCAACCATCCATACCGAGCTTCATCTACCATGTATCCTTTCCTGCCTTCAAAGTTTAGAGCATCTTTATAATACATATTCGTCGTTGTCCTCACTACCTTCAGATCTTGGTGGGTCTTCAACCATGGCTATATTGGCTGCATTTGATATGCCTTTACCCTTGAGCACATCATTGGCTCAAACACAACAATCCCATGTTGTGTGACCTCTTTTCTTGCAATAATGACATTCAATCTCCCGTTTATCTTTATTTGACCTTCTACAAAAGTTTCTAGTCTTAGAATAAAATGCACTTTCTTGTTGAGGATCACCTTTTGCATCTTCTGCAATTGTCCGCTTTTCTTCAACTAGAAGAGCTGCAATCATATCATCTAGAGATTGAGATTGAATTTGACTGAGGGTAAAAACTACATTGTTGTATTTTGAAGACAAATTGTTTAATAGGATAGCTTTGGCATCCTCATCCTCTATCGCAGCTTTGACTTCTACTAGTTGTCTAATCAGGGACCTCGATTGTTGATGTGGCTCGACATAAAGACTCCATCCATTTTGAAACTATATAACTGAAGTTTTAGGGAAATTTTGGCATTAACCGCTTTCGCTCCAAATAATTTATTTAGAGCATCCCAAATTTCCTTGGATGATTTTTCTAGGTCTACATGATGGAGCTCAAAGTCGGAAAGAGAAAGGTCAATAATAGCTCTCTTTATCATCTTTGCTATGCCAATCAAACAATTTAGATGGATCAATGGGTGCTTTCTCTTTCCCATTTACTATGCCCCAAAAAAATTATTCATAAGTTGCATTTGTATTTTCACTTTCCATGTATGAAAATTTAGACCAAAATATTTTTCTACGTGGAATTTTCATTTAATAAAATAAAATAAATACGAATATGTATTTACTGAAATGAGTAAACATAGAATAAAATATCAATTCCAAGTGTGCCCTAGTTCGGTGCTACAACCTTCTCTGAGATTCGTGCTTTGAATACCGAAATGAGATGTGTGGCTTGTTTCATGCCCTTTGTTGCAACTGTAATAATGCACTATATTAGTGTAAATCGCGACTGTAAACCGTTTGGAATCGCAACTTTTCGTGGTTGTAAAAAACGTGATTATTTGTGATTGTAAAACTCTTCCGCAACCTTGTGTATTTGTGCCTCATTTATGACTAAATTTGTGGTATATTTAGCCCTGGATTCACGACTGTGATGATGCCCTTGATTCACGTCATTTTTGTTTTGCTTCGATTCGCGATGGTAAATCAACTGTCTTTACTGTTGTAATGGCTTCATGTTCTCTTTGTGTGACTATGATTTGGCTTTGAGCACATTGGTTTTGTGTTGTTTTTCCTTCAATTGTGCCCTACGAAAAGGTGAAAACGTGCCCTTGATTTTTGGATTTCGACTACGACTGCAATGGCTTCAAAATTCTTTCAATTTCCTTCGATGTCCTTCAAACTTCGCGCCCTAATAATACTTCCGAGATGACCAAAATCTTGGTTTTATGAGACTCACGATTTTGTAGTCTTCGCTTTTCCTCTTCTCAAAAACCTCCTTGAACCTTTGCTCTCCGATACCAATGTTGGTATACGTGAACAAGGAAGAATAAAAAGGAAGGCGGATTGCACACTTAGGAGATTGTTTGTTTGTCATTTTATTATGCAAAAGATTGTTACAATGTGTTTGATGGTTACAACCAAATATTAGTTAACATGTAACTAATAACTTATTAACTAAAGTCTTATATTCTAATAGAAGTATGATGCTTTACATGGATGCTCAAAGTATACTTGTAAGTTTAACAATCTCTATTTTGGAAATATAACAATGCATTAGAGGAATCACTAGGATTTGGAATCCATCTGCCAAGCCTATTGGTGATCTAGATTGAATTTCATGGTGGACAAAAGCCATTATGAGGGCACCAAAATATTATGAGCATGGAGAATGATGTTTAAGAGTACAGTGCATTAATGAGCAAACAATAAGGGAGCTATAAGAGACATGAAAATGGATCTACTCAACCAAGAGAAACAAAAAGAATTGTTCCCATAAAAACTTTGTTCCACCAAGTTTTTGGGACATGCATGATAGAGACAGGGGATCTAGGTTTGGGGATGACTAAAGAAACCTCCGAAATTTCAAGGGACAACGAGAGTCACAATATAAAGGACATTTCCAAAACTTGATGAAAAACTCGTCAACCCGCTTCACCTTCAAACATTTTCAAAGGATATTTTCCTCCACTTCTTGTGATATTAGCAAAGAAACCAATGAGGAGGTTCTTTAGAACATAATCCCTATGAAAGTTTCGTGATTTAAATGAAGCCTCCTTTCACAAGCATTTCTTAGCGTGCAAGAATTGGACTAGGTAGAAGGGGTTTTCAGTTGTAGTGGTACTCGTACAAAGAGATGAAGAGATAGTTACTATGGAGTAAACTCAGCTGCGTGCAATTTCTTTCGCTTTTGGACAAAATTAATATCCATAGTCTCGCACAAGAAAATTCCAAATGACAATCTTTTTAAATTGCATTTTGAGACATAAGGCCCAATAGATTGAATGGAAAGCACAAGCAAAACAATGGAAAAGATTTTTGAACTTATGAAACATCATCTTCCTATGAAAGGATTAAACCAACCTCCTTTCCTCCATCGTAACCATACTTGGCAAAGGATCGAAAGAGATAGAATTGCAATGATTTTTGAGGACAAGTAGATTACAAGATGTGAAATCACCCGGAAGTCGAAGGCAATGTTTCACCAAGGTGTTTTATTAGTTGGTCATCCATCATATGCTTGCTTTTAGAGCAAACTACATAAATTGCATTTGATCAATGAATGATGCAATGCAACATTTTTAAGCATTGTGTATGTGCATGATGGTTCTAGCATTGGCTATCAAATGTGTGTGAGCTTATTGTTATACCCCTTTGTTAGAGAAATGAATGATTTTTCAGGATTTGTGGATGTTCGAGCAAGGTGGCAAGGACAATTGAAAGACTACTAGATTCGTGCAACTATCTTTCCCCGAGCGTTGATTTAAGGCAACTGTCAAAAAGTAATGCAGATCATAAAGGCAAATCTTATCATTTAGGCTTCGAGCTACAAGTCAAAAGAGGTCCTCATGGTGCATCATTAACTAGAAACTCATATTTATATTAAACTAAAACTGAAACTCTTTTGTGGTCTCTAAGTACTCCCCCAACTCTTGTTTACCTGATTTGCAAGCATCGGTAGTAAACTACACCTTTTCACACTAAAGTAAGCATAAAAAAATTAATTATAAATAACGTATTGGGAAACTATTAGATGTTTGAAGCATGATAAAATCAGAAACAAATTTCCAACCTAAAAACTAGGAAAACAATAAAAACCATTTTAAGTGTTGAAAAGGGGAAAAACAATAAAAACCATTTTAAGTGTTCCAATAGACATAAAATAGCATGCCTTTGGAACATAGTTTTGGAATTTTGATCCAAAATATTCAGAACACATATTGTATGCACCGAATACATATGCCAATGCTATAATAGGCATCCGGTGATTTCAGATTTATATAATTCCCACTAGCACAAGTTTCCTTTCACTATCACCCAATATCGTTGATCATTTCACACCATATAGTATTAAATCCTATCAAATATTGTGCAGTCAAAACCATACTATCCAGCTTATATGTTGCCAAACCCTAGTTCCTCTTGTCTCATTTTGGCATTATTGCCGCTTTTGCAACCCCAACAAGTGGTGTTGTTTTGACTTCCAACAATTTTGCTCTAACATTAGCAAAACAAAATTGTGCAAACCCAGCCTTGTTTCTAACAACCGCATGCCTGTCTGTCATGTGTTGTGCTTCAGAATGTCCTCGGGAATGCTATAAAGGATTTCCTCTTCCCTTTGATAGTTTTTGGTAGTCTATTCTAGTATTTGATTGTCTCGAGCTCTCAAACCACCACTTACAAGACATTATGTACTTTACTCCAACAATAATTAAAACCATACATGGGTCGACTTTGGAATGCAGTCCAATCAAGCTTACCACTGCCTTTGTTTGTTGTGATTCTTGAGAGACCAATCCCAAACCTACGGATGCCCTCAAATTAATCATATTCAGTTGTGTTGATTTCCTAGTATTCAGGTTTGTTGGGGTTAGCACACCGATTGTACAGATAATATATCAAATCTAAGCATAAATGCAAATAAAAACGGATATTCTACCAAAAGAAATATACAAAACAAGAGACATAAATCAACACTAGATTTAACGTGGTTCACCCAATGTGTGGGCTACGTCCACCAAGAAACAAGTCAATCTATTATCCAAAGCTTTGACAAGATATACAATGAAGATTTACAATCTTCCACACCTCTCAAATGTACAATACTTTCTTTCTCTCAAGCTTTTGCTTCATCACCAAGAATTCTCTCTCTCACCAACTTTTGCAAGTTCTTCTTAATTCTTGTTAATCCTTACTTCTAAACCCTAGCTTTCATGCTTATATAGTCGTTTATAGACTTAGGGCACTTAGCCATGCAATTACAATCAATAGATATACTTTAATGCTAAAAATAAATCTAATTCCCAAGAGTTAATTAAAACATCCTCGCACAGTGACCGACGTCGGTTCTACCTAATCAATGTCAGCTCCTCCTTGCACGACCGATGATGGTCCCCGTGACCGATGCCGGTCCCTCCTAACCGATGACGGTTACTGTGTTTTCCAGCAAGTTTTACATTGCATGCTAATTTGAAGTAATTGAGCTCCACAACTCAACAATCTCCCACTTGGAGATTAATTACTGCACTATACATGTACAGCATCATTCTTGGATCCTTCCTTAGCTTTGTTTCTTTCTCTTCAAGTCTCAAACTCGAAGACCAACAGAAGTGGAGTGTAGCTCCAACTTCTCCTTTGTTAATGGCTTCGTTAGCATATCCGCAGGGTTATCGCTCATATGAATCTTTTCCAGATTCAATTGTCCATCCTCCAATACCTGCCGTATGAAGTGATACCTCAACTGAATGTGTTTCGTTCTCGAATGAAACGTTGAGTTCTTTGTCAAATAAATTGCACTCTAATCTGCCATCGAACAGCTTTGACAATCACCTTGTTCCTTTCCCAACTCTTCCATAAACCTACTCATCCATATCATTTCCTTGCTAGCCTCTCGTAGCCGCTGCAACATATACTCTTTCCTCTCTGTAGTAGACAAAGCCAATACCTTCTACAATCTTGAAATCCAAATAATCGTCGCTCCACCTACTCGTGAATATATATCCAAAGTGTTCCTCCTACCATCCAGATCTTCACCATATATGAATCAACATAGCCACATAATGAAATATCCGAACCTCCATAGCATAACCGCATGCTAGATGTCCCTTTCAAATACTCCGAGTATCCATTGACTCGCTTTCCAATGCTCTTTACCTAGATTGGTCATATATCTACTCACCACTCCCACTTCTCCGTGAATGTCTGGTCTTGTAAAACCATAAGCATACATGAGACTCCCAACTGCTGAAGCATATGGCACTCGTGTCATGTATTTGACCTCCTCATGTGATGATGGACATTGATCTTTACTCAGTTTGAAGTGTCCAGCCATAGGTGTACTAACAAGTTTTGCATTCTACATCTTGAACCTTTCTAACACCTTGTAGATATAATCCTCCTAAGACATACAATTTCTTGTTTTTCCTATCTCTGTGTATTTGCATACGAAGGATTCTTTTTTGCAGCTCCTAAATCCTTCATAGCAAATGTGTGAGCTAACTTTCCCTTAAGCTCACCAATGTCCTACATACTAGATCCTACAATAAGCATATCATCCACATACAATAACAAAATAATAAAGCTCCCATTTTCAAGCTTCTTGAAATAAACACAATGGTCAGATTCACATCTCAAGCAACCATGCTCATGCATAAAACTATCAAATCTCATATACCATTGTCTTGGAACTTGTTTGAGCCCATATAGGCTCTTTTTCAACCTGCACACTAATTTCTCCTTACCCTTGACTTCATACCCAAGCGATGCATATAAATCTCTTCATCCAAATCACCATGAAGGAAAGACGTCTTCACATCTAGTTGCTCTAAATGTAAATCTTCACTGCAACTAAACTCAATACAAGATTTAATAGAAGTCATCTTAACAACAGGAGAAAATATTTCACCAAAGTCAATACCTACTTTCTCAGCAAATCCTTTTACTACAAGTCTTGCCTTGTACCTTTTCTCGTCCACCCTCTTCTTCCTTAATCCCTCAAACCCACTTGTTAACGCAATGTCCTCTTACTGCCGGCAATTTAACAAAATCCCAAGTCTGCAGTTCTGCTCGAGGAGTCCATCTCCTCATTCATGCCATACTCCCACCGCACGTGGGTCTTATCCCCGCATCGCTTCTTCAAAACTCTCTCGATTCACCATTATTAATCAATAATAAATAGAATAGAGGTGTAAATCTTTCTAGAGGTTTACTTACCCTTGTGACCTTCTCGCAGGGAGTTCGGGGCATCGGAGGCTCAATCTGACCTCTTGGACATTTGTGTCCAAATCTGACAGTGACTGACGCCGGTCACCTCTAACCGATGTCGGTTCTACTAACCGATGTCAATTTGGATCTTCTGTAACCGATACCGGTTCTGTTGACCGATGTCGGTTAGGGGTCAACCGACATCGGTTACTGTGTAACCCTGTCGGTAATACTTTTAAATCCGAGAGTTCATTTTCATTCACAAACTTTTCAATCGGTTCATCCTTGGGTACCAAAATTTGATCCATGTACATTCTCTTTTCATTTCATTCAACATCATAACTCCTAATAATTTTAGAATTTTCTCGAATCCCAAAAATGGAAACCAAAATCACTAGATCCATAACAAATGAAAGTGCATCTCTTGGATTTTGCATCGAATTTTTTCTTATTTTCCTATCAACATGCACAAAACTATGTTGCCAGGAAACGGAAACGGAAACGGGTACGAATGAAACGCAAAACGGCAATTTTCAAAAACCTTGGATACGAAATGTCCGTCAATATATTATTAAAAATAAAATATATATATATATATATGCATAGTACTCATTTTATAATTGTAGACCATAAGAGATAATTGATAAAGCACTCAAAATATTTTGAATTCATTGAAATTTGAACTTCTAAGTTCTAAAGAGTCATCATCCAACATGGTTACAATTTCAATGATTCACATATACATAATAATAATCTAGATTCTAGAATATATCATCTAGATTTCCTCATAGTCATAATCATCTCCATGAACACCACTAGCACCGACATTTCCACTCCCACTAGCTCCACTCTCCCTCCCTTCTGCAAAAGATCCCGATTCTTCTTCATCAATACCAAGCAGTGAAAGTTGGCTAAGAGTTGCAGTAGAAGCATCAAAGTCGCTAGTCTCAGGATCAATATCCCAAAGTTTGTTGGGACCTCTAACATAGGCTTCACTCTTGTGTGATAGAATGCGCAAATTGGAATGCACATACACTAAATCCTTGGCCTTCTTGGATGCTAACTTGTTCCGTTTGGCTGAGTGGATGAAGGAATATGTACTCCAATTCCGTTCTACTGAGGCATTGCTAGCCACCTGTTACAAAAAAAAAGTTAGAAATTTTCAATTAGTAATACTATAATATTAATTTACTAAGTAAGAACATACATTTTTAATTAATAAACAAACTTTTGATTTCATTTTAATATTTGATACCTGTGAAAGGATTTTAATGGCAACAGGTCGCAGCCACTTGGCATCATGGCCATGTGCACACCACCACATGCATGGGGTCATCTTGTACCTGTCAAGTGTTGCATCTATTTCACCCATGCTACTATTAGATGAAGAGACAAAGAGCGTCATTTCACAGCGGACTGTACTAGTTACATCTGGATCAGGAAAAAGCCTCCGGAATGCTGCCTTAGCTCCACTTGCAACTTCATGGTCATCATATGGTTTTTGCCTACCAGGTAGTGCAAGTATTTCACTACTATAAAATTTGGGATTCAGGGCATAGGCTAGGAGATGCAATGGGGTGGTCATTTTATTCCACCTTCTCATGATCACGTTCTTAACTTCACTGTAGAATTTTTCTTCAGGATCCTGCTCTTTTTGTTGTATGATGTCTCTAATTTTTTCAAGCATAGAGTCAATGCCATCATAGATCTCCCCTATGCAAGCATTATCCGTGTCTGCATATCTAATCATAGATAAAATAGGCTCAGTAAAACTAAGCAAGTATGCAACCTTTGCCCACCAAATATCATCAAGTATCACTGATTTTATTTTGATGGCTCTTTCTGTGTTTGATTGCCTCCACACGGACCAAACATCATCAATCACCATAAGCCTTAAGGCTTGCTTTACCTTCACAAGTCGTCTCAAGACGAGCGTGTGAGAGGCAAATCTTGTTTCAGCAACCTATTAAAATAAATTAAAGCAAGTTAATTAAAACAAATTCAATTGATAATTTGATATTTCATAAAAAGTTAGCAAATAAAAATTAGAAACTAGGAAATTGTTTGGTTACCTTCAGCAACTCCAATGTCGAGAACCTCCTAAAGATAGCCTGGGACATATGATGATTTGTGATAAACATTTGGATCTCATTTGCCTCTGTATAAACTTCCTCAATCCATGGTATTTTTCCAATCTTCTGCAGCATCAAATTCAAGGAGTGTACTGCACAAGGTGTCCAAAAAATGTGCTCATATCTCCCCTCAACAATCAGCCCTGTTGCTCTACAATTTTTGGCATTGTCCGTGATGACTTGGACAACGCTTGCAGGGCCCACTGACTCAATAGCCTCAATCAAAATATTAGCAATAAATTGAGCATCTTTCACTTCACCCTCACAATCAACAACCCTTAAGAACATTGCCCCTTTAGGGCACACTGCAACAATGTTGATTAGGGGTCTATTTCGGGCATCTTTCCATCCATCTGAAATGATAGATACCCCTGAGTCCTTCCATGAGTCCCTAATTGGCTGCAAAGAAGTATGTACATGGGCCACTTCTTTCGCCAACAATGTGGTTCTCACCTTCTCATAACTAGGGCTTTTATACCCTTTCGGTGCATCATTAATACCTCTCACCATTTGTTGCCAATAAGGTGAGCGCAACACATTGAAGGGCAGCCCACATGCATAAATGCATCGAGCAACCAACTCATCAGCAACATCCCTTTTCTCATTTGCAAATGCCTGCTCTAATGGGCCTTTGGAAATTCTCTTTCGTGACAAATACTCTCCCTCTGTTGGAGTTTCAACTGCAACTTGGATAAAAGGATGGTTTGATGGGTTGGGTGGTTTTTGTGAACCCCTATTTTGCAAAGGAGCTGTTTTAAATCTAGCTCTTGAAGCTTCCATATCAGCGTCCTCTTGCTCTTTCATATATGCCAATATATGTTTATGTTCAACCTTGTTACATTTTCTAATCCCCGTTCCTGATTTCCCCATTAAATGAGCTTTGAGTCGGGTATAAGAGGATTTGTATTGTATATTGCAATGATTGCATACCCAAACTCGAGAGCCACCGCCAGCAAGGTTCTCCACAATTTGCACATGTCTCCAAAGAGGAGCTCTAGGATCCACACCCCCACTTTGGCTTTCTTCCCCTTCCCCATGCCCTCCCACTGAAGCTGAACTAGATGCCATTGAATCAAACCTTCATTGAAAAATAAAAACATAAACTTAGATAACAATAAATTATTAAA
The DNA here is from genome assembly GCA_018340775.1 of Taxus wallichiana var. yunnanensis. Lineage (NCBI taxonomy): Eukaryota > Viridiplantae > Streptophyta > Pinopsida > Cupressales > Taxaceae > Taxus > Taxus wallichiana. The sequence continues at coordinate 343,170,449 of CM031243.1, read as the reverse complement.
TAGAACCACACCCTACATATCCTATTCTGCTTTTGATCACCAAGTTCACCGTTTAGGCGCGAGGTGAGAGCATACACAGAGTTTGGATTTTTTAATTTAAAAAAACAAAAAGAATTAAATTAAAAATCCCTACACATCCTATTCTGCTTTTGATCACCAAGGTCACCGTTCAGGCGCGAGGTGAGAGCATACACAGAGTTCGGATTTTTTAATTTAAAAAAACAAAATAAACTTTTTTAAAAAACAAAAAAGAATTAAATTTAAAAACCCTACACATCCTATTCTGCTTTTGATCACCAAGGTCACCGTATAGGTGCGAGGTGAGAGCATACACAGAGTTTGGATGATATTTATAATTTAAAAAAAGAATATATGTTTTTTATTTTAAAACGCAAAGAAAATGTTACATTTTTTTATTTTTTTAAGCATAGAGTTTTAAAATTACTAAATTAAATATACATATTGACATCATGATCAATGATCACGAATGATGTGTGCATAATGCACACATCATTCGTGATCATTGATCACATTAACATTTTCTTTAGCCAAATAAAAAAAAAAACTTGAAAAATACCTGGTTTTTCCTCCTTGAAGTCAATCCCACCTTCCAAATCTGATTCGAAATTCCTCCTTGAAGCTGCTCCTTGATGTCTCTTTGCTCTTAACAATGCTAAACTCTTCCTTCAAGCTGCTCCTTGATGTCTCTTTGCTCTTCACAATGCTAAATGCTAGTTTAATAAAAACTGTATTTAGCAAGAGAAAAATGAGAGTGTGATTTAGAATGGACCCAAGAGGTCATTATATAGCTTTTAGGAAGTGTGTTTAGCAAGCTATGCAGCCGTATTAGGGTTTCGCCGCATTTAATGCAAAGTATTTTTACTTTTAAAACGTATTTTCGTTTTTTTAAAACGTATTTTCGTTTTTTTACTTGACAGCGCCGAAATGCGGAAAACGCTTCGAAACGCTTTTCCGTGTTTCCCCGCATCGGCCGCACAACGCTTCAAACGTTTCTAGCCCGAACGCCTACTCGCCTCAATTGGAACGCGACAGGGGTTTCGAAACGTTTTCCGTGTTTCCCCCCCGTACCGGCCGCGCGAAACGTTTCCGAAACGTTTCTAGCCCGAAACGCCTACTCCCCCAAGCGCTTTCCTAGTATCACAGCACAAAAGCTTCAACCAAAACTTCAAGAAAAGAAAGATCTACCTCTTTTCTCGGTCCAAGTTTCCTCGGTATTCTTCCATCCAAGAAACTTTAAGGCCCACGGTTAATCAAATAAACCGTTGTATCAATCATTCGCCCAAAAATCGTAAGGGCAATCCGTAATGTATCCTCATACTTCTAAAGACGCTCAATGATTGTCCCGCTCATTCTTTCTCGCAACACCATTCTCTTGTGGTATTCTTGGAACCATTCTTTCTCTACATATTCCATTCACCGAACAATAATCATTGAAAGTCTTACTACAAAGATTCACCACCATTGTCGGATCTAAGGCACTTTAACTTAAAATTTGATGCATTCTCAACAAGGACTTTTCATCTTTTAAAAGTCTCAAAAACATCAGATTTACGTTTAATACAATAAACCCATACCTTTCTTGTAGCATCATCAATGAAAGTAACATAATACTGGGATCCACCATGAGAAGCTACATGAGTTGGTCCCCACACATCTGAGTGTACAAGCTCCAATTTTTGCTCCTTCTTAGTTGCCCCAACTTTGAGAAATCTCACTCTCTTTTGCTTTCTAAAGACACAATGCTCACAGAAATCAAGATCTAAATCTTTCAAATATGATAACTTACCCTTAGCCTTTAACATCTGCATTCTTTTTTGACTCATATGGCCTAGTCAGTTATGTCACATGCATGCATCCGAATCAAGTAGATAATGTAGAAAAGGAATCGATGAATACGGTAGATAAATATAACGTTCTTACCTTCTTACCTCTTGCCACAACAAATACACCCTTGGTGACTTTCCAAGAGTCTCCTGTAAAAGTAACCATGCAACCAGATTCACCTAGTTACCCTGCAGAAATAAGATTCCTCCAAAGGCTTGGCACATGTCTCACATCTTTCAATATCCATGTATTTTCATTCTATAATTTTAGATGAACTTCCCTTTACCAAGAATACCGCAAGGTTCACCATCACCCAAATAAACATGCCCAAAATTGCCTGACATAATTTCTAAATAACCCTTATTAGGGGTCGCATGAAAAAAGCTCATGAATCTAAAACCCATGATTCAATTCTATTATCTAAAGAAAGAATAAGAGCATCTTGCATTACCTCTAATGTAACAAGATTTGCTTCTTTACCTTTGTCTGGTTGTTGGTTCTCTTTGTCCTTTGACCAACAATCTTTCTTTGCATATCCTTTCTTTCCACATTTCCAACAAGTAATTCCCTTACTTCTGGATTTAGATCTGCTATCCCTTGACTTTGATTTCCCATTACTCTTACTCTTGGATCTCTCCTTCTGCTTGCCCCTGCTTTCTACATTCAAAGCATTTCCAGATGATGATTCCTCTGTACTCTTCTTGCGAATTTTTTCATTCAAGATTATACCAACCACATCATCAAACTTCAAAATATTATTAGCAGATGTTGTATTACTAACAACTCATTACCAAGTTATCCCAACTATCAGGCAAAGAACATAAGAATAAAAGTGTTTTCACTTCATCATCAAACGGTATATCAACCGATTTTAACTGATTTACAATAGATCGGAAATCATTCAAATGACTAGATGCAGATCCACCTTCATGCATCTTAGAACTAAATAGTTTCTTCATCAAATAAACTTTATTTGAAGCACTAGGTTTTTCATATAAATTAGCAAGAGATTTCATTAACCCTACCGTAGAAGTCGCCTATAATATTGGAAGTCATGGATGTTGTCAGGCTCAATCTTATAAATCCCAAAGCCTTTTTGTCAAGAATCTTTCATTCTTCATCAATCATCTTCGTAGGTTTAGACTTCTCATCCAACGGTAAATACAAATCTCTTTGATACAGATAATCCTCAATCTGCATCTTCCATAATTAATAATTTCGGCCACAAATTTCTCTACCCGTATTTGTTTTCTTCTCGCTGCATTGTTGTAGCTCCCACTCAATCGAGAACTTTTTGTGAGTAAATCACAACACACAAAACCCTCAAACAAAGCTCTGATACCAATTGTTGGGGTTAACACACCGGTTGTACAAATAATATATCAGATCTAAGCATACATGCAAATAAAAGCGGATATTCTACCAAAAAATACAAAACAAAAGACATAAATTAATACTAGATTTAACGTGGTTCACCCAAAGGTGGGCTACGTCCACCAAGAAACAAGTCAATCTATTATTCAAAGCTTTGACAAGATATACAATGAAGATTTACAATCTTCCACACCTCTCAGATGTACAGTACTTTTTTTCTCTCAAGTTTTTGCTTCATCACCAAGAATTCTCTCTCTCACCAACTTTTGCAAGTTTTTCTTAATTCTTGTTAATACTTACTTCTAAACCCTAGCTTTCATGCTTATATAGTCGTTTATAGACTTAGGGCACTTAGCCATGCAATTACAATCAATAGATATACTTTAATACTAAAAATAGATCTAATTCCCGAGAGTTAATTAAAACATCCTCGCACAGGTGACCAACGTTGGTTCTACCTAACCGATGTCGGTTCCTCCTTGCCTGACCGATGCCGGTCCCTCCTAACCGATGACAGCTTCATCGTGTTTTCCAAAGAAGTTTTACATTGCATGCTAATCTCAAGTAATTGAACTCCACAACTCAACACAATTTTGCTTCAATTGTTAATCCTCCTATTATTGTTTGTTCAATGCATGCAATTGGGGCCCACCGAACATCGTTGAGATAGAGATTTTTCGCTCTAAGGGAAAACAAGTTTGCATCTAAAATTGCATCTCTTTAGTTTTGTATGTCTTCCTTTACCCTCTTGTGTAATGTCCCCTTTTCCAAGCTAGTTCGATTTGAAGACCTTGGGCCCATTTCTACTTCCCATGGGCTTTAAGGGAGAAAATAAGGGAAGTACATTCGTGTTATAATTGTAATTTGTTATTTTCAGCTTTGTAATATTTTTGTAAAAAGGCAAATTGCCAATTATAGCACTAGAAATAGTAGGTTGGTGGCTAAAGTGCAAAGCGCCAACTTCAAAATAGAAAAAGAATGTAATAAAGGGGGCGTCCCACCTTAAGTGGGAAAAGTGAATGTAAAAATAGAAATAAAGTATTTCTATTATCCCACATGGAGCACTCCACAAGGGAAAGAAAGACAAAAGGCTATAAAGGTAAATGTGGGGGCTCATTGTAAGGGTCTTTAGATGAATCTTGATATTTCTCTTTTGAAAATTGGAGCATTGAGCTCACATTTTCAGCCTTTGAGGACGAAACCCCTCATTGGATTCTATTGAGGATGAAACCCCTCAATAGTCACAACACTTGAGGATGAAAACCCTCATTTGTTGCTTCGGTGGCTTCATCCGGGAGTCACAAGTGAGCTTCATATTCAGAATTTCAGAACAAGTGTTTCCATCCATGCTAGGGCACAATTTCCAGCTAGGGCACACTTTTTGGGGCTGTCATACCCATTTCCAGCTTGGGCGACCCCTTTGGAGATTTCGGGACAACATTTTGGCGGTTTTATATAGTTGCAAAATATGAACTCTTGAGATCATTTTGAGCTATCATTTGCATTAGTAACTCCCATTTCAGAAGATATGAATTTTTGAAGTTTCAGCTGTTTGTGGCCAATAATTAATTCCAAAATTTTGTACTTTGATGTTGAAGCACATATTTCCAGAAATTCTGCATTATTTCATCAAGGGTTTCAATTTGTTGATATATTTATGAAGATTTGTGTTTGAGAAATACAAAAATCTGAATTTCACCTAGGTCACCTAGGGTTTTAGGGACCAAAAGCAGGTCGCTAACCCTCTTTGGCTCTAATTTCTATGTGGTTGTCATTAAATTCAGGTTTCTGCATGTTGCTGTCATAAATTCCAGCAATGTTCCATTAGGGTTTTGGGGAAAATCCAAATTCCTCAAGTTTGAGCTCGAAAGGGACATTATATTGTGCCTATAATATTGGTTCACAACCCTTCTTGTGGCTATAGTGGATGTATCATTATATTATAACTTTTTTGGTGTGCTCACTTATTTTCTTTACTTTCAAGCCCAAGCTTATCTTAGTTGTAAGTAGCCCAGATAGACCTACATCCAACGCTTGCTTGCTTCGGGTAATCTGGATTTTCCTATGCCTAACAATCTCATCACCGATTTCTGATTCAATTCATGCGTATTCGGCTTAATTTTACACAGCAATCTTCCTTTTGGGTATTTCATCATTTGCTAACTCCATTTTGGCTCTAAATGTGATTTACATGTTGAACACATTGCTATCTCCATTCACCTTCATTTCAGAACTAAGACTAGCATAGATTAAGGTCATATTTTCCTCTTGTATTTAGTGTGGATCTTTGTTGTAATTGGTCCTTTTGATAAGCTTAATATGTGGCTATATAGATGAATATCTATTGCATCTTTACCACTGTTTACTATCGGCTTTTCCACACACTCCATTGCTAGTTGTCTTGGGACATCTATTGTTACATTGTTGGTTCTATCTTTTAATTATATTGCAGATCTTATCACTTGTTGCAAGCCCGACAGTTTATTTTGTAGCCTTATCATTATCATCATAGCTATTTACTACTTTCTAAAATCTGAACCTTAAAAGAGGTATATCAATAACTATTTGTTGTAGGTTGCCATTATGTTAGGTCTATATAATTTCTAAATCATTAGTACTTGCCTTTATTTTAGTTGTCTGATCAGTATAGCTTTCATTTACTGCAATCAAGTGTGAAACACAGCACAGGTCCCACTAGAATCTTGAACTAAAAAGGCCTATTGTAGTACTCTATCCTTTCTTCATATATCTATCTCTAGTCCCCCTTGATCCTCGGAGACCACAACCACATCTCTCATCTTTAACCATTGGCCATTTTCATTGATTGGTCATTTATAATCCTAATCCTATTTCTATCCCAAATAATCCTCATCTTGTCCATCCATTCCTTTCTTATCTTCCTTACCATATGCTTTGCTCCTACCTTACGAGCCACATATGCTTTAGTCCTTGGTCTATTCTTGGGCCATTGTATAGCTTCACATGGTGCAAACTAAGCTTTTCCGAATTCTCAAATTTATATTTGAGGAGTGTTCGATATGTCTTTGTCAACTAGAACATTGAGAAACAATTAAATTCCTCCTTACAAGGTTTAACAAATAAAAACCAAAACATATAATAAAGTTAAAATATGGCATCGATGCTTTCAATAAGTGGCCATAGGGACACCTTGAGGTAGGGGTCGAACTTCTTCATATGGACCAAGCGAAACATAGTGGGGCAATCCGAATGCGGATCGCTCAGCAGACATTAAGGACCCAAGCCCACCCCCATGCCCCACTTAGAGAAAGTGCTCCTCCACCACTCCAGTTCATAGCTCTGGTATAATAAAAGCGTTTACCATCCAAATTTTTCCAATGGGGTGGGAATGGTGTGGTCAAGTCACATGGTTGTGTGCTTACCCATGCATGTTCAAATCCCCCGAGGTACGATCCTCCTCGGAGGTGGTTTCGCCGCTGACGCGGCATCTCTACTTGTTGTGTTGTCACTAGTCGCCGCTTCTCTCGCTTATCGTCATTTGGTGGCCACTCCTCTCGCCGTTGTATCGCTAGTGGCTGCTCCTGTCATTGGTTGTTGCTCCTCTCGCCGTTGTCGCCGGTGTGGCTGCTCCCCGCTTGGTTGGTGCTCCTCTCACTTTGTTGTCGCGGTGGCTGCTCCTCTCGCTTTGTCGTCGGTGGCTCCTCTCGCCGCTGTCGTCGCCGGTGGCTGCTCCTCTCGTTGTTGTTGTTCCTCTCATTGTTGTCCGTTCATTTGGTGGCCACTCCTCTCATTGTTGTCGCTGGTGGCCTCCGCTGTCATTGGTTGTTGCTCCTCTCGCTTGTCGCCGGTGGCTCTGCCATTAGTTAGTTGCTGCTCCTCTCACTTGTTGTCGCGGTGGCTGCTCCTCTCGCCGTTGTCTGCGCCGGTGGCGCTGCCCTCGCTGCTGCCGTCGGTGGCTGCTCCTCGCTGCCGGGCACATTCTTGCGTCGTCGGTGGCTGCTCCTCTCGTTGGTTGTTGTTCCTCTCATTGTTGTCGTTGGTGGCTGCTCCTCTCGTTGCCGTCACTAGTGGTTGATCCTCTCGCCATCATCATCATTGGTTGTTGCTCCTCTCGCTGCCATCACTGGTTGTTGCTTCACTCGTTGCGGTCATTGTCGTTGGTCGTTGCATCTTCACTATGGTTTCATAGGTTGCTTCAATTGGGTTCCTAATGGTGGTCCCCTTCATTGTAACCTAGGTTGTGGATCCTCTCTAAAAATCCTCAATTGTACAAGGATGTGGGTCCTTTCAACACCCTCAAAAAGATTACCCTAATTCCAAAAAAAGATGGCATCAATATTCAAGATAGCGGAACTTGTAAATACAATCAACCTCAGCAACTCTAGTCATAAGTAAAAGAAAAATGGTATAAGCTACCTTACAGCCTCTACTTGCCATTCCCATCTTTTTGGTTGAAGATTGGTAATGGGAATAACCGCTTCAAGTTCTCAACAAAATATAAATGATACTTGCATTTTTGAAGCCTCGTTAACATTTGCAAATTTATTTGAAAACTTTTTGCAGATTCATTCATAAGCTATACACAATTCCACATGAATTAAGGGTCTCATATGAAAGGATCTTGTAGATTGAACATAAATATGGGAACAGGGGACAAACCAAACCAGTTGCAGATGAGTATATCTAGAATAATACTATCCCACCAACACTCGTTGAAATTAGGCAGCATATGATTGAAAGTAACCTGCAAACATTCCAATACAATGTTCCATCATATAACCATGGTTTCAAACAAAAATATTAATCTCTTATTCCTTGTTTCCTACCCATCTAAAATAAATGTTCTGATAAAATTTATGTCTGCTCATTTAGTTTCTTCTAGTACTCACAATACATGCTCTGTTGTTTATTTGAGCATCCATGTATTATCCAGCCACTTTCATAAAGAAGCACAAATTGCAATTTGAGACAGTAATTGCCCAAAATTATCAGAAAATAATGTGTCTTTCAACAAAGAAATTTTTGTTAGCATACCTCCATCATCTCAAAGCCAATAGAGAGTAACCATAGAAGTGGTTGGCTGCGGATCATTATAGCTTTTCCCCACCATCCGAGAACATGGGCTATAACAAATTCATCAAACAGAGTTTCCTGAAGATGGTAGAAAACTATTAGTAGTTAGCTACCAAGAAGCTTCTTTAGGATGCTAAATTGGAATGTTAAATGACTGAATATCGAATACATCTTATGGAAATTAGTTGAGGAAGTGACCGAACATCATACATAAACATTATAAAACCTGCTCTTCGGGTTCTCTGGAGTGTAAATATGACAATCTGCACCATACGACCTTTCTGGGAGTTCTGCATTCAACAGATACATATGTCAGAAATCTGCACAAATTCCAAACTCCGGGGAACAAAAACGCATAAATTTGTTTTCTCAGAAAATGCATCAAATCAAAGAACTAAATCAGATTGGTATCAGTAAGACATAATTATGACTACCTTACAGCATTATATTGATAATACATAAGAATATAAAAGAAAGTACTACAAGGTTTAGCATAATACCAACACCCAAATCAGGATGAACAAACTTCATAAATTGTCGAGCGTCATCACGATTCTGAAAAATCAGACAAGACACCATTATTGAAACTGAACAAAGGCAATTATGTGAACTAAGGAGCTTCAAGAACTTTACAGAGATAGTTCAAACAAAAAGCAGTAACAAGAAGAATCGGATTCACCAATATACCACAGAGAAACAAATATTTTCATGTACACGAATCAGTAACAGAAAACATACATCATATCCAAACACTGAGAATTTACGTCACATAAATGTCATTATGACATACAGATCTGCAAAAATAAAATTCATTTTTCAATCACACAACAAAGCATACAAAAATGAACTATGAATACAAACAATGGCAAGCTATAGGAATTTAATTTTGTATAGAAGATTCAGAAATCTTTGTTATTGAAAATCAAGTTGCTTTGCTCACAGTTGTTACCATGGACTTTGTCTTCAACAAGGAACACCTTTTGTTCAAAATAAAGGAGTATAATTAAAGCCTGACTATCAAAAATGTAGATGCCAAAATCTATTTAGAATACTTAAACATAATATAGTTTATAGCATACATGCACAAATCATTTAAGATACACACAATAAATAGTAAATACTCATCTACATTGATTAGCATTGCACACAGATAAAAATAATACAAATGCTTTCACTCTACGTGAAGGAATGTATACGATCTTCACTGTATGCAAGCCTGAGTGACAACTGGAGATCCCCAAAAGCACATATAGGATAAAATCATCATAGAACAATGTTTGGCCTTAACAGATCATTTCTAGCCATACCATAACAAGTATAACATGACTATATTCGGTTAACCATGGGTAAATTAAAATATTATCTATTATAAAAAAATACCAAAAATCCTGACTCAGGCCACAACTTATCCTGTTTTTTCTGACAATCACAATAGCAGCTATCTTCTACTAATCAGTTAGAGCATTTATAACTATAATACACAGCTCATTTTCAGCATCATCAATCTAGACACAATGCTCTCTAAATACCTATGATCCTAGACCTATCTTAAAGATATGTTGCACCCTGGAAATTTCACTAAAATGAGGATTTATTACTAGACCAACCCATCAGCATTGACATATCAACCAGACAAGTTTACCAGCCTCAGCATACAAGGCCTCATTAGGGCGTGCACCACTCTGGAAAATAGGAGAGCAACGTGGATTCAAGATCACAAGGATAATCCTAACCAAATAGTTAAGGACAGTTAAAGCACTTCCGTGAGGACCCAAGGACTAGAATTAACATTAAGGAAACAGGACTTATTTTTCTGAAAGGAGGTCATTACTTTGCAACAGATGTAAATGATAAATCCTATCACTTTGAAGCAATTAAAAACCTGGAATATACTACGATAAATAATTCTTCAACAAGTTCATGAAATCTTAAACCAAGATACTAACACTAAGCAGGCATGAAACAATCTTCTAAACGAGTAAAAACACTTTTATAGGTCCTTCAAATCACTTTGGCCTAAAGGATGTTAAAATATATCTTATCTTATTTCAACTTATTGAATTTTCCATATTATTTTATATCATTGAAATGATGAGATGCTTGCAAATTCTGTCTCTACATAACCCAAATCAAAGCATTTCTTATAATCAGTAGGCACCTAAGAATGTAACACCAAGGAATGGCTTAAACCCTGTACAGAACTGATGGCATATAGCCAAGGTACTTCCAATACTCAATAGGCAACTAAGGGCATACCATCGTGTCATCTCTTGTACCCAATAGACAGTTAAGTATATATCACCAGGTATCTCTTATATCAAAAGACAATTGAGGGCATAGCATCAAGGTGTCTCTTATACCTAGTAGATTGTTAAGGGCACAAACCAAGGCATCTCTTATATCGAAATGCAATTGAGGGCGTAGCATAAAGGTATCTGTTATACGTAGTAGATAGTTAAGGGCACAGACAAAGATATCTCTTGTATCGAAAGGCAATTGAGGGTGCAGTATCAACATATCTGTTGACCTCTATATGCAGCTAAAGGCATACCAACAAGGTATCGTTCTTAATCAGAAGAATAGGTTGAATAAGAGGAAGAAGGCTGCAGTCTTAAATCAGTAAACTCAAGTTTTAAGTGGTAGACAAAGATGAACATTAATGCATGCCTATCTGGTGGTTACATTGGTTTACTTTGTACTAGTCCTTGTACATGTAGGAGACCTCTATAAAAATGCTCTCTCCAACGCATACTAAATGTTTTCATCATTATGCTCATGCATGTTGTCCCTGTTAGGTTTATATGTAGGTACAAGAAAGGCGACCCAAAAAAGCATTTCTTATAAAATGTTATCCTCACCCATAGTTTAAATTCTCCGCAAGTACTCACCAATTTTTACCTGGGCGAGTACTCTCCCAGAAAACTCACCAAAAACAGAGCTGAGTATTCGCAGAAAACTTGCTCAAATTACTCACTGAGTACTCTCCAGAAACCGGAAATTTTTCCTGCAAACATCCAAGATGGGGTAAAAACACGAGTCTGCAGCAAAAATGTCAAGTATTTGCCAAGTATTGCTGAGTTTTTGCCAAGTCAATTTTTTTGGGTATTTAGGTATTTTTAAAGTACCGAGTCAAAAAAAAATTGGCTTTGCCAAGTATTGGCTTGGTAGAACTAAGTTGCCGCATTCGGCAAACTACAAGGAAAAAAATCAAAATTCGCCGGATTTTAACAGGCCCAATTAAATGCGTTGAAATTCGCAATTTAATTCGCATTTCTTTCCTTTTTTGGATTTTTGGTGAAGAAAACACAAGGAGAGAAAAAAATTTGCCATTTTTGGAAAGGGTCCGGGAAGATGTAGCAGCAAAAACTTGCATGTGCCATAACTTTCATTTTGTGGCTCCGTTTCAGGTGTCGTTTTCTCTAAAAGTGCATATTTTCTCGAGCTCTACGCATTGATGGCAATATTTTTCTTATTTTCATAAAATCCATTTTTGCACCTTTTTGGACCAAGCAACTTCTTGCAATCTTCTGAAAGAATCATGAGCTTTGATCGCTTGTAGACAGATTAGTAATTAAAAATACTGGATAGCTTTCCAAAACTCGGCGAGTATTCTCCCGTGCTCGGACTAATCGTCCCACCTGCCAGCTTGGTCGCAACCTGCGAGCACATGTTTTTTGAAGTTTTTGCTTTCAATCACATTATTGTAATAGCTACTTATGAAATCAATGAAATGTGATATTATCTCTCTTTTGAAATGTGAATTTATCTTTTGTTTTTATATTAGTTAATAAAAATGTATATTTCTCATAGTCGAATTTAATCGCTGATTTTTTTACCAGCGAATTTTTCACGAATTTAATCATCGGCGAATTCGAACACGAATTCGAATGCGGCAACTTAGGGTAGAAGTATGTGAACTATGTCCTCACCCTTGAGTGAATGGAATTCTCTTGCATGTTGTCCCCATTATATGTATATTTAGGTAAAAGAAAGGTTGCCCATAAAAATATTTCCTTTAATATGTTATCCTCACCTTTGCAGGAATGGAATTATGTATTTCCTTGTTAATATAATGATGTTGCAACCATCATTTGTGGGCAAGCAATGCATCTATCAAGAATCTAAGAGAAGGGTTCACTTACAATCTTACATCACCCGAAAATATGATTAGGAAAATAAGTTAAGTCCAGCTTTGTGCAAGTTTTGTTTGCGCCTAGTCTTTTTGTTCTGTTTTGTGCAAATACAATTTTGTGCCTGTCTTTATAAATGTTAGTGCACAGCCTGTGTGCATTCAAGAGTCACTTCTAATATTTTGCACCATCTGTTGTTATTTTGCACCTACCTTTGTAGTGAGCCTATGTTTGTAACTGTTCAGCACAAGTCTACAGACACACAAAAGTTTCATGTAATAGCTCATAGTTGTCTTATGAATGTGGCATGTCCAAAAGGCACTAAGCAAGGTTCGTGGTATCTTCTAGAGTTCAGGACATATTTCAAGAAATAGCACAAGCATGTATTTCAGTAGCGCAAGCATGGATGTTTCCAACAAAGTTAGTCCATGCGCAGAAAACTACTATTTGTGCGCAAGGCTGAGTTCATCTCTGTGATATGCATCTACTACTGAAACCACAAGGTCATTGGAGCTGCATTGCGATAGAGCGCAAGAATTCATTGGAGGAGCCAGTACACAGTTTTATGCGCAAGGGTGTGATGTGGCACGTAACATTCAGAATTTCAAAAGCTCAACATCATTCAAGGAAAGGACATGCTTTCACCTAACACATAATAGTAGTTGTTGAGCCGAATCATTGTGCATCAAGTTGAGCCATCACTTGGGCCTTGTTCTTGCATAGAGGATTGGGACAGATCTCATGTCTTACAGATCACTTGTTGTTTTGAAGCAATATTCTAAGGTGGGTCTTACATTTATATGAGCGTGTCATCATATTTGTGTTAGGGATGAATCCCACATGAGCTAGATATATAGTCTAGACTAGTCAGTTAGGTGCGTTGTAAGCTATACTTGCAAAAACTGAATTAGCGAGTTGAGATCCGCAAAATTACTGTTGTGTGTTTGCTGTTGTAATTTCTTTCTATTGAAGTAAAAGGAATTCTGAGTTTTTGTTCCATGTGTTGTGTAGCATTTCATGCATGATTCCACTGAATATTCTGAGGGCTGCATGGTATAAGGCATCTCTTACTTGAGACCTCTAACCGTGGTTGCATCATCATGACACACAAGAAAAATAAGCTCTAGAAACTATGTTCTAGAGAACTAGCAAGTAATTTTTATGAGTGGGGGCTTTTGAGGATATTGTGAGCAAAAAGACACGTGAGATAGATAGCTCATGTTGCTCACATGAGTCCCCTCAAGCAGAGCTTATGACAAATTGTACATCTATGGTGCAAACATCTCTTGGGACCTTTCTTTGCATGTGCATTTTTAATTGTATGTTCTATGGTGTCTCCTCAAGGGTTAAAGTTTTGGATGATTCATCTCTTTTGTTCTAAGGGCATCACCTGCATTTTGCACCTCTTTGGGGTTGGCTTCTCTTGCATGTCGAGTGATTTATTTTTGGACAGCAAAATAAATCACTACGGGATTTTGACAAATATGATCAGTCTATTGAGTATTGGGTTCATATTTCCACCTTTTGTAGAGAAGAATTTTGGCACAACGTAAAGTTGTTGTGTGCCTTGTTGAGAATAGTAGGTTATAGAGGCATAAAGTGAGATTTTCAATGGTGGTTGAATATCACAAACCATCGACAGATCTAGCGAGTTGAGGTATTATTTTCTAGGGTTCCTCTAATGCAAAGTACAAGAGCATCTTGTTCTCTTTAGTGGCACAGGTTTAGAGACCAATCTATGGAGAACTTGATAATTGCAAAATCCTAGATTTGGTTAGGAATGCTTACTGTTGGGACCAAAGCTTTTTAGAAACTATTGGAGTCTTGGATTAATTCCCACAAAATGGTTTGACTTGCAAGTCCAACTAATGTAGGAGGATCCAGGGTGGTCAGCAATCTTGCATCAACCGGAAACATGCAAAGTGGGATATGGTGAATTTGTCACTTCGCTTTTATTGTTGTAATGTGGAAGTCTATCTGTAAGGATCTGCGGAGGACATCGGGACCTCAAGAAGTTCCAAGGACTTGACAGAAGTCGATTTCAATCATCAAACATGGTTAAAATTTAGATTTTGTTGTTAGGTTACAGAACTGCTGGTTATTGCAGGGGCAGTTTCAAACTATCGGTCTGGATTAACTGGCGATTAAATAACTATCAGTCAGCAATAAGTGGCAGTTTCACCTTGATACAATCTTTGTAACAAACCTAAAGGTTTGGTTATCTCATCTCAGGCCCTTCCAAGAATCTTGGGACTTCAAAAGGCACTCCAAAAGGTGGAGGAATAAAGAGGAAGTCAATCCAATTAGCATCAGAGGTGAGAGATCTGACTCATTGTGCTTGAGAGAAAGCAATGAGGAGAGAGAGTTGGTTCAAGTCCATTAAGACCATCTTGTTGTTCATGTTTGCAAAAAAAAATATAGCATAGAGAAAGTGTATTTGTTTTGGCTTCTAGAATTTCTTCAACAAATTGGATGTTCACTTTGGTAGCTGAAAAAAGTTGTTTCCATTGGCCTTTAGCCTTGACCACACACACACATGTGTGTGTGTGTCCATAGTCAAGTGATTTGGTTCAAGCTGCAAGGACAAGTTAGCCATTAACTTAGTCCCCATCCTTGACTATATCATTTAGTATCAGAGTCGGTTTCAATCCATGTTGTAAATGTATACCTTGCCTACGTACGATTGTGATCAGAGGGATTACAACAATAGTTTGAGATTGATGAAGCGTCAATATGCCTCTTAGAACAGTGGCTATAAGAGGTAGAGTGGGAGCTGCAAATGTGGCAGGAAGAGTTGATGCAGTTGTAGACTTGTTGAGAGTTATGCCAGCACAATCAGATGTTGTTGAAGAAAACAGAAGAGGTTTTGTACCAAGAGATAATGTGAGTGATGATGAAGAAGAGCTATTAATAGAGGAAGAAGAATCATAACAAGCAAATGAGCATCACTTGGAAGCAGATGGAGATAGGCTCATTATAGCTATCTCAAGCATTGGAAGAGGAACCAAAATGGAAGTTCTGTGCTTCTCAAGAACTTTGAACCCTGAAGAGTTGGTTGATTGGCTTACAAAGGTCAAAGAATACTAATGATGTGGATGACCAAGGATAGTGAAAGTGGCTCAAACCAAATTGTAAGTTCACACAGCCCCATGGTGGAAGGAAGTGTAATCCAGGAGGAACAGATAGGGTAAAGAGAAGATTACCCAATGGGATAGACTGGTTTCAAGTGAAGGGCAAGTTTCTGCCTACAGATTATCAGTTAGACTTGCTTAAGAGGTTACAAAACTTGTAACAAAGAGTTCATTGTGAAAGATACCGAGGAGTTCACAAGATAACCTAAGTCACAATGTAAGGCGATTCTTTACCTAAAAATTCAAAAATTGTCAATTTTTTGAAGCCCTAAAAAGTTAGGATAAATTCAGGAAAGTTTGCCTAAAATATGCCACTAAAATTTGTTGTGCTTGAGGATTTTATGCATCGTTCTCTATTGTGCGTGAAGAGACTTTTTGTGTTGTGCAAAGGAGTGTGCCTAGCGTTGACTGTAGTGTTGTGCATGACTAGATGGTGTCCTAATATTTTTGCCGTGCCCTAGGATGAACGGACACATTTGTTGTGCAACTGGTTATGAGGCCAAGTGGTTGTGCAAAGTGTGTCGGAGTTGACGGCCTACTTGTGGGAGAAGTGAATGGTAAAAGGTAAGTTTTAATTTGTTTTTAGTTTGTTTATTTTTAGCTTTCAATTTATATTTGTTAAGTTTTAGTTAAAATTTATGTTTATGTTTATAACCTTTTTCTTTTTAATTTTTAAATTTTATGTTTAGTTTTAGTTTTAGCTTTTATATTTTACTTTTTGTTTTTTATCTTATTTAATTTAAATTTAATCTTTTATTTTTATTTTTATTTTATCTTTAGTTTTTATTCGTATTTAAGCTATTTACCTAAATCTCGTGGATGGAGGGATGCGGTTTTCGAGACGGCAAAAAAATCCCAAATTTTGGGGATGGCAAAGGGACGGCTATTAAAATAATAAGTCAAATTAATATTTTAACTTTATTCAATGAAATTTATTGGTTAAAATTGTATTTAATGTATTTTAGGTACTTTTGATATTAGAATTCAATGCTTTTTATAAAAAAACAGCTTTTTTAAAGTTAAAACATCATAAATAAAATAAAGTTTTAAAAATGGGGGACGTCCACTAAAAGTCCCTGATAGATTTGGGACATCCCAGACGTTACCAAAATTTAGGGGACATGTCCCTGCCTGGCATAGTATTTAATATATTAAAACAAATATTTTATATGTATTTTATTTTTAGTTTTAAAATATTTTAAAGTTTTTGTTATTTATTTATATATTTTCTTATTTATAAATGCATATTTATAAAATTATAGCTTATATTCATATTTTTATTTTCAAATTTATATTTTGAAATTTCATTTTACTTTTAATTAATAAAAAGGACTTTCATGAGTAGTAATTACACTACTGACTTTTTCTAAAAATTGTTTTTAATTTTTATATAATTTCTATCATATATTTTTATCTTCTTTTTTTTAAAGTTGCATTATTTTTAAGTTCATTTTTAAAAACTATTCTATTGATCATACTTAATGGCCTTTTTTCAAACTTTATCCATTGGCGAACTTCAACAGATTTTCTTCCTCATTGAACTCGAACTTGTCCTTGAACCTGGTGACTTAGAAGATAACATATGGTTCAGTCACCATGACATACATAAGAGAAAATTGTAAGATATATAAACATGCTAAGAATCAACATACAAGATGAATTGACTATGGTCAGATTGCACACAATGGAAGAGACTTATCCATTTGCATTGAAATTAAAATACAAATTGTCAAGGAGACAACAAAATACAGCAAGAAGTAGAGGCAAAGCTTCAACGAGACAAGGTCAGGCAAACACTGAAACAGGACAACATACTTGTGATCGAGAAGCCAACACTTCTCACAATCACAATAATGCACCAAGACGAAGACTATAGCCTTCAAAAGAAAGAGGACAATATGGTAGCAGAAGAGGATTCTTGAGTACATGCTTCAGATGTTGACAGGCTGGTCACCGAACTTATGAGAACCTGCAAGCACAAAAC
The DNA here is from genome assembly GCA_018340775.1 of Taxus wallichiana var. yunnanensis. Lineage (NCBI taxonomy): Eukaryota > Viridiplantae > Streptophyta > Pinopsida > Cupressales > Taxaceae > Taxus > Taxus wallichiana. Next base: position 343,152,933 of record CM031243.1, on the reverse strand, counting down.
AACAACAATATGAAGCACTCATATTGTACAAATGGATGAAGACTCCATTGCATCACCCAATCATACAAAAGAACTGAACGTAGAGAAACTCTCATGATGGGCATAATATTGCTAAAACCCAAAAGGAGGAGAATGAAACGATACAAGTGAAGCATCTTTACTGAACCATTTGCAAATTTGTAGATAAACGTTGCAAAGTCATTATTGATAATGGTAGCATGGATGATTTGGTGTCAAATGAAATGGTACATAAGTTTGGGCTAAAAAGAGTGATACACCCAAATCCATACAAGGTGTCATGGTTGCAAAAATATCAAATCTTGTTAAATGAACAATGTTTGGTCGATTTTCATATAGGGTCTTATAGAGATGAAGTTTGGTGTGATACCATGCCCATAGATGTGTGTTATGTGTTGTTGGATAGGCTGTGGCAATTTAATTAGAAGCCATACATGATAGTAGGACAAATACCTACACCCTTGAGAAAAATGGATAAATTTAATAACTTGAGCCCATTGAAGAACAAAGACGAGGAAGTGAACAGCTGTCCTAAAGTTCTAATTATTTCTAATAAACAGATTTTAAAGGTGGAAAAAAAAGAGGAAGCATGTTTTACTTTCACTCCCAAATCCATTCAAGTTGGGACAGCAGATAAGGCAAGTGGAATGCCAAGTGAAGAGAAAGGTTTGTTGGATAAATATGCTATGATTGTTTCCAATGAAATTACCAAATGATTTGACACCCATGAGGAGCATCAACCATCGCATAGATTTGGTTCCCGGAGAGAATTTGCCAAACAAAAAAGCCTACAAGTTAACACCTATGGAGAATGAAGAGTTGAATAGGCTATTGCAAGAGTTGTTGGTAAGAGGTTTAATCAGAGGAATCTTTGAGCCCATGTGCAGTTCCAGAAGTGTTAGCACCCAAGAAAGGTGGAGAATGGCATATGTACATGGATTCTAGAGCCATAAACAAGATAACAATCAAGTGCAGATTTCAACTGCCTTGAATTGATGACTTGATTGACTATTTGAGCAGAGAAAAATACTTCACAAAGATTGATTTGAAGAGTGGGCATCAGAAAATCAGAATTCTGGAAGGTCATGATTAGAAGACCACATTCAAGAAAAAGAAAGTTTTGTATGAGTAGTTGGTTTTACCAATTAGTTTGACAAATGCACAAACTGCCTTCATGAGACTCATGAAAGAGTTGTTGAAATGGTATCTGGGTAAGTTTTCCATTGTTCACTTGGATGATATTCCCATTTTTAGTAATACAAATGAGGAACATCTAGTGCATCTGAGACAAGTCTTCCAAAGATTGAGAGAAACGTTGCTGATCAACTTGTAGAAGTGCAGTTTTATGAAGATCGAGTTGGTTTATTTGGATTTCGTGGTCTCAAAGTAGGGATTGATGATGAAACCGGCAAAGGTAATAACTAATTTGGAGCGACCGACACCAAAAGCATGTTTGAGGCTTGAAATTTTCATGGGCTAGCTAGTTTTTATTGAAACTGCAGCAGGATTTGTGCACTCAAAACATTAACAATGAGAGGTGATAGAAAAGAATTTGAGAGGACAGTCGCAGCTGAGAAAAGTTTTTGAGTTGTTGAAAAAGAAGGTACCTAATGGTCAATATTAGCATTGTTGGACTTCGACAAGGTTTTCTAAGTTGATTGTGATGCTACTAGGACGGTGATAGGAGCTGTTTTCAGTCAAGAGGGCATACCCTTAGCTTATTTTAGTGAGAAGTTAAATGATGCCAAGAGAAAATACTCCATGTACGACCAAGCAATCTATGCAAGTGCGCAAGCTTAAAACATGGAGACATTACTTACTTCTAAAGGTGTTTTTTCTTGTACATATATCATCAAGCACTGCAGTTTACAAACAATCAAGGTAAGTTGAATCAAAGACATATAAAATGGGTCGACTTTCTTCAAAGCTATTATTTTGTGTTGAAGCATCAAGTGGCAAGTCTAATAAGTTTGTTGATGAATTGAGGAAAACATATCTCTTGTTGAATGAAATAAGAGTAGATGCGATTGGGTTTGACTCCATACGCGAATTATACCAAGAGGATATGTATTTCATAGATGCATGGACAACATACAAAGATCTAGTGAGCATGGGTAGAACTCCATGGATGGATTTCTTTATGCAAGATAGTTTGATGTTCCAAGAGTTATTACGTGGAAGTGTTAGTGTGAGTCAATCTACCTTGACTCGTTTTTATAGTTTACACACTTTCATATTACCCCTTCTTACTGCTGTATTTATGTCAATGCACTTTCTAATGATCCGCAAGCAGGGTATTTCAGGTCCTTTATAGAAAGGACATCTACATTTTGAATTAGTATTCAAAGCAAAGAATCTTGTGCATATTGGAAATTCCACGGGATGACATTAGCATGGATGTTGTGCTTGAATTGTCAAGGACACAAAAGAGTGATGCCTCTATCTTTGTTGTTGATAGATTTTCAAAAATGGTTCACTTCATTGCAAGTAAGATGACAAGTGATGCCACAAATATTGTAAATTTGTTTTTCAAAAAGAGAGATTGCAAGGATTACTTCAAAGTATAGTTTGTGATAGAGATACCAAGTTGGTGGGTCATTTTCGGAGAAAATGTGCAAGAAATGTGTACCAAGCTGAGTTTCAATTAATAGAGGTAATAAATAGGAGTCTTGGTAATTTGCATGTTTGGTGAGAGAAGCCCAAACAATGGGATTTGATTTTAGCACAAGCTAAATTTGCATCAATAACTCGATTAATAGAAGTGCAACAAAAAAATTGTATTTTCATTGAACTTCAAATGAATGAAGAAGATTGCAAATAAATAAGCCAAAGAATTAATTAAATCTAAGTATTACAGAGTAACGTATGTATAAATGATAAAGTACAACAATGACACAAGCAAACTAAGATTTAAAATATGACACCCTAAGCACAAGAGATAGATGAAGAGACTTAGTTGATATACGCGCAATCTGGAAGTGATCTGGGTAAGGAGAAGTGATGAACAGGGATGGGCGAGTGTCGTAAATGCTCCGTATAAATTTTGCAACACACAAACAGAGTTGGACATGGGCGCCCACACTAGGACAAGGACGAGGCAGGCATGGAGACTGCCATCGGGCCCGTGATCGCGAAATGGTCAAAATCTGGTTTTCACGATGTCATCGATTGTTTCTTTCTTGTTGATTGTCGATAGTCGCTATTTTATTGCCGAAGGTACCTGTAACCTGCAAAAGAGATGTTCACCTGCACAAGCCCACAAACCACATCAAACCTAAAAGGAAAATGCAGAATGGGAGTCAAATACTGACCCCGACAGTCAACCCAAGAGTGAACTTACGACCGAGCGTTGCACTACATCTCAGACTCCATGTAGTTCTTGTGTGTGTGTGTGTAGAAATTGTGCCCTATGATGCCCTTGTGCAAGTTGCACTTGATAGCGAGGTTGTAGCTAGAATGTAGCAATGTAGTAGAATGTGTGGATGGAATAAAATGAACTTCCCCTTCCTATGTTGTGTATGGAGTCCCTTGTCCCTTGAATGGATGCTAGATGGATGTCTTGGAGTGTTTTAGGTGCCTTTTGAATGCAAGCTTAGGTGATGATAGTAATGTTTAGTGTTTGGTCCTTGATTTTGAACACATAACTATGTATTTATATGATTCCCTTATTTGAATTTCATAATATACAACTGGAAGGCCGACCCACAAGTGAAAAAATGCCCAAAAGATAAAAGAGACCCAAAAGGAGCGAGTAAGATAGAAAAGGGTCAGGGGCGCCCAGAGGGGACAAGAGAGCCTAGGTGTTGTTGTCTGGCTGGGCGCTGGTGTTTGGAGCCATAAAAGATAAATTAGTAAAATTCCGACTGGGCTATAGGGTGTGTAAGACCAAATAGAAAACAAGAAACAAAGAAAAGAGGCCAAAGATAGTTATCAACCACTAGTTTTCTTGCTTATGAATCATATAAATGCTAGTATGCTTTTAGGACCTAGAAATGTACCCAAGTGCATGATTTTGTGTCTACAATTCCAAGATGACTCTTCAACTACCAACCTAACGCTTCAAATTCCAACTACAAGACAAAATCTCTACTAAATAACACCAAGGATTATCTAATGTTGTGTACAATAATATTTCATCCCCCTTACTCCGCATGAGGGTTACACTTTGAGACCAAACAAGCCTCCGAACTGTTCAAAATTTTCTTTTCAAGCGCTTTTGTCAAGATGTCATTGGTTGCTCTGCAAGAGGACAATGGAGCAATTTGGCATTTCCTTTTTCCCATAATGTCGAACCAAGTGGTATTTTGTATTGATGTGCTTGGTTTAGCCGTGAAAGACAAGATTCTTCTCCATTTGAATTGTAGATGTATTGTCAACCATCAATGGTGTGTTTAAAATTGTCCACTGAAGTCTGAAAGAACCCTTCGAGCCACAAATCTCTCTTGTTGCCTCTCAGAAGCAGCCATGTATTATGCTTCCACTAATTATCTTCTTTGATTTCCAACTGACAACTATTGTTCCCAAATTCATTAGAAACCCTAATGTAGATTTCTCATCTTCAAAATCACCAACATAGTCAAAATCTAAATAGCCAACCATTTTGAAGTTTCCTTCTCTGGAGTATTTGAGCCCAAAATTGTGTTCCTTTGAGATATCAAAGGACTCTTTTGCTGTTACCCAGTGACTTTCTGGGTTGTTGCATGAATCTAGAACACCAATAACAAAAAGTATAGTATCGTGTCTAGTTGTGGTCACATAGATTAGACATCCAATGAGTTGTCTATATTTGGTTGCATCGACCAAATCATTGGTATCTTCTAATGTCAATTTCAGATTCTATTCCATGGGCAAATTGAGAGCCTTATAATTTGTCATTCCAAATTTGCTCTGAATTTCACCAATATACGTTCATTGAGTTATGAAAATGTAATTTGTATTCTAAAGCACTTCAACAACCAAATAGTAATGAAAATAGCCCAAATTTGTATTCCTTTTACGGAATATATTCCATGTAAGTGCTTTGTTATTGGGAGCAACCACATGAATATACAAGCTTTTGAAGGACATCTAAACTTCCACACTTTTTCCACCACCACTTTGGATCTCCCATAGCCTATTTGAAGCTTAGAACTTTATAACTTGTCTTAGAAGTATAGATACCAGTAGGATTCTTTGACCAAATTAGACTATCTTCCTCATCTTTTATTCTTGCATGACTATACTTGAGTCTAGCTATGCATGCATCCCTATACTTTAAAACCTAGTTTGAATATTCTTGCATGACTATACTTGAGTATAGATACCGGTAGGATTCTATGACCAAATTAGACTATCTTCCTCATCTTTTATTCTTGTGTGACTATACTCGAGTCTAGTTATGTATGCATCCCATAAAACTACTTCACGCCCTTGAAACCTATCACGCCAAAAGAGACTTCCACTCTTGACTCCGGATCCTAGATTGAACCGGATCGGTAGCCTAACCGAGTATGAAAATCCCCTCTCAAAAGCTGAATCAATTGTTCGAAAAGCTAAAATCAGCTCCACATCCCACCCATGGATACTCCCCACTCTAATCATATTACCATTCCCAATCTTCCACACATTCTAGTTCCAATCACAAGGAAGACATCAAACTTTGCAAATTTATCAAGTCAATTCCATTGCCAATCAATGTTGGCTTTTTCTTTTTGCAATTTCACAAAAGTCCACATCTCTTGTGACAAGAAACTTCTTGTTTTTCTCATCGTATAGGTTGTATGCCTTGGAGTATTCAAAGTATCCCAAGTGAATGCATTTGCGACTCTTGTGGTCCAACTTATTCCTTTTCTTCTTAGGAATCAATGCGTAAGTGGATCCAAAACATTAAGATGATGCATCGAAGAAAGATGACCATGCCACATTACATATGGAGTCTTGAAATGAAGGGTCATGTTGATGGAGATATGTTTCGAGGTATACTATTGTTTGTGTTGCTTCTACCCAGAAGTGTAGATTTACCCCCTTCAAATATAACATTGCATGACCCATATTAATCACGAGATATGTTCATCCGCTCAACTACTCCATTTTGTTGAGTGTGAGGAATTGTGATATGGCTTTTTATCCCATTTTGCTTGAGATAGGATTCAAACACCTTTGAAGTGTACTCACCACCATTGTGTCCTAATGCGGGTTTGAGCTTCATTTTCCACCATAGCTCAAAACTTTTGAAACGTTTCGAAGGCTTCTAATTTTTGTTTAAGGAAATAGATTCATGGCATTCAACTGTAGTGGTCGATGAACAACATGAAGTACTTGTGACCACCAACTAACATAATTGGAAGAGAACACAAGTTGGAGTGGACCAACTGCAACTTTCTGTTGGCTTTCCATTCGACTTTTACGACACATGAATGCAATCATGATTGGAGTGCCCAAATATCACATGGTACAACATACTTAGAGACATTTTTTTCTTCGACGAGATGAGAAAAATTCCAAGAAATTGATGGCTTTTGATTTTTGTTTAAGAAATTAGACTCATGTCATTCAACCGTAGTGGTCGATGAACAACATGAAGTACTTGTGACCACCAACCATAACAGAAGAGAACACAAGTCGGAGTGGACCAACCGCAACTTTACGCCGATTTCCATTTTGACTTTTGAAACACATTAATGCAATCATGATTGGAGTGCCCAAATCTCGCATGGTACAACATACTTAGAGACATTTTGTCTTGATAAGATGAGAAAAAAATCCAAGAACTTGATGTCTTCAAAAGCTAGCCCTCATAATTTTATGTCAACTTTGTAGCCCTTCTGAAAGTGAACGGAACTAGAGTTTGTTTGACGCCATTCACACAGAGTTGACTCAAAAACGCCTCAACGACTTGGTTTTTTTGCAATACAATCTTTGGCTTCACACAAGAAAAGTGGAGGCCACATCATAGGATCATATTGATTTGAATGAGATAGATCCATACAAAGAAGTGGACTGGGCAAGAAGAAGAAATCCTTGCGTTCATAGAGGATGAGATTGCTTTTTTCAAGAGGGAAGCTATGGAGTGAGAAGCACTGGTAGGATTGGATGACATCTTTGAAGGTGATGTCCAACATGCAGCAGAGGAGCCACCGCCATCTACTACCAAGTTGGAACCGCAGTCGCAACCTTCTAGGAGAAGCGAGGAGACGCAGCCAAGTGTAGGGACTAGTAGAGGCAATAGACCCTCTCCCCAATATTTCTCTAGAACGAGGAAGAGGAAAATGTAAATTATTGTATATTGTAACTTGCATAGATATGAAATTTATGATGATAATTTTCAATGACAATCATCATAAATTCATAGCACTTATCAACCGATTGTTGTATTTGTATTCAAATCTAATAGAAAACATTTCTCCAACATTTTGAAGACTCATTTGATACATTTTGTAGCTTTATTTTGCATAAAATTAATGTTTTTTAAAGAAATTTGCATATTTTTAAGTTATTGAATATTCACCGAGTCTTGTCAAGTTTTGGGCAAGTCAAATTTTTGGGTTTGCCGAATACGAGTATGCAAAAACTATGATGCCAACATCTCCATAGAAGCATATGAGGAGCTCTTGCTTGACGATATTTATCCTTTTGGCCCTTTAATTCAAAGGGCCTCGCATAATAAGTTGCCATTCAGGGCTTACTTATTGCATCTATGATATTATGTTTTAGGAAGCCAAAAGGTGTTTATGTCATAGAGTAGAAATATTTGGCTAAGGGATATGAGAGAAAGGTTAATTCGTTGGGTATCGACTATGGGATTCTAACTTTATCTCAAAGGTCGTGGTACACAAGGTAAATACATTGTGAAAATAGCTGAAAAGGTGTCTTGTGGAAGAATAAAGTGTGTCACTCCTTCAAAAGAGGGTCATTGCTTGTAAGATGCCACAAGCATAAGTTAGGCGTGTGGAGGAATAAAGTGTGTCATTCCTCAAAAGAGGGTCACTGGTTGTAAGCTGCCACAAACATAAGTTAGGACGAAGAATTGCAAAAACTTTCTTACAAGTTTAAGCCCCTAAAACGGGCTACTCATTGAAGCAAATATATAACAAAATAAAGGTTGGAGCACCAATTACTTCCTCAACAATGTGGAAGGACACCTCACAAATATCGCTAGGACAAGTGCACTGCAATTTCTTCACATATGACAAATTATGAGGCATCTTTTACCTCAGAAGTACATTAATAAAAACATGGACCGACCATGTTGAAATTCAAGGAATACGCAACACTACATAGGGTCATCAGACAAAAAATGCATTTTCAATCATCTTAACATGGAATAATTGACAACATTTCATCCTAATGTGGTACTCAAAACATTTGCAACTTTCTATGACAATTAACAATCAGCAATGCTTAAGAAATCTCTGATTTCATCTATTTCCAATTGCAGAATTCCTCTTTAAGTAAAGTGTTTTCCGAAGTTTCTCACAAGTATATTGTAACTTGGAAATCTATTATTCAAAGTAAGTACTATCTACATGAAACATGCAAATAGGATGACAAGCATCTTCCATGTAAAGAAGGTATTTTTAATTCAATGGTTAACACCATCTTATTCTTACTCTTTGATAGCCTCTTATTGGGCATATAACCTTCAAGCAATGTTTATAAAAACTCTTAATTGTAAGCCATTGCCAACAACAAGACCATGTTGACCTCCAAAGCATTCAACTCTCAAACAAGTTAATCTTGATCACGCTTTCAGAAAGTACAGATTTTTCTCACCATGTAAGGACTCACTCCATTTTCTTCAACATATTGATATGAACCTTCACTCTCACATAGTAATTACATAACAACCAGTTATAAAAAGTTGCATCCACCAATCAAATGATGCCACCATTACTCTAACGGGAAAAATAAACCACACTTTAAAAACATGATTTCACAAAACAAAGTTCACCAGTCCTAAAAATAGAAATTTTGAAGGACATTTTATGGACCTGATGTGTAATAAAGGTCATTGACGCATTGTGTTTTTCTGTTAATTGAATCATCTAAGAACAACCGTTGCTCATTATTTATCCATTAGCTTGTCCTTGAATTAAATCTGATCAAGTTTATGAGGAACATGAAAAATGTATCTTAGAGTAATCTAAATGAAATAATTTGTGTACTTTACTGTCTTGTCAAATGGCTAATGCATATAATGTCAATTCATAAATAAAAAATATCAATGTGCACTTAAAATAGTGATTGATCAGAGGATTCTAGGATTTGAATTTTGGAAGATCATACGTTTGACAGGGCCCTGTCAAATAATCTGGTCATTTTTAGGATAATCTCTAGTACTATGTTTATACCAAGACATTGAAAAGAAAAAAAGACTAAGATATAATGTATATATTTTAGTTTAAGATCAAATTCAGTACCTGAAAGAGCAAAAATGTAAGAGCTACTAGATAAACAACAGCTATTCCATGAACCAATCGCCAAATCGCTGGATGAGGTCTAATCAAAACTCTGTTAAATTCAAGCCATATGGCATTAGTCATCAATGAGGCAATGATAATTTTGTTTCTAATATAAATCAATAACAAAATCATCGCACATGACATAGAACCCCAATTCTACGTGATGCTTCTTTTAAATCAACCCATAAGCTATCTTATGAAAGTCTCCTTTATATTCTGCAAAACCTAAAAACATGAGAAACATATATTAATATAAGCATCAGGTGCATTACTTACGTTGAGGTGCCTGCAGCAAGCAATAACCAAGAAAAACAGCTATCATTGCCCAAACACCCTGCAACATCACAAGATGATATTTTACAACTACCATCAATATTCAACAATAGCCAAAATAATATTTGTAGGTAAAGCTAAAATCTGTTGTAGATCTCAGTCATTGCTGATTCCAGATATGTCCATCCAAACAAGCAAAAGGATGCAATTAAGTATCAAATCTAAGTCCTTTATGTTTAGTTCTCCAAAAAGTGGTATGTTTAACAATAGGACAGAAAACAAGTTAAAATGCAAAGCAGTCTCAATCCTGGGTTGGAGTCAGAAAGATTGTGCAAGCAAATATGGACAGAAGTATTGCAAGCACTAGAGTAGGGCATTGTACTTTGAAAATATTGTTTCACATTCAAAACATGAGTCTCCAGCTGCGTGAAATTTTTGTGGAAATGACATGGTGACACATGTATGATATTCAATAGCGGGCAATGCTAAAAACCTCTTCCAAATCAAAATCACATAACAGTAATTTTACATGGTATTGTCATTTCTGCAGAAAAACGGAAGAGAGCAGAAAAAGGGAAGAAACCTTGAAACGATCAACTTAGGAGTAATTTTCAAGTATTCTTCAAGAGTTAAAATCATTGCAGTAACATGAAAGCATCATAGTGACAAATGAGAAAATACAGCATAGGAATCCCTTAAAATCTTTCATAGGGAAAGAGCAGCACTTTCTAAATTAAAATCAGAAGTTCTGTTATGTACTGCCTCAAGGCAAAACATCATCAGCGGCACACAGACTCAACAAGGAAAAAATAACAATTTAGAATAAGATATGTATAGTTTATGTTACTAAGATTAAATGTTAAAAAGTCAGTGGGACTCAAAATTACAGGGAACTACGTGCCTAAATCACAATCCACAACAAGTTCTTAAGAAACTACATTAGCTATATAGAGAGTAACAATGAACTGTAAAGAAAGGTCATTTTCAAAGAAAATGCTTTACAAATCATCTTCATCATAATGCTCAAAATAAGAGAATTCTCAAGTAAATGCACATTACGTATTGTACCCTGTCCAATCTGTGCATCAAAGCAAGCCTGCTTTGCCCATTCCATGATAGAAATATTCCTATATTTCTATATTAGTGTGTATATGGTTGGTTTGGAAGAGTTGTTTTAACAAACTCTACGCAATAACTTGTGTACGAGATATAAGTGGGGTGATCTGTTAAACTACTCTCCATATATTTTGGATCACGACATTCTATTTAACCAAGCAATGATATGCAAAGGATTGGTGTGGGCTTTCTATTGACTGTTAATTTTCTCGCAGTATGATTTGATAATTATTAACAATTGGTATCAGAGCAGAGAAATTCTGATGAGAGTCTCGGATTGCAATGTGTAATAGTTTTGAAAAGTCCATGGACTGTCATTAAATTCCTCTATGCATTTACAACTTCCAGCCTGTGCTCATGCTCAGAGGTGCTCATGCGCTATTCTCCAGACTTGTGAACCATAGGACATCCTGCATTCAAAGTTACGTGTATCCCTCTGCCCATCTCTAACTTGCATTGAAGGCGCAGTTTTCAATGCTGTGTAGGAGTATTGGAAGTTTATGATTCTATGCTAATCGAGTCTGCCGTGTGGAGGAGGATTCCACTAATATAAGCCAAGGAACTCAGACATAAGGATCCAAGTTGAGCCGTATACTTGCACAGACGTTGACAGTCATCTTCATCAACATACGTGGCTGTGCAATGATCAAATCACTTGATCAACCCAGGTCAGATCTTCTATGCACGTAGTGGTAAATGGCAGACACATGGAGTATACACAGTTTTCAGGTGATCAAATGTTTTTCAGAAGTTTTTAGATAATCAAATCAATCTGTTTCATGACATCCAAGTGCTATAACTAATAATAATCGGGTCAAGTCATTGTGTAGTGAAAACAAAGATAAAAGTTATCGATGCCCAAAGCCACGTGTTAGAAAGTTGCATTAAAAGTTTTAGATGTGTCAATAGTTTTATTGGATTATTGTTCAATCCAATAATGTTTTATTAATTCATAAGTGTCAATTAGGTCTTTTAAATCCAATCTTTAATTGGATTTTTATCATCTTAAAATTGTATGTCGTACAATGTGTCAGACTTGTTTAGGTGAATACTAGGATTCTTGTTATTGTCTTATTTTGTTTGTGCGGACACATTTTCGGTAGAACCATCATCCTTGGTATTTGTTTTCTACAATGGAATTTCACTAGATAAATTCAACAGGGTTAATTTCCACACATGGAAAGTAATAATTCAGATGCAGCTGATAAATAAAAACATGTGGGGAATATTGGCGGTAAAGATAAACAACCAGCAGATTCTAGCAAGTTATTGGAATGGAAAAGTAAAGATGATAAAGTTAAAGCCATTATTGGGCTTGCACTTTCAGATACTGAATTACATCATGTGGATCTGGAAAAATCGTCTATAGAAATATGGGAATTGCTGAATAAAATTTTTGGTGTAAAAGCAGTCAATGCAAAATTTTCTAAGATACCGATATGGCACCCCTAGGCCCCCTGGAGCGGGTACGAAGCGTTTCCGATACGGAAACGATGACGGTTATGGCTTGGGAGCGGCCAGGGTACGGCGTGTACCTTGTGGATACGCCCGGGTATGGCTTTACCACAAGGTACACGCCATACCCTGGCCGCTCCCAAGCCGTATCCGTGGCTAAATATGGTTTTTTTCATGTTTTTAAAGCCCCACAACATTAAAAAATTAAATATTCTTCTAATCCAAACCCTAAAAGCTAACTCTAAACAATAAAACAAAAGAACACAAAAACAAAACATAAAACAAAGAAACTTACCTTTGGCTCTCCAAAATTGCATTGTGTTTGTCTAGGGTTTGAGGAGCTATTGCTAAGCTTGTAGGAGTGTGAGGAGCTGCAAAGGAGGAAGATTTGTGAAGGATTTGTGGTTTACTAAGTGAAGGTAAGGTTTTTTTAATTTTTAAGTTTGTTTCTCTTTTTTTTTGTTATTTAATCTTTCACACATTTCATTTTTTTGCTTATGTTCATCATTTTTGCTCTTTCTATTTAATTTTTTTAATTTTCAATACATGTCATTGTTTTCTTTGCTTATTTTGTTTGTTTTGAACCTTGTAGGTACTTCTACAATGGCAACAAGTTCTGCTTCTTCTGGGCAATCTTTGGTCAAGGAATTTGACCCAAATTCGCCATTATGGAGGCATGTAACAATACTTGAACAACTTCCAGGTGGTGGTTGTTTTGTTTGGAAATGCAATGATTGTGAATCGAAGATTCAAAGGCTCTTACAATCGGGTGAAAAGCCACTTGTGTGGGATAAAGGGTAATGGTATAAGAATATGCAAGGGGAAGAATAATGTTGGGGTGCCAAAAGCAAAAGTTTTGGCATATATCAAAGAGCAAGAAGATGCAGAGGCAAATGTGGCTATCAGAGCGGGTCATCCATTGGCCAAAAGAAGAAGTTCATCTCGATCAGGAGGCCTCCTGTTGCCCCATCAACTAGTGGATCACCAATTGTGGCCATGCCACATCCATTTATGGCTCCTACCTCTACGGATGATGAGGATGCTTCCCTTTCACAAAAGAAAAAGGCCTTTCAAAATGAGAGCAGGGAAATTGCAGATGAACACATTGCAAGGAAGGTATGTATATGCTAATGGGCTTTCGGTTAATGTTGTGACGTCACCTTATTGGCATGACATGGTGAAAGCCATCAATAAGGCCCAAAAGGTACAAATCACCGGCTATGAGAAGATCCGCACCACCCTATTGATAAACAAGAAAATTTCTTGCAACCAATTAGGGACTCATGGGCCAAAACAGGTGTGTCCATCATTTCTAATGGATGGAAAGATGCAAGAAACCGCCCTTTAATCAATGTGATTGCAGTATGCCCTAAAGGGGCAATGTTTTTTAGAGCGGTTGATTGTGAAGGGCAAGTGAAGGATGCCCAATTCATTGCCAACATCCTCTTCAAATCCATTGAGGTGGTGAGGCCTCAAAATGTTGTCCAAGTCATAACGGACAACGCCAAAAATTGCAAAGTCATGGGGATGTTAGTTGAGGCAAGGTATGGGCATATTTTTTGGACACCATGTGTCGTGCATTCACTAAATTTAATGCTAAAGAAGATGGCCAAGCAAAATAGAGTGGATCCAACAAGTGTATGCAGAGGCTGAAGAGATCCAAATGTTTGTCACCAACCATCACCAGTCACAGGGCATTTTTAGATCATTCTCGCAGTTGGAGTTGTTAAAGGTAAGGAAAGCTACCTTTCTTTTTCTTTAATTTAAAATTTAAATATAAGTTTTTTTATTTTTAAAATATAGTATAATTAGTATTCAAAAGTTTTCAATTTTCTTTTTAATTTTTGTTTCTCATTCTTATTATATTAGGTTGTTGAGACTCGGTTTGCATCACACACAATCGTCTTGAGACGACTTGTGAAGGTGCGAGGCACTCATGAGGATGGTAACCTCCAACCTTTGGTTTGTATGGAGGCAATCAAACACTGAACAGGCTCAAAAAGTGAAGAGCATGATCTTAGATGACACTTGGTGGGATTGGAGGAATATCTGTTGAGTTTTACTAAGCCCATTATGAGCATGATCCGCTTTACTTGACATGGATCAGCCATGTCTAGGAGAGATATATGATGGTATCGACTCAATGATTGAGAAGATAAAAGCCATCATAAATGCAAAAGAACAAGATCCTAAGGAAACATTTTTCAAACAAGTGCAATCAATCCTCATTGAGCGGTGGAACAAAATGACCACCTCACTACATCTACTTGCTTTTGCATTGACTCCTAGATTCTACAAAGACAGATCCTTTCCCCCGCTGCCAGGAGGATAGCACCATACAGGGATGTGAAAGTCAGTGAGGGATATATGGCGGCATTGGCTAGGCTCTTCCCTGATCCTGAGGCCCAAGACATTGTTATGGTAGAGTTTGGCAATTTCATAGCAGAAACAAGTCATAGCCTTCTCGCTCTTCGGAGCAAATACAAGATGGATGCTCATATGTGGTGGTACCTCCATGGTCATGCATCGGTTTACTTGCAGCCTCTTGCAATCAAGGTCTTGCACAGTAGGTTTTTAAATTTTTACTCTCTTTCCTTTTTTGTTCTAACTTTTACTTTTTAAAATTTAAGTTTGAGTGTTTAAGTTTGAATTTTGCATTGACTTTGCGTTGCCTCAATAGGTTGCAAGTTCATCTTCCTCTGAGCACAACTGGAGTACATATAGCTTCATCCACTCACGAAGCACAACAAGTTGGGGGCTAAAAAGGTTGAAGATTTGGTATACATACATTCCAACTTGTGCCTTTTATTCCACAAGCAGTCGGAGTACAAGGAAGGGTCAACAAAACATTGGGATATTAATCCAAAGATAGTTGACTTGGATGCTTCCATTTCCCACCATGGAGCATTAGATGATGAGGAGAGTTTTGTGGCACCGTGAGACCTACATGCACAAGGGGGTGCAACTGGCAGTGGCCCTAGTGGGAGTGGTTCGAGTCCATGTGGTTCTAATGAACCACATAATGATGATGATGTAGTTGATGTTGATCCTCTTGATGAAGAGGAATATGATGAATATTGAAAGATAGTTTGAACTTTGAATATTGATCTATGATTGAATTTAATATATCATGACATTCACATTGTGTTCGATTTAAGTATTTTAATTTAACTTTTAAGCTTTTAAGTTTCTAAGTTTTATCGGTATCCTAGCTTGTTTGTTGTGGTTATTCACTTATTTAGCTTATAACTTGTCTTTTATCTTGTCTTTCATATGCATAATATGTGGCTAATAACTTAATTCCTATTTAGAAGGCCAAAATGTATATATTTTTTAATTTTTATATATTTTTGTCTTTGTCGTATCCTACACCGTATCCGGGCCCAAAAATAATTTTGTTGTTTCCGTGTATCGGATACTTCGTGCATGCCCCCATATTCAAAACGTATCGCCTACTTACAAAATTTTCTCTAAAGTTGCAATTATTCAAACTCAAAATGAATGATGGAATCACAATGTCAAGTCATATCAATGAGATGAGATCGATCATGAGACAACTTGCAGAAGTCAAAGCTCTAGTTGATGATGAAGATGCAAAAGCTATATTATTGAACATTTTTGCTTCCAAATACGACAATGTTTGTTTTTACTCTTGGTCAAATGCCTTCCAAATCACTGGAAGATATGATTTCATCTCTCCTAGCTTAAGAAAAGAGAACAAGACAAGATATGAGGAAAGTGTGTTATAACCAACGAGCGATCATAAAAATTTGACAAGAACAAGCAAGAAACCGAATGTTTCTACTACAAGAAAAAGGCCACGTTAAGATATTTCTTTATCAAATTACTCGAGTATAGTCCACTTCAGGGGGAAACCTCTAGAAATCAAAATAAATGATTAAATAGACTAAATGATATGATATGTGATGCCTTTGGGAGAATCACACCCACCCATATTTATATACATAAATATGAAGAGTCGCACCCTTTCACCCCGATGAGGACGGTCGAACTATTTATTAAGAACTAATAAATGAAAGGTTAAGGTTATGCAATCCACTACATAACCTTAGTAATCATATGAAGATATAATGTTAGAGCTATAACATGCCCTTCCCCTTCAGAAAAGTGTTTCCCTCAATGCTTAGCAGCTCAAGTTGTTGTAGCATTAATTGTTCATCTTCCCATATCGCATCTTCAATCGGGAAGATGCTTCCATTTGATGATAAATTCTAGAATGGCTCGATTTTTAGTTTCTTCACTCTTCTCTTGATGACTTCATCAAGTTCCATAATGAAATTTCCTTCTTCATCTACCTTAGGTAACTTTGACCCGACTGGGAGCTTGGTACCAATTACTTTCATAATGACCCTCATTTGGCTAGATGGAATAACCATGAATTCATATTGACCCTCATGTGTTTGAAATGCAGTCTTACATACATCCTCATCCTTTACTATAATTTGATGGTGCCTTGAACATAAATCTAACTTAGTAAAGAAAACAACGCCTTTCAATTCATCTAATAATGCATAAATGACAGGAATAGGAAACTTATCTATGAGAGTGATCTTGTTGAGGTTCCTGTAGTCTGGGAACCTTCTCTCTAATTCCTCTTTTTTCTAACCGTAATCATTGGATATGAATACACATTTTTACTAGGACAAACAATGCATGATTCAACCATTTCCATGACCAATTTTTCCATTTCTAACATTTTTTTATAGGGATAGCGGTAAGGTCTAATATTAAGAGGGATACTTCTTGGAATCAATTCAATTGTATGATCATGATCTCTGGATTGAGGTAGGATATTTGGTTCTGAAAAACCATTTGATGATGTTGAATAATCTCCTGAAGATTTGATGGAGCATGGTTTTCTACATCATGTGCTTCTAAGAAATTTAGTTGTGCCACTATACCGTAAGATCCCTTCTTAAGTAATTTCTCCATCCTATGAGAGCTAATAATTTGGTTTGGTAGTGACTACATCCCATTAAGTTTGTACTTTTTCCATTCATACTAAAAACCATAAATAAGTCTTGAAAATTGAAAGACATTGTTCCCAACTGTTTATTTAAGCCATTGCACTCCCAATACTACATTTGCTCCCCAATTGGGATGGCAAACATTTCTGAATCAAGAAGATAATCCCCCATTGAGAGTTTGATATGATGACATTTACCACCACAAGAGAGTAGTTTTCCATCAGCAATCATGACTTGAAAATTGGTGACTAGATACACAAAACAATTGAGCTCATTAGCTAATTTTTTGTCAATGAAATTATGGGTACTCCCTGTATCAATCAAAATTGTCACCTTTTTATTTTTAATATAACCAACCACTTTGAGTGTTTGTGGTGTGTTTATCCCATTTAATGCATGTAGTGAAATTGTAGGATTTACTTCCTCATTATTTGCATGCTTGTGTTCTATTTTTGCTTCTTTAGTAGCTAATTTTTCATTATTCAAAATCTCATTCTCAATAACCATTAGGCTTTTCTCTTCACTAGCACACTTATGACCTCTAGACCATTTACTATCGCAATGCCAACATAGGCCTTTTTCTCTTTTCTCTGCCTCCTTTTGAGGAGATAGATTGGTAATTTTCCTTGGTTTAAAAGGGTTGACCACATTTCTATCAATAGTATTATTCACATTCTGATCTCTCAATTTTGTACTTTGATCTTGTGATAATCTCTTGCTAGCACAATTTCATTGCTCAATATGTAGTGCTTGTTGCATAGATTTCCTAACTATACATGGTTCCAACAAACAAACCTCATGCTTAATTCATCATTTAGTCCATTAATGTAAAATTGTAGTCTTTGGTAAGGTGTCGCTTCTAGAGTTTGGATCGCCAATCTCATATGCTCAACATTATATTCGGCTACAGATCCTGTTTGTTTAAGATTCGTTAATTGGGTGAAGTAACTTCCTTCCATGGCTGATCATAGTGGGCTGCTAAGTCATTAATAAATTCATCCCAACTAAGAACCTTCCCTTTTTTGTCACTCATCATCCACTTGGTACCACTGATATGGTTCAAATTCTAAATGTAGTGAAGCTATGTACACCATTACATTATCTGGTATATTGTGCAACTTAAAATATTGTTCCATGAGACTTATCCATGAGGTTACATCTGTACCATCAAACTTTCGGATTTCCATCTTTGGTAGGTTCAATTTTGACCCTTGGAATGGTTGCCCTATATTTGGTTTGTTTTGCCCTCCTAGATGGTTTGGTTGTGTGTGAGTGGTTGTGTGAGGTGGATTAATTAAGGTTTTCAACTCGAAACAAATCATTTTTAAACCTATATAAACCCTCATTCAAAGATGTTGCAAATGGGGAAAACAATTTCTCATGGATAAAAGTTACCATTGTTTCACATCCTGCAGGAATGTCACCCTCAATTTTAGGTGGTGGACAATAAAGAGCATCATTGGGATCAATGGTTGATGAAACATATTTGTTTCAAAATGCATGGCTACTAATGTGACTTTTTTTCTAGTTCTTGATTTATTATCAATCCGGGAGGGAAGTGTCCAAAGCGAATAAAGAACCCTAAACCGTGAAAATATGTGTTATTTTTGGATTGGATGTTCCACCGTTGACTAACATTGACCTGAGAATTTCTAAATATAGAGTGTCTTAAATCTAAAAATATAAAGAATGGACTCCTCAAATTTCATGAGGTTTCCAAAAATGTAAATAACTCAAAAAAATTCTGAATTTTTCGGCCTATATAGTGGATTTGTCAAAAACAATGAAATCGCAATAACTCAAGCAAATCATATCAAAAGAGGCTGAAATTTGGAGTGAAGACTTTTTATCACGTATAACAACCCGAAAAAATTTCTGAAAAATTCACAGTGTGTGTGCGATATGGTGGGAAAAATTGTTTCCAAAAATCGATGCTCCGATACCACTTGTTAAGATATTTCTTTATCAAATTACTCAAATATAGTCCACTTCGAGGGGAAACCTCCAGAAATCAGAATAAATGATTAAATAGATGAATGATATGATATGTGATGCCTTTGGGAGAATCACACCCACCCATATTTATATACATAAATATGAAGAGACACCCTTTCACCCTAATTAGGTCAGCCTAACTATTTATTAAGAACTAATAAGTGAAAGGTTAAGGTTATGCAATCCAATACATAACCTTAGTAATCATATGAAGATACATTGTTAGAGCTACAACAAGAAAACACATCTTGGAATTGTAGAACTCAAGCAAATGATCTTCTCAAAGGAAAGCTTAAAACAAGAAGCAAATGTCATTACTGAGAAAAAACCAGTCATCGAAGAAGAACCAATGAACGATGATAGTGGTTATAATTTTGAAGACTTCTTATACTAAATAAGCAACATCCTATTGGAGGATGGAGGCATTGGATGTTGTAGGTCATTCAACGACCTCTCATCAGTCACTAGCAACAAGGTCGCACAATGAATTAGTGGCATTTGTGTTCAGCATGCTTTTAGTATTTGCTTTTTGTTGTGTTGTACTTTGATCAGAGTTCCTATTTGTTTATTTGTTGAATAAACCTATAGTGTGGCATTTGGGAAAGAAGCATATTTAGAAGAATAGGACTCTTGGGGCGGGAGAAGATTTCGAGATAGTTCAATATGAATTGTTGTCCAGCTAGTGAGAGAGCTCTAGGAATCTACAAGATTCGGATTCGGGAACCTAAGGAACGGACCCATGGAGTTTGGGTCATTGTTATGCCTTTACGAAAGTAAAGAGACAGTTTGATAGAGCATACCCGGTATAAGCGGTGTTTTCAAGGAACAACATTTGCAAGATATGTTACTCTTCTCCCATATTCACACTAAGGGGGGAATGTTACAAATATTCCTAATATTTCTATATTAGTGTGTATATGGTTGGTTTGGTAGAGTTGTTTTAACAAATTCTACATAATAACTTGTGTATGAGATATAAGTGCGGTGATCTGTTAAACTACTCTCCATATATTTTGGATAATGACATTCTATTTAACCAAGCAATAATATGCGAAAGGATTAGTGTGGGCTTTCTACTCATTGTTAATTTTCTCACAGTATGATTTGATACTTATTAACAGTCCAATCTATAATTTGACCTAAAAATGTTCTTCCAAGACTAGCATATATTTATATCCTCCATTTGTCTCCAAATTGTGCATGATAACCTTGGAGATTATACAATCAATCATTCTCACCACACTTAATCTTCCAATTATGAATCCCTTTGTGATAGATGCTCCAACTTGTGCTTCTATTCTAGGAAGACAGTAAGAAAGAAGAAAGAAATTGTATTAGCGTCCACAAGTGATCAAAGTACATCAATGGACTCATGCAAAGTTACAATAAAGCTAGGGTCGAAAATAATCGTAGAAGACACATTTGATTTTAAGTTTTTCCAATAGAAAGTTAGAAAGCTAGTTACAATAGAGCTAGGGTAAAGTATTATATTATATTAATAGAAGAATATAGAAACTATTCATGAAAGAGAGAGAGAGAGAGAGAGCTATGAAGGTAATGTCATAGAGTCTCAAATGGTATTTGAGCATTGAAGTATTGAAGTATGTTGTTTTAATCGGTCATGGAAATATCTAATTAACAATAAAACTCTCAATTTTAACTAACTTTATCACATAAAACACAGACAAATTGCTCATAGAAAACACAAAGTCACATACTTTAGTCAAGCCAAACAATGTAAATGGCTCTTCTTATATCGAGGCAATTGACCTTTTACTTTTTCAGAATGGTTAACTGAAAAATGTACATCCAAAAATAGTCTCTTCAAACCTTTTTCTTTATTCTATTGTAATCCATTCTATTGAATTTCTTGTTTTCTTATAATCGATCAAATAAACAATCAGTTATATGCAGAAATTTAAAGCATGAATCTAAAATCATCACTGCTAACATTTCACAAATAGAAAACCCGTCATAATTCAAGCCTTTCAAGCATTCTTTCGTATGTAAATGAAATCCACTAACAATTATAGATGGTTTACCTCTTAGCAGAGGTCACTCGATCATTATCTGTTGTTTTCTCAGGATTCAGTGCTCCACTGGCCCATCTAAAATCAATATGAGTCAATAGCATCATGTGGAAACGTAGGGAAAAGCAGCACATTGAAACTTGTATTTACTAAAAATATAGAAATTACGCAATTTACTTTATAAAAACTTAAAAAGTGCCCTTGTTATGGCAACTGTTTCATCCTAACATTTCCACGCACAAACAAATGGATCATCAATTTCATGGGAAAGTAACCTGAATGGCACAAACCAAGTATTTCCAGTTAAACAATAAGTCAAGCATTTTAAAGCTTATACAAATTCGGAAAACATATTTTATACTATTCTGTATTGGTTACCAGTTCCGAGAAGATATGTTTGATCAGATTATTATTAGGTAATTAAAACAGGAAAATCCTACAGAATCTGCATTGAAATGAGCAATATTCTCTTATTCAAAAATACAAGAAAGCTTCAGGCAGAACATGCTGGGGACTCTGGTTTAATTACATGCATGAAATAGGGAATTGTTACACTTTATTAAAAACCTGTGGATCTTTCATGCTCAATTCAAAACCTTTGCTTTGCCTTTGTCATCTTATGTTCTATTTTATTTTGATTTTCTCTCGGTTGTGGGTGGTTTGGGGAGGTTAGGTGGCAGTTGCCATGTTAAAGTGTTAAAAACAGTGTGTCATTTCCTGTAACGAACTCTTCAATGAAGTTCAAATTAGACATCATTTTATATGCATGTTCGACATAGTAGATCAAAAGAAGGATTGGAAACCTTCCTCCCATCATGCAAATCTTCATACAAAGGAAATTAATTAGTCCAAGGAAGCAAACAATTGCCTGTAGAAATATGGATTTGGACTCACATTAAAAGACCTGCGCCTATAAGCAACAAGGAGATGGTATGAGGCCTGTAAGCCCATGCTGTCCAAGGATCCAGTTCATCTGCACTGCTGCACAACTTTGATTCATCCTTTTCTTCAGCTGCTTGTGCTTTTGCAGTCACTAACATGGGGCCATTATGCTCCATAGACATCAACCCTGGTAGCTTTTTCCAAGATTGACTAACCAACAAAACAAAACAAAAATATACCTGCAAAGAATCGGTCAAAACAAGTTCTTGTTTTCAAATTCAAACTTTTATATTTACCTTCTAAACGAAAGAAAAAAAAACCTGCAAAGAATCAGTCAAAACAAGTTCTTTGTTTTCAATTCAAACATCAATATTTATCTTCTAAAACAAGAAATGGTTTTGAATGCTTTTATATATATGCAAACTCTTTTTCATTACAAAACTTTTTCCCATTTTTCAACTTGATAATACATGGAGGAGGTCATAAAATTAAGATTTGGAAAGAACAGTGAGTAAAGTATATAGGGAAGACTGGAAGGCAAAAGTAACAGATAGTATTTAGACTCTGGCTATGAACTGTTCGGACAAGCATCAACTTACATAAAAAACATTATATGAAATCAAAGAAACTTATTCCCTCTTAGTTTCTAAAGCATTTCAAGAAACAAATAAGGTGCGGTGAACTTTAAAAACATTTAGTGCTTCTGAAAAACCTAGAAACAAATATTCTCTTCAAGTGAAACTTCTTGTAACCCTACAAACAAGCAATGCAAACTGTTTTTCAAACAAAGTTAGAAAGAGTGCAACTAGCCAACAAGGAGAGCTAAATAACACCATAGAATCCACTCTTATTCTTAACTCTTCAGTTTAAATATATAGTATTTCTCATGCTGGACTAATGATACACCATAGAACTCGTCAATGCTTTCAGGTAATGACCTTATGCAAAGCTTGGTCGACAGATTACAAATTTGGTAAACACTGTCATGTGAAATGCCTTCTGCCAAATCTATAAGCCATGTTTTTTTTAAAAGGTACACAGATATTCCAGAAAAGAAAAGGTCAGAGTATTGACCACCGGGATTAGAAAAAAAGAGACTTTCTTTCTTCCTCTAGATTGAAGCACTCATGCTTTTTAATCAAAAATGTGCACTTCACACCTAAATCTAACATGTTTCCAGTTTATGACTTATGTATGCCTCTAGGCAATGCAAGTCTGTTTTTGGGGGACTTGAATCCATTTACACTTATTTCAATCAATCCCCATGTGACTTAATTAAATGTGACTTAGCACTTGGGAAAGGAATAAAATGTTACTTTATTCCCATTTTTGGCTTACATCTCCAAAGTCAATTTAAATCCATCTATTGAAAAAATATTATAATTATTTAGACCAAAGCCATTCCCGTTTTACAGTGGTTTTCTTTGACAGACCCCACTCAAGCAACAAGTTAATTTTTTAGCCTATATATTTGATATTTTAGGTCCTGCCAATTATAATTGTCTTTAGTTTCCCCCACTTAATACAAGTAGTTGTTGTAGCGTGTATATCTATCTTTCCACTTATTCTGGTTTGCACTCAGATTTGAGATTTGCTCAGTTTAGGATGTAGAAAAAGCTTTAGTTTGGTCCATAAACATGCTAGGAAAACTTCCTAGAGTGTACTAACATAGACAAGGAAATGTAGGAAATTTGGAATTCAAGAACTCAACCTGGTGTGTATTCAAACGGTGGAAGAAACTTATCAACTAGCCTTGAAGGTGGAAGAAAAATCGGTCAGCAAAAAGTCAAAGAGCAGCCAGAAGAGGAACCCGCAATGTGCATGGTAGAGGAGGAAGCGGCCGAGGTTATAATAGACTACATGAAGATGAATGTAGCAGTGCGCAAACACTATATCAAGATATTGTATGGAGCAATGAAGCATCATACTCTTCAACGGGGCGCGGGAGATTTAGTCGAGGACGGGGAAGAGGATTCTCCAAAACATGTTTTAAGTGTGGAACCATAGGGCATCGTGCATTCGAATGTCCAAATGCACAAAGTGAAGTCACGAGTAGGCACACAGAGCTGGAGCACATGTGGTGCATGGGGATGTAGAATCGGTAGGGTCTCAAAAACATTCCAAGATACCGAGTGTGGAGAAGCCATGATAATAAGGAAGGTATTGTTGAAGACATCGCAAAAAGAAGATGAACCTACGCAAAGGAAGAACTTGTTTAGGACCATTTGCAAGTCGGGAGGTATTGTCGATAATGGGAGCACATACAATCTTGTTTCCTGCGAAATGGTGAAGTTAGGGATGAAGAAGATTGCGCATCCCAACCCTTATAAGGTGTCATGGTTATAAAAAGGGCACCAGTTCTAGTAAATGAGCAAAGCCTTGAAGTTCCAAATTGGAAATTATTGCGATGAAGTATTGTGTGATGTGATGTCGATGGATGTTTTCATCTACTATTGGGAAGACCTTGGCGAGTATGATAGGAAGGTTGTCCATGATGGGCGCACGAATATTATTTGCATCGAAAAGGATGGGCATAAGTTTAACTTATCACCATTAAAGGATGAGGAGAAAGGAGAAGTGCATAGTGGAGTTTGCGCAAGGGTGTCATTTGTATCAAGTAAAGAATTCTTGTGAGAAGTTCGGAAGAGAATGCATGTTACGCATTGGTACCAAAGGAAGAGCGTAGAGATTGCACAAAAAGGGAAGAAGTTCCTGCAGAAGTGCACAAGGTATTGGAAGAGTTCCCAAAACTCATTGTGATGGAAGAGTTGCAACAAGGACTACCGCTCGGTGTGTAGTATCAATCACCGAGATAGACATGATACCAGGAGCTAGTTTGCCAAACAAGGCACCGCCTAGGATAACCCCAGAAGAAAATGAAAAAGCGCGCGAAACAAGTGCAAGGGTTGCTTGACAAAGGACTAGGGCGCAAAATTTTGAGCCCCTGTGCGTACTGTAGTGTTTGCACAAAGAAAAGTTGGAGGATGGCACGTGTATTGACTCCAAAGCCATCAACAAGATTACTATTAAGTATAGGTTTCCATTACCTAGATAGATGATCGATGGATTGCCTTAGCGGTGCGCATATTTTTCCAAGATCAATTTGAAGAGTGGATATCACCAGATCCGCATTAGGGAAGGAGATGAGTGGAAGACCACATTCAAAACGAAGGAAGGTTTGTATGAATGGTTAGTCATGCCCTTTGGGCTAACCATGCCCCAAGTACCTTCATGAGACTAATGAATGAGGTATTGAAGCCATTCTTTGGAAAAAATTTGATTGTATATCTGGATGATATATTGATATTCAAAGAAGACAAGAGAAGAGCACATTGAACACCTACGCAAGGTAATGAAACACTTGCAAAAAGAAAATTTGTTGATCAATATAAATAAGTGTCGCTTTATGCGCGAAGAATTGGTATACTTGGGTTTCGTAATATCCGGGGAAGGATTACAAATGGGCCTAGAGAAAGTGCGTGCAATTGTAGAATGGCCCTCACCGAAAAAATGTGGTGAGGCACGAAGCTTTCATGGTTTTTCAAGCTTTTATTGTAAGTTCATCATAAACTTGATGGGATATGCACAGTGATCACGGAGACAATGAAAGGAGACCGCAAGGAGTTTATGTGGACGAAAGAAGCAAACTACAACTTCCAGGAATTGAAGCAAAAGATTACAGCACAACTTGTGTTAGCGTTGCCAAGTTTTGAGAAGGTATTTCAGGTGGATTGTGATGCAAGTGGAACAGCTATTGGTGCAATATTAAGCCAAGAAGGGAGGCCCATAGCCTACTTCGGTGAGAAATTGAATGATGCAAAAAGAAGATACTTGACTTATAATCGGGAGTTCTACGTGATCATCAAGCACCAATAGTTGTTTGTCTTGTACACTAACCATCAAGCACTACAGTTTGTCAATAGCCAAGCAAAATTAAACCAAAGGCATATGAAGTGGGTAGAGTTCCTACAAAGTTATTCTTTTGTATTGAAGCACCACAGTGGAAAATCCAACAAGGTCGCGGATGCGTTGAGTAGAAGAGTATTAGTGTTGAAAGAAATGCGCAATGAAGTCATGGGATTTGAAACCATGAAGGAGTTATATACACTAGACAAGGATTTCAAAGAAGCATGGGAGGCATGTCAAGAACCAACGCGCATGGATAGGACACCTTGGTTAGACTATTTTATCCAAGAAGGAATGGTGTTCCGAGGAGTGCAAAGTTGTATACCGCAGGGTCAATGCGTGAGAATTTGATCAGAGAAAAGCATAGTGGAGGATTAGGAGGTCACTTTGGGAATGACAAAACTTTGGCACAGCTGAAGGAACGATACTATTGGCCGAAGATAAGCACGGATGTGTGCAAGTATGTACAGAGATGCAAAATTTGTCAATTGGCCAAAGGGTGCAAACAAAACACAAGGTTGTATCAGCCTTTACCTATACCAAGGAGGCCATGGGAGGGCATCATCATGGATTTTGTGCTAGGATTGCCAAGGACAAAGAGAGGGAATGACTCCATATTTGTGGTAGTTGATAGATTTTCAAAGATGGTGCATTTTATTGCATGCGAAGACAAGTGATGCAACAGGGATCGCGCATCTATTTTTCAAAGAAGTGGTGTGATTGCATGGGTTGCCAATAAGTATAGTGTCGGATAGGGATACCAAGTTCCTAGGACATTTTGGAGGACTTTGTGCATGAAGTTGGTAACAAGGTTAACTAACAGTTCAGCCTACCATCCACAGACTAATGGGCAAACAGTAGTAAAAATGAAGCTTAAGCAATTTATTGCACAGCTTGATAGGAGACAAGCCAAACCAAGTGGACACAATGTTAGCGCAAGCAAAATTTTCCTACAACAATTCAATTAATAGAAGCACCGAAAGGACCCCATTTCAAATTGTCTATGGAACAAGTCCAAGGGGAGCCACGGAGTTACGCGAAGTGATGGACAACCGGAGCGCGAAGCAAAGGAATGCGCATAATACATGCACAAACTACATGAGGAAGTGTGTGAGAAGTTAGAAAGAAGTAATCAAGGTTATAAGGGGCGAGGTGGATGAAGGACACAAAGCCAAAAAAATTGAGGAAGGGGATTGAGTGATGGCACATTTGTGGAAGGAGAGGTTTCCTAAGGGGACCTATAATAAATTAAAGCTAAAGAAATTTGGACCATGTAAGATAGTCTGAAGATTGGGCCAAATGTGTATAAGTTAGAGTTGCCTAAATGATTAGATATCTCTCCAATCTTCAATGTTTTAGATTTGTATGAGTTTTATGAAGGGGACATCGGTGTACATGGGCCCGAAGGACAATGCATAGAAGAGTTATGTGAAGATGCCTTAGAAGAAGAAACTTTAGACTAGAGGAGGCAGCATACAGAGAAACCGCTTAAAGGAATCGAGGCCATACTAGGCTAAAGGGTGGTAAAGAAGATGCGTGGAAAAGAATATAGAGAGTATCTAGTAAAATGGAAGGCACGAGCGGAAGAAGATGCAACATGTATAAGTGCGAAGGAGCTTGGTTAGCTAGGCCATACTCCGGAGCCCGACTCATGAGACAAAGCTCACTTTTGTTTACCCTGGGTGTTTGATGTTGGAGCATTGCGGAGGAAATAGGTAATTGCGAGATATTTTGAGAATTTTGGCTAAGAATGGTGGCGCATGCAAGAATCGGAATGCAGATCGGTTAAGAAGACAGGGCGTGGCGAAACATGTGTGGCAATGTGCAGAAATTTTGAAGGAATGCATGGAAATTCGAAAGGGAAGAGACGTTGGAGCCGGGCGCATGATTTTGGACCAAACCCAACAGAGTGCACGTGGAGAAAATACGAGCAACAAAGTGGTAGGTATGCGTAGGATGCCATCTCGACTATGACATGGAATTCCGGATGGACTCCTCTTAACTACCAAGCCTAAAGTAGTTGGCCCCCATTAATGCACACGAGTTCGAATTTGGGTTTGCGTGGGATTTCTTGAAGGAATTTTAAAATCCTTTTAGGGAAAGATTACCTATAAATACTTGCACAGAAACCTTGTTTTCGGGGTTAGCGGTTAGAGGTTAGAGGCGCTAGATAGAGGGAAAACTTTTGGAGTTGTCATCCCCCAGTAGCTCGTAGACCTATAAATCCCATTGAGGATCAATTATTGTAGATGTCGTATGGCTTTCTAAGAATAGAAATTAAGTTTTGATGTGAATTTCGGTTGTGTTTACTCTACTGAAACGCTTCGTTCAGTCGTTTCGATCCGACCGGTTCTCGTCACATTTCCTGAAACTTTAATGAATGGGCACAAAAAGAACATTCACAATCGGTATGTTGCCTTGTTAGTTGGAAGTTGTCAAATAACCGAACTTAACAATTCTATAAAAACGGAACCGTTATAGACACTAATTCAATCCCTATTACCTAGATTCTTTAAAGTGCTTCAAACTAACATAAGTACTTCAAAGTAGACTTGGGCTTGTGAGAATTCGAAACTACTCCTAAAATGCACAAGCTCAAAAGCCTAAGAAAAGATATAAATGTTATCCAAGTCAATGTATGAAATATTAGTCAAATGGCGGAAAAAAATCCAATTCAATTAAAAATCAAAACCATTTCCATCAAAGAAATGTGTGTTCTCAAAATAACCCTATAAGACCTCACAAATTGTTCATTACAATTTTCTTTTAGACACTTGAAAAATATGACGATTAAATTCATATAATTTTGCAATTGGACATAACAAAAACTTATAGTCCAAAAATAACATGATTCAAATAAATTGTCTCAAGGCGATCATTTCTTGTCAACAGGGATGCCCTAAAGAACCGATGAAGATGGCCTTTCACATCAAGTATGAATGCAAAGCTTTTATGTGCCCCTTGATTTTCAGCCCCTAGAGTAAAACCATTTCAAGAAAGAGAGCAACTATTTCATCACAAGCTACAACTCAAGCATCAAATCCAATCTCTAAATGTGCTAAATTTTGCCTAAATGAATCTTTTCCCACCTTTTGCTTGTTCAAAAGCTTAAACTCGGCAATTATCTCCTCGGTAAAAAGGAAGCAAAAACACATTTCTATGTAAAGCAAAACACAGATTTGACCATTCACTAGGTTCACTTTTAATAACATCACTCCCCCTTCTTATTATGACAGTCTTAATCAATACACCCAAATTAATGGGTCCATTAATATCTAGCCAGCAGATACACATATTTTCCCTTGAATTTTGAGCTCCTAAACCCTAGCAAAAACAGAAGAATCCAATCTTCATTGCTAAAAAGGTCAAGCAAAAAAATTAGAAACACCAATTATCAATCAAGTCATTTCTCAACCCCATCAATGGTCCAGATCTATGCCCACAAACTACAAAAGATAGTGCAGTCAAAAAAATTCAGTCCATTGCTAATCCGTGCCGGTATTTGGCATTCTTGAGACTAGTAGTAGTAATCGCATAAAATGTGCAATGGAAACGCCGAAGGGGATGTATCAAAGAAGTGAGATTGGAGGGGTGGAAACAATATAAAATGAAGATGGGCGATGAAGAAGCAGTTTGAAGGAAGAGTAGTTGAAGGGCGGGGAAAATGTTGCAAGGAATCTATGCAAAACATGTGTTTCCTACAACAACAATCGCTATCTTTTTATGTTTTTATTCTTGTACAAAGCATGCAATGCAGGAACAATCATTGGTTTTTTTGCCCCTCCAAAGATGGACATATGAGTAACAAGAAGATTTTATCGGCCAATTGAGCTTTGTTATTTTTTATTTAACTTTTTTACGGCATCAAGGTTTTTGATTGGACAATGTTTAATTTGTTAGATAAGGCAGAGACATGAATAGAAAGGTGGAAATAAAAGGCTGAGATTTAAAACATTGCATGTCCCACACCTATTCCATAGCTCATATTGTTTCAACCTAAATAACATCTATTATCTATGGTCCATTGTATCGTCTTGATCTCACTTGCATTCACGAGACTGCAATTTGTACTTAAATGGGGTAAAATAAAAAATTCTAGAAATCTAATAAGTTCCAAGTTCAAAACCAAGAGCAATGTTTGTTTCTTGTAGCATTTTGTAGCCCCCTTTTCAATTTTAAGCTCGATTAATTATGGGAAAACATGATATAAGAACAATCATTATTAATTTAGCGCCTCCAATTTAATTGTGCCCCTCCAAAAGATGGACATATGAGTAACAAGAAGATTTTATCGACCAATTGAGCTTTTTATTTTTTTATTTAACTTTTTTACGACATCAAGGTTTTTGATTGGACGATGTTTAATTTGTTAGATAAGGCAGAGACATGAATAGAAAGATGGAAATAAAAAGCTGAGATTTAAAACCTTGCATGTCCCACACCTATTCCACAGCTCATATTGTTCCAACCTAAATAACATCTACTATCATGATCCACTTTGTACCATCTTGACCTCACTTGCATTCCCTGAAGTGCAATTTGACTTAAATGGGGTAAAATAAAAAATTCTAGAAATCTAATAAGTTCCAAGTTCAAAAACAACTGCAATGTTTGTTTCTTGTAGCATTTTGTAGTCCCCCTTTTCAATTTTAAGCTCAATTAATCATGGTAAAACATGATATAGGAACAATCATTGATAATTTAGCGCCTCCAATTTAAACTTGAGTAATTTATTTTATTTTATTTTTGAGATGTCACAGATTTGGGAAGATATTTTGATATATACGTAGGTCTTCTTAAAATATTTTCCATATAATATTTTGGAAATTGAATCCTTAATGTCATGATAAATTATAATGTAAAACAAGAGGCAAGTGTTATTTTGAGTTTTCTTTTTGAGTTTCAGAAACTTTTAGGGTCTTTTGTGCTTTTTGTTTTTCATTAGTCAAAGTTGATGAGTAAAAATACTAAAAAATAAAAATTAAAAAACATGCCAAATCATGTGGTTACGCTTGAACCCTTGAGCAAAAAGATCTGAGCATACACGGTGATTCGAGGCCAAGTCATTTATATGTACCCAATTCAGGCACGTCTGGATCTGTACTAGCCTACTAGGGGTGAATCCGGCTACTTGGGTTTTAAGTAATCAGCGAATCTTATAAACTTGAAATACCAAGTTAATGGTCTTAAGGAGAGGGTTTTCCCCAATTTAGTCGGAGTGAAACATACTCTCTCATAAGGATCACTCCAGCAGCATTATCATCACCACAACCATGAAAAACTTATTCACAACAAAATAACATTGCACGGCAGAGGAAAATATTGCATTCAAAGCAAATGGATCAGATATGTCTCCTAATTGTTGTAGCTCAAAATGTACAATCCCAAACAATAAAATACAAGTTGGAGTGCCTATTAAATAGGCCTAAGAGGTTGTTTCACAATAACAAATTGGCTATTGTGAGCACCTCAAGAATAGGAATCCCCAAGAATGTGGATCAAACAAATTCCACATACATGTGAGGGATTATCTCCAACAATAATAAATAAACTCCCAAATATAAGCTTAACTCATGAGTTAGTGAGTACACGCACATTCGTGGGCTGGATACAAAATAACTAGATACAAAGGCCTAGTGTGAACACACAACTCCAACACTCTCCCTCAAGCGCAAAATTAGGGAGTGAAGAAAGAGAAAAGCTAGGAGACATTCAATTATGGGTCTTGGCAATTAGGCCTGATTAGGCACCCATTTACAAACAACTAGAAAAAAGAGTTACCGTGGATTACACGGTGTCACCGCAAGGTACCCAAAAAAACAGTAAATACAACAAAGTGAAGAGAGCAATATCCTGCTACAAGGCGTCCCAAGAATTTTGGCTCAATACTCATACACTCTGCTAAAGAGAATGCTTGGTCTGCATTGTGGTGCGGATCCACCGCTCGATCACAAAACTCAAACTACTGACACTGTAATACAACAAAATAGCTTCACTTCAGAAGGGGGCAAGCTCAAATACTAACTAAAGGAGACTGTCAAAAGTGGTGTCTATAGTGCAAACAATCACCAAACTTAATTCAATATACTTTGCCCGAAAAATAGTGTGCATGAAACCAAGAACAACTAACAAATTGAGGTCAATGGGTGCGGGGCAATAGTTGTAATTGGACTAGAAGCGAGGTTTTGTAGGTCCACATTATGAGGGTGATGTTGCCATATAGCAGAGTTTCATTGTAAGGAGTGAATGAGATCATCCTTATTGTGCGGGACAAAGCAAAGAAGAGAGTTTTTCCTATTAAGTTTTTTGTTTGCTTCCACAAATTTGACCATGTCCTCCTAAATGGCATGGATTTCGAAGAAAAGCATCTCATTCTCAAATTGCACGGCAGGAGATCGAGCAGGAAGCCATGGCAAAAGAAGTAAAAAAGCGGTAGGAGAAAATGCGGGGCAAACAAAGAGCAAACAAGTAGTAAAGTGCAAGCAAAATATAAAGTTTTGATCGTGAGGGGTTTGACCACTGTCGGACCGAACATCACCCTCCGGTCTTGAACACTCAAGAGAATAAGCCACTAAGTAGAGAGGGCAACTCGGAGGTACTAAATAATGGACCGGGAGAGCGGGAGTCTAGGGGCAGCACCCCTAAGCGAAGTCAAGGGCGGTGCCCTCGATGCAAGCACAATTTAGAAAGGAAATGGCCTTTGAAATTGCTCAAAAATCACTTTCAGACAAAAAATCTCCCCCTTTTTACAAACAAATTGGCCCCTTTTTAACAATATTGCTCTAAAAAAATTCTCCCAATAAAATTCAATCCCCTTTACAAAATTTCTCAATTGAATGCCTCCCATAAAAATAATGCCACCCTCCTTTATAATGTTTTCCCCTCCTTTAAAATTTTCTTTCTGAAACGTAATAAAAGAAAAGAAGGTTCGAGTTTTGAACTCTTGACCACTAGGTTGCTAATTCAAAGTTTTAGCAAAAGTATAACACCCAACTCACCTAACCATTTAACAAATACATGTGGGAAAACTCCTATATAACTCTTACCTCAAAAGAGTTTGAAAAATAAAAAGGCAGCCAACTAGGATCGTCGAGTGGCATGTGGGTTGGCGGGGAAATGGAGAATTCGGTGACCGATCAAGGTGGCTCCACATTTTAAACTTAGGGTTTTGACCCTAACTACTAAATTGTCACCGCGGTTTGTTTTGAATACAGAATGTTAGCCGCCACGCACGAGGATTCATAAAGGAAAGTCGTATTGGATTTCACACATGCCCATTGAGCTCACGGCCCGAGTTGTCCATAAGATCCGTTAAGTGCAAAGCTCGAGTCTAGAGCGAGACTATTTGGAACCGTTGTTGCGATGTCGATCCCAAAGAGAAGGGAGAACCCGCAAGCAAGTTGAATCACATGGAAGGAGCCAAAAATTAGTGGGAAAAGACAGAAAGGGTATGACAATACCAACTTGTTGATGCCAAGTCACAATCGGGTTGATCCGACAAGGAAATCACTAGATCTACCACCAGAGGAATCATAAGAGCCCGAAAGCTCTATAAGATCGGCTCATTGGGACAAAGCTCCTCAACAAGCTACACAGAGGAGGTCAAGCCGATCTGGCCAAGCCGAAACAAGACAGGACCGAGTTGCAAGTTATGGTTGGTCTCTGACAACTCTCCAAGAGTAGTTCGTTGAACTCAAAGAACTCATCTCGCCGAGGTGCACGAGTTTGCCAATCTAAAAAGTTGACTCGTGAAGCAAAAAGGAGCTCAACTAGGAGGATGGAGGTATCCTTACTCAGCTCAAGCTAATGCCTTTTTGAGCCCAAGCTAGCTACAATGAAGAAGTTGAGAATGGATTTGCCAAGCCGAGTTGAACGTGCACTATCAAGCTACCAAAAAACAGTCTGGTTTGTGCAAAGGTCGAGCCAAGCCCAAGACAAAGTTGTCGAGCTCCAAGGAGGAGATCAATACGAGAGAAGCTCCGAGTTGGATTCAAAAGGGGACCCGAAGATCTGAGTTGAAAGCCTGTGGTGCTCTGTAACGAGATTTTTGCAATGCAAATTACAAATGTAATTTTTTGCAATTTTTACATCCTCTAACTCCTTAATAATAGAGGGAGATTTTTCTTTCAACTGTAATATTTAACAGTGCAAGATCTATATATTAAATACAGTTTATTTCTCTGCAACTATAAAAAACAAGAAATGTTTCTGCAACTTTCAATGCAGTTTATTTTTTTGCAAAGATTTTCAATGCATTGCAAATCACCATACTCACCTTGTAATGCAACTTCACATATGATCTGCAAACAAGATCCAAGGTGTAGATTATGGAAATTTTGGCTGGTTAACGACTGCCAAAACCTACTCTAATACCAAGTCAGAGTGGAACATACTCTCTCGCCCAGATCGCTCAAACAACATTATCATCACCACAACCATGCAAAACTTATGCACGACAATAAAACATTGCACAGCAGAGGTAAATATTCCATTCAAAGCAAATGGATCACTAATGTCTCCTAATTATTGTAGCTCAAATGTACAATCCCGGATATCAAAATACAAGTGGGAGTGCCTAATCAATAGGCCTGAGAGGTTGTTTCATAATAACCAATTGGTTATTGTGAGAACTTCAAGAATAGGAGAATCCCCCAAGAATGTGGATCAAAAAAATTCCACATATATGTAAGGGATTATCTCCAACAATAATAAACAAACTCCCAAAAATAAGCTTAACTCATGAGTTAGCGTGAACATGCACAATCCTAGGCCAGATACAAAATAACTAGATACACTGCCCTTATGTTAACACACAACTCCAACATATTTTCCATGTAGATAATGAAGAAATTTAAATTGTTTGTTGTCTTATTTTGTCAATAATGATAATGATGACAATTTTTAATGTTTTTAAATCAAATTGGTTTTAGAACATAAATGTGTATCATTCAAATATACATTCAATTGTGTTTTTAGTATTACCGTGTAATATATCATTTCACTCACTGATGATATTCTTCTGATCCTTCATGTCTACCATGCTCTACAACTCTTCTCCATCTATGAAATTTGTCATTGGTATTGCAATTGTTTCATTTCTCCTTGTTCATTCGATGTTTCACATGTCTTAATGCAAGGAGGCAAGGTCAAGCAGGTGGTAAATGCTGCGCAGCAAGGTCTAAATTTGACAGTCCACCCCACTCAACAAGTGAAATTTCAATGACACTTATCAATTCAACAGCGCCCTTCATATGTTAGGACGGTATTAGTAAAGGTGAAAAAAATTGAAGAATAGATATATAATATAAATATATACATTATATTAAAGCTCCTTTAGAGATTTTGATGGTCTCTCATAAAAATTCCATGGCATTGAACGTGATCCTCAAAAGAAAAAGAAAAAAAAAAGATTCTATTTTACCCTAAAAATCCTTAATATGGTCAAACAACCACTAAACTTAGCGCCAGCAACAAGGTTCGAATTGACAACGTGACAGTAAAAATTCAAAGGAACAATATTCAAACCCTACACTTGAACATTCAGATCATAATAGATTTAAAAATTGTTATAAGGGACTTACCTCAGGTCATATGATAAGAGTATTAAGGGCACCTTATCTTTATTTTCCTTCATGTTCCTTGGGAGCAAATGGCACAAGTGTAATAGGCAAAAGCTTACTTCTATTTGCAGAGGGAAAAGTATGATGTGCCCACCAAAGCCTCCTTTTAACTCCGCTTTTCCAGCCCTATTCGGTTGTTCTTCCTTCCATGCCATATAGAGGCCTTTTTGATTTGTGCTAAAAGAAAGGTACACCGACCTCGCAAAACATTTTATGGAACCCCACGCATATCCTTTCTACTCCGTGTCTGCCTTGTGTGCCCTCGCGCATACCCTAACCTCTTCTCTGTTACTTTCATATAAAATGTTTTTCTCAAGAAAGGGATTTTACTTAGAATATGGAGAGTTCCTTGATTGCATCCTATTTGTCCAAGTTTGGTTGTACAATGCTGGTCTGAACCTCAGAAGTTTCAAACTTCAGTAAACATGATATCAGGAATGACTACGGAGTCAGGTTGGGCTGAGTTTTTATTTTTCTTGGTTTCTACGGCAACGGCCATGATGATTCTCTGAGGCAGCTCTTAGGCTTCAATCAAGAGGTTTGAAAATTTATTTTGAGTTGTATTTTCTACTTCTAAGTTTTCTATATGAAGACTTTCCCATGAGAGAGGCTTTATCAATGGCCTATCTATGGCTCCCGGGATTCCCTCTATCTCTCATCAACAATTTGTGGACAACACGCTGATTTTGGGGAGATCTTTAGTTCTAGAAGCTTGCAGGATTAAGAATGTTTTTCTAGACTTTGAAGTTGCTTGGGTCAATGTATTAATTTCACCAAATGCTCCCTTCTCTTCATCAACACTTTAGAGTTTTTAGAAGCAGAATCAGCAGTATTTTCATTGCCAAATCAAGACTTTCCCCTCAACTTATCTTGGGATGCCTTTGGTCCTCAACCATGGTGACCCCCACGCTAGTCTAACTTGGTGGATAGATTCTTGAATAAATTAGCGAGATGGAATGGTTGTTTACCGTCCGATGCAGGTAAGCTTCAATTGCTCAAAAGCATCCTTCAAAATCTCCGCATTTATCTTCTCTCTTCAAAATTCTGAGGAAGGTCAAGGCTACTTTAGAGAAAATTCAAAAAGATTTCTATGGTTGGGAACTGAAGAACACCAAAGAATACCATTGGTTAGCTAGAAGAAAGTTTGAAAACCATAAAAACAAGGTGGATTGGGTATTAGATCAATCTCCATCATGAACAAGGCCCTTTTGGCCAAACAAGGATGGAGATTCTTAAAGGAACAAAATACTTGGAAGGGTATTTTAAAAGCAAGGTACTTGGGAGGAAGGGATGCTGACTGTTTTCTCACCTTGGCTAATCCTTGGAAAGGATCTATATTCTGGAACAATCAAAACTACAGTAGAGAGATCCTCCTAAAAGGGTGTAAATGGAAGATTGGGTAAAGGCAATAGAGCCTCTTTTTGGGATGATTCATGGATCTTAGATATTCTCTTGTCTATCTACGTGCATGGGACGAATTAAGTCTACTTTTTAAAAATTTGGTGGGATACCTTGTACAAGACTACAAGTCGGCTAAAGGTCTTGGGACGGGTTGGAACAAGTTAGAGGCTCTATCCCCTGCGAATTCGAAGAAAATAGACCAGCTCAGCCATAAGCTGAGCACTTTCTATTTTGCAGTCTGTTTTTGGATGATGAAATTATCTAGAGTAGATGCAGTGATGGTTTGTACTCATTTAGTTTTGGTTACAGTCTCGGCCTAGACGTCTCCCGTGATACGACCCCTTGACATATATTATGGATTCAAACTCTTATCCTGAAGATTAACATGTTCTTTTGGCTTGTTGTGAAAAACTCCATTCTCACCTGGGATAATCTGATGAGACAGGGTTGGAATGGCCATAATGGTTGTGTGCTATGTAGGTCTAAAGCGGAATCGGTGATACACCTCTTCTTGGAATGCCCCTTTTCTCATGAGGTTTTTTCCTTTGTCCTAAGATGTATAAGTGTTGCGTGGGTTTGTCCCCTATCCCTTCAACCTGATTGTGCAATGGTTTCAAGCTCGATTGTTTTGCCTTCCTTTACTCAACTTATGGAAGCTTGCTCTCCCCCATTTTGATGGGGTATCTAGTTGGAGCGTAACAAGAGAATCTTCTATAACTACGTGTTGAAGGCATCGTTTCCGGGTTCTGTAATTGTAAATACGGTGAGAGAAAACTTTCACTCATGTTGCAAGCGGTCCAAACAAGAGTTGTCCCAGGATGGATAGAGGACAAGTTATTTTTGGGAACTTGACAAAGCTTGCTGCTAAATACAACTTCAAGAAGACGGACCAAAATAATGTTAAGTGGTCAAGACAACCCCGTGTGGTTTAAGCTAAACTTCGATGCGGCTTTAAAGGGAATCCTAGCAAGGCGGGGGGAGAGGGGTCAATAGGGACAACCAAAATGAATTCATTATTGCCTTTGTTGAACCTTTTGGCATTCAATCTAATCACTATGCGAAGGCTTATGCATCACTAAGAGGTCTCAATAATGCTAAAAACCCACAAATTAGAAACTTGATTATTGAAGGAGACTCCTAAACATAATTAATAACATCAAAAAGATCTCCAAACCTACGGATTATAAACAACATGATGATTGAAGCTTGGCATTTTATTCAATCATTGGATCAAGTCATAATATCCCATGTGTATGGGTAAGGTAACATGGTAGCGAATAGCTTTGCCAATATGAGAGTTATGATTAATGAGTTAAAATTTGGGACTCAACCTATAAACGCCTAATAACATCATGGCCATCTTAAGTCGTGATAAGCAAGCTCATCCCTAAAGATATTTGAAAGTTTTCTCGTGGTTACACATGAGGAGTTCCCCCTTTCCCTGCTCCAAACAGCTAATTTGTTTTCACAAGTTCCAACATTAAAGACGCCTTTTTAGGCTCGATTAACGTGGTTCTCAAACTTCAATTGGTTTATAGGGAAAACAAAGTCTAGATTCTAGAATTGCAAGCATCTTCCGCCAATACGAGTTACATGTTGGCTTAATGGGGGTGAAAGAGTCGAAATGGAACCTATGTCTAATCAAGGTCTCAACGAGAACCAAATGCTATAGAACATCATCTGCAGGAGGCCTCAACAACTTTATAGAAAGAATCGGGTGATCAAACCTAGCTCTCTCTGTCGATTTCGCTAGGGCACGGAAGGAGAGGAAAGTTGTCATGAGGGGCTTCAAATGAGGTCATCGAAGAGTGCATCGCGAGGTCATTGGTATGTCCATTGTGGGACTCAAATTGTTTAATGATAAAAGATGTAAAAATGAGGAAATCAGAACTTTCTTGAATCTTGACAAGAAGATAGTCGGGCTCAAGGATGGAAACCTATGCTCCTCTCTCCAGGAGCCATTGGAAAAGATTAGTAAAGTTATTATGCAATATGTCACCCTTGAGGGTAGATTCAAAAGCTACTCTTACCATTTTCACTTTAAACCATTTTAGAAGGGACGGAAAGATGAGTATTACCTTCTTCCTTCTTAGGTCTCTTGAGTCATCCATTGAAGATTAAAAGTGAATAAATCTAAAGTTCTTAAACCCCTACCCTCATCCAAATTTCTATGCTGGCGGAAGCCAAACAATGATACCCTTGGTGCCAACGGTGAAGAATACTCCAACCGCCACCAAAGATAGGAACCCCTTGGCGGCGGGCATTGTATAGTGTCAAGGCTAGCACCAAACCTAAAACCCTCCACTTGAAAGAGGAAGAGAAGAATTCCCAACCTATCAAGAAAGAAAGCCATTATAACCTCATAAACGCCCTTGAGGGTAAAGGTAAGAAAAATATGGAGAAGGAAGAAGTTGAGAATATTGAAAGTGATGATGAGTCAAGCAGCCCTCCTCCCTCCTCAAAGGAAGATGACTCTTCTCATTCGATGACTCGATAAGCCTACCCCTATTAAAGCTAAAGCCCTTGAATTTGATTTGGGAATGGTGAATGAACTTGCCAAAGCTATTAAAGCCCACAACAACATCCTTAAAAATGTTTTGGGGAAGTAGTCATTTTGAAACAAGAAGTTTTAGGCATGCATGAGGACAAGGATAACAAAGACAACAAGGGACCTCTTGACAAAGATGACAAATGGAGTTTATATGTTGAAGTCTGCCAAATTAAAGACAACATCAAGGACATTGGGAGAAAATACAAGGAGATTGAAAAGGAACATCTAAACCTCAAAGACAAGACTGAAAAAATTGTTGAGTTCAACAAGATTGCCATGAATAATTTCATTAAGAATCTAAATGTCATGCAAGAGTGTATCCAAAAGAGAAAGTTTGTGGACAAGTGCAGTGAAGCAACTGGAAAATGTAAAAGAAAGCTAAGAACATTAGGCAAGACACTCAGAGCATTTTTAAGCCCTAGAAAACCAATTTAAAGCAATGAAGGAAGAGTGGGAGGTCGCTCTCAACCTAAACAATGTTGCTAGACAGACTTTCTGCTGACCTTTTGTTGACCCATGTATGCCTCTACAAAGGCTTTATTGTTTCTTGTTTGTTTCTAGATGACTGTTCTTGTTTGTTTCTGGTTTGCACTATGAGGGAGGGGGACCCTGTCAAAATCACTATTTTTACCTATTAATCAAAAAATAATAGAATTATCCTCCAATAATAATAGTATTATTATCTTCATCCTAAATAAAATAATTTTTATTCTTCACTCAAGTTCCTTTAAATACTTTAATATAAAAGCTAAAATAGCTTTTAAATCCACAAAATCTAATTAAAGGAAATCCTTTAATTATTCTTTTAATTCTTTAATCCTCACATGGATATTCCAAGAATAGATTGTGAAGCTTATGTTCTCTGACTATTTTAATATTAAAAACTTTAAATAAGATTTTAAATTTAAAATTACTGCATATCAAATATATTTCAAACTTTTAATTTGATTAATTGATAATAGCATAAATCTCTTATTAATTTTCATATACTCATTGCATTCTCTTAATTCTCTTTAAATTAATTTAAATAAATGGTCACATTTATCCATTGCAACATATTAATTAAATGATGAGTTAATCCTTATCTAATATATGTGCAATATTTAAATTGTATAACCCATATATTTAAATTATGGCTTTTAATTTGAGAATTAAAAGGTTGAGAAATCCAAAAAAATTGGACAAATTACAATATTGTCAGAGTGCAGAAGTTTCTTAATAATATAGTCTTCTACTTATATCCTAATTTATAGAAAAAGGATTGTTGCATTGAGTGTCTTAGCTTTACACAAACATAGACTTCTCACCCCTTGACTGAGAGGGGGAAGGGTGTTTTGATCAATTTTCAGGTGGTTGCGCTTACTAAAAGTTGTTGCATGCACAAGAATGTTTGCAAAGTGGTGGTTGTGCAAGCTCGCCATTGTTTAACTTCACAAAGAGTCAAAGTTGTTGGGCATCAGGAAAGATGTGTCATATGTCACGTACATGATAATCATTGAGACAAAGATCAATGTGGTATATGTACATGTACAAGGATAAGAGGGATGGTGAGTGAGGAACATTCATCATCATCATCATATCAACTAGTGCAGTAGCCACGGTGATCGAATTATCAGATTGTAAGGGAAGCAATAGACATGTCAACATAAGTTGAAAAATGCTAGAGTACAATTGGTCATTTGGCAAATTAGGGCAGTTTTGCCAATAGATTAAGTGAACAAGAGCCCAACCATGCAGCCCAAAATCACACGGCAGAAACAACTGACTACAACACTCTTTTTCATTGATATTAAAAGCCTTAATTAAATCAATACACACTATGATTCTTTGCCTAACTTCTTTTCACTCTCTTAAGCCTCGCAAGGCATTACAAATACTTGTTGCAAACTCTGCAACTTCATACACTTATCCTCTTAGGATTCTTCTAAATTTAGCCTGCTCTAAGACACTTTACGCAGAGCTCTGGCCTGCTATCAACATGGCAAACAATAAAACCAACCTTACACAAATGAAAACACCCTTTTTTATGGACCCAGCTGAAGCTTCTGGATCTTCGACTAATTTGGAGTTTATCACTTTGATTTCCCTCCAAAGCCAATAAATTATATTGGTTTTTTCCTCTTACTTCTAGAGCCCTTTATTCTTTCTAAGATTCTCGATAAATAAGAAGTGTGACCTCTCAGGCCGTTATGAATGTTTGAAATCTCTCAAGCTAATTGCTCATTAATCCTCTTGCCACTGTGAGTCTCTAGAGATGATGTGAATCTGAGCCTCTGGTCACAATTCATGATTTCTATGTCC
Organism: Taxus wallichiana var. yunnanensis; assembly: GCA_018340775.1. Lineage (NCBI taxonomy): Eukaryota > Viridiplantae > Streptophyta > Pinopsida > Cupressales > Taxaceae > Taxus > Taxus wallichiana. The sequence continues at coordinate 343,110,957 of CM031243.1, read as the reverse complement.
GCCCATATTGCCTCTAACTGACTCCCAATGCATCTAGTGTGATGTGGCCTCACGGAACACTAAAAGCATTGAATGTGAGCTGTTACAGTCAATGGAAACTTGCTTGTGAAGAGAAACAACTCTCCGAAGCTTCAAATGTGGATTGCTGCGAAAATATAAATTAATATGCTTTGATTCTTATCGAAAGCTCTCATCAAGAGTTTTCAAACGAGTTCAATAACACACAAATTGGAGCTTCCTCGTGAAAGATATGGCCAATTGAATTTCTCACTGATCATTTTCCACTGTGAACATTTGAGACACATGGCCCCAAATCAAAATTGACCTCCACGATAAGGGGTTGATGAAGAAAATGGAGGGAGAATCATCTGGAAGCATATGAAGCTGATTTCACTTACAATATTGATAGCATAAATGTGCTCCATGAAGGAAAGTTGTACTTGTTCAAAGCAAACCATTTTTGAGCGGATTTTGCCCATTCAGATCCAATTTTGGAGTTGATGAATGTAACATGAAGAAAACTATGTAGAGATATTAGGAAAGGATGAATAGCTCAGTTGCAAGATCTGACACTTGGAAAAAGGTCAAAAGGAGGAAAAGTGGGGCTGCATCAAGAAAAACAGGGTTTCATGCTTGGGAGTTGTTTTGTAAGAAGAGATAGAGAAAAACATATAAAAGGCATGGGAGCACAAAGGAAGGATGGAAAACGTCCCTTAGGGACCCAAGAAGACACGACAAATCAAAATCCATGTTGGAGACACTAAAAAATACAGCAAAAAGAAGAGGACAAAATTTAGAACAGTAATTTGTTTCATGGTGGATTTTAATCGTCAAAGTTTATGTTGCGTATATGTTTCTTTGTTGTCTAGCTTTGCATTGAGGGCTGAGAAGAAGTATTTGTAGATTGATTTGATGATTGATTGCCTCGAAAACATCAATGAGACCATCTTGGCACTTGTTAAATGTGTTTCCTTCATTTTAAGCTCTCTTGTATGCTTTTGAACAGGAGGAACAGTCCATGTTTGTGAAGAGTGAATTTCATTTTTGCTGCAAGGGCAAGGCTATCATTAATTTGACCCCTATCCTTGACTCCCATCATTTGATATCAGAGCGGAAGTATCCTTCCTAATTGAAGAATTGCAAGTGTTGAAATTTATGAGAGAATCACAGGAAGTGCAGGAAAGGTCAGAGCAACGCAACAATCAGGTAAGTGCATACTGAGGTGTAGAAGTTTGTCCTCCATAAAGCAAGAAGTGGGTATAGGACAAAAGTGCAGTGTGAAAATTTGTTCTCTGCTATTGTGAGTGGATAAAGAACAAAAAGAAAGTGGGAAACTTGATTTCTATACTAGTAAAAGGTGGGTAGAGAGCAAGAAAGTCGGAGGTTGAGCATGAGAGAACAGCATCTTCCATCAAAGATGGTGGGTAGAAGGTGTTGAGACAGTGCAGAGAGTTGTTCCCCATTTTGCATAGGTGGGTAAAGAACTTAAGGTCCAAGTTGATTCATGTGATAGTGAGGAAACGAGAAGAAGAGAGCCGAGGGTACCCTAAAGTCAGGAATCCCATAGGATTGCAACATTGGATCTAGGTTTATAAAGACAGTTGAATTATGTGAGGGCAGGTTGAGAAACGCCTTTATTGCATTTATTTGCAGGTACAAAACTATGGCTCATAGAAGAGTCACCAGGAAGAAAGAGAATAAAGGTGCTCAAGAAACACAAGTTTCAGAACTTGAAGCAATGGAGAAGTATGCAGCCCAAGTGGAGGAGTTGAGTTGAAGGTGATGCAAGCCTAAGTGGAAACAGAGGTAAAGGGAAAGAAGAAAGGTGTCTCCATACTGCCTATGACAGAGATTAAAAATCTGAAGGAGATAGAGATTGTGCAAGCCATTTTAGACATCTTGGAAAGGGATATTGCAGATGTAGGGGAGCTAGAAGAACATATTGAGGGTATTCCTCCTAAAGGAGGTGGGAGTTTAGAAGACATGAAAGAGTGCTTGGAGGAGGAAAGTAATCGTGAGCCGCATGCTTCTACAAAATGGGCATCAAGAGCTGAAAAAATGGAGGTCTTAGCTTTGAAGGCATAACGATCAGATAGAAGAGAAGAGGGCATTTACTTGGATAAAAATGAAGATGAAGAGATCATGTGAACAGTAGATTTGGGGCTGGATGGTGGTCTATGAAGGCCCCATATTTGATAGTGAAGGAGATGGAGATGAGGACCTCATGTTGGGAATGGGGGTAAGGGAGACTGGGAAGTTGTTGGAGCAATTAAGTGGAGAAGAAAGAATGGTGAATTGTGATATGGCAGCAGCAGTTTGTCCCCCAAAAGACGTGAATGCAGAAGGAGCAACAGTGGATGAATGTCTTCATAAGAACGTGATTACATGAGAATCCCATCCATTTAATAAGGAGGCAGAAGAGTGTTTGATGAGTAAGCTTGACATGGAGGTGAAAGAGGAGGATCTGCCAATGAAGTTGGTGGAGATGGAATTTGGTGCACAAAGTGCAATATGTGAGAATGATAAGGTGGGAAGGACTCTTATGAATCATAGAATGACGCATAAATCACTCAGAGAAGTTAAATACTTGAAAAGTGATGGGAACTAGAGTGCAAAATCCTTCCCACATGGCATGCACATAATGCCTAGATTAATGAAGAGGAGATGTGAGGAACAACCAAGAGCTGAGGAGAGCAAAAGGAAGATGCGAAGAAAGAAAAGGAAGAAAATAAGGACATGAAGCAGCTGATGTTGTTAACAGTCCAAGCATGTGTGGCAGAGGAGACAGTGATCGAAACAAACGAAGCAGTGTTTGAAAGTGAAGAAAATTAAAGCATTGAAGGATCATGAAAGTGGAACCATTGGAGTAAAGGATGTGGAGGATGGACAACCTTTTGTCCATCATATGAATGAGGGTGATGTTATGGCAGCAATAAGCACACAGAGGAAGATGTGAGAGCAGATATTACGCCCATAAGGCAAGAGAAGCTAGAGAGAGGTGAAGCAGAGAAGTGATGGTGATGAAGGATATATGGTTCTTAGATGGAGGTGGGCGGTCTACGCCTATTGATCCAGCAACAAAAAAGAGGAATGGAAGCAGAGAACTGATGAGAGAGAGAGAGAGAGTTGATTGGAGGTGTACAAACTATGCCTAAACAATAGGCAAGACAAAGAGATGATAGTTAGCCAATGGGCAAGGAAGATGGACTAAAATCTAAATGGCTCGAAAAGACAAAAGAAGCTGAATCAGAACTTACCGAGGTACCTAACATGGTGGAAGGGGCCTGCCATGGCCTTACTCTTCAGGGGTTAGAAGGGTTGTTCTACTACTCAATCCTGTTTGTGAGCACTAAGCTCACAAACCAATTCACCTAGGCTAGGTAGCCGGTACGGCCCCTAGCAACTATAGGTGCAGTGCGGTACATATCGGAGTACGCAGTGCTCCGGTCCACAGTGGGTACAGGCAGGGTTCTTCCTGCCCGGGTAAGGCCGGGTATGTTTGTGGACGTATCCGGCCGTACCCGGGCCCTGCAGGAAGAACCATGCCCGTACCTAGCCGTACCCGCCATGTTTTGACGCGTTTTTTTTTTTTTTTTTTTTTGGTCAAAAAAAGGTCAAACCGACTTTTTAAACATTAAATTATTCTTTTAAACCCTAATTTGTGCCCCCAAACTCTATAACAACAAGTCATTTACCTCACATTTGCATTCTTGCCTCTTATTTGCATATTTGACTCTCACCTTCAATTTTTCCACTATTTTCAATTGCTTAGGGTTGATTTCAAGTGCCATATAGTTGAAGGAGCTTGCAACAAGTGAGAAGGAGTTCAAGGAGCTTGCATTATTGGTGTTGGGTGTATTGAGGTAAGTATTTTGTGATTTTTTTAAAGTGTTTTAGTTTGTATTTAATATTTTATTATTTTTTAGTTGTTTTTTTGTTTGTTTTTTTGTTATTGTTTTAAGCTTCATTTTTCTACATTTGATTTCATTTAAATTTAAATTTTAAAGTTTCACATTTTCTCAAGACTAAATTTGTTTTCTTTTTTTTAAATGCATTGTGCAGTTAAAAACTTAAAATGGCTGCGAGTTCTAGTTCTGTGGGTCAAGGTAGTAAAGGTGTCCTTAACAAAAGTGATCCATCCTCCCCCCTTTGGAGCCATGTCAAACAACTAGAACAATTACCAGGTGGAGGGGGCTTTGTTTGGGTTTGCTCACAATGTAATATGCAATTTAAGAGCTCCTACAGTCGGGTGAAAGCCCATTTGTGTGGGGCTATTGGCCACGGAATTAGAACATGTGGAGGGTTGGATGGAAAGGGGTTGCCACGTGCAAAGACCCTTGCATACATCAAAGAGCAGGAGGAAGCAGATGCAACAATTGCATTAAAATCCAATCATCCTATGGCAAGAAAAGGAAGATCACATAGCATTAGCAAGCCACATGTTTCTCCTTTTGTTGATGTTGTGGCCCCAGATCACCCATTTTTGTCTACACCTATTGCAACTGGAGGGGAAGAGGATTCACCTCTTTCTCACAAAAGAACAAAAGATGTAGGCCCATTGGAAAGGGCATTCCAGAATGAAAGCAGGGACATAGCTAACCAAAGTGTTGGGCGCTTTATTTATGCATGTGGTGTCCCATTTAATGTTGTTAGATCACCATATTGGCAAGATATGGTGAGATGTATTAATGAAGCCCCTAAAGGGTACATTAGCCCAGGGTATGAAAAGGTGCACACCACCTTATTGTCAAAAGAAAAAAAAAGTTGAAGACTCATTGTTACCCATCAAGAATCAATGGCTCAAAACAGGAGTGTCCATCGTTTCTGACGGATGGAAAGATACAACAAATAGGCCATTGATCAATGTGGTTGTCATGTGTCCTAAAGGGGCAATGTTTCTCAGGGCTATTGATTGTGAGGGGCAAGTGAAGGATGCCCAATTCATTGCCAACATCCTCATAGAATCCATTGAGGTGGTGGGGCCTCAAAATGTTGTCCAAGTTGTAACAGACAATGCAAAAAATTGTAGAGCTGCAGGGTTGTTGGTTGAGGCACGGTATGGACACATATTCTAGACACCTTGTGCGGTTCATTCCCTCAACTTAATGTTACAAAAATTGGGCACAAAAATTGCTTGGATCAAACAAGTATATGAGGAGGCAAGTGAGATTCAAATGTTCGTCAGCAACCACCACATGTCCCAAGCCATCTTTCGTAAATTCTCGACATTACAGCTATTGAAGGTAACCCGTAACATTCTTTTTTTTTTAATTTTTTAAAATAATTATTAGTTTTTAAAATTCATTAAATTAATTTTATAAGTTTGTAATTTGTAGAATTTTGAATGTTTTAAATTTACTTGTCTTAATTTTATTTCTTTTGATTTCTTATTAGGTTGTTGAGACTCGATTTGCCTCACACGCGCTCGTCTTGAGACGGCTTGTGAAGGTGCGAGAGGCATTGAGTGTCATGGTTATCAGTGACCTTTGGGGTATATGGAGGCAAGCAAACAGTGAGAGGGCTAGAAATGTGAAATTGTTGATCCTGGATGAAACATGGTGGGATCGTGTGGATTACTTGCTTAGTTTTACTGAGCCCATCGTGAGTATGTTGAGATTTGTTGATATGGATCATCCATGCATGGGTGAGATTTATGATGGAATTGACTCAATGATTGAGTCAATTAAGACCATCATAAATGCCAAAGAGCAAGATCCTACGAGACCTTCTTCAGGAAGTGCACTCACATCTCATTGAAAGGTGGAACAAAATGACTACTCCATTGCATCTTCTTGCTTTTGCCTTGACTCCAAAATACTATAGCGCAGAGATCCTTTCTTTGCCTAGGAGGGTCCCACCATATAGGGATGTTGAAGTTAGTGAGGGGTATAAGGCGGCATTTGCTAGAATCTTCCCAGATCCAGAAGTAGAAGACATGGTTAGAGGTGAGTTTGTGAATTTCATATCCTCCAGGGATCACTCCATTAGCGCTCTTCATGACAAATACAGGATGGATGCTTATTCGTGGTGGTACCTCCATGGACAAGCATACACCTACCTCATGCCACTTGCAATAAAAGTTTTATCACAAGTAAGATTTTAATTTTTTTAATTTCTTAACTCTTTCTTTTTACTTTTATATTTATAAGTTTAAAATTTTAATTTTGCATTGACTTTGCGGCTTGCCTCAATAGGTTGCGAGTTCTTCTTCAGCTGAGAGGAATTGGGGTACATATTCATTTATCCACTCGGTTAACCTGCACAAGTTGGGAGCAAAAAAGGCGGAGGATTTGGTCTTTGTGCATTCTAACCTGCGCCTTCTATCACATAAGAAGGATGAGTACAGGAAAGGGCCAACAAAGTGTTGGGATATAGACCCAGAGACTCCAAACTTGGATGTTCCCATTGCCCAACTTTCATTGCTAGACCCGGACCTAGATAGTACTTTGCGTGAGCTGCAAAGTGGGGCTAGCGGGAGCGGCATTGCTGATAGTTCTGGTTGTACTCCTGGTGCTTGTGGTTCTAATGAACCACGTGATGGTAGTGATGCTCTCATTGAAGACATTGGAGAAGATGCAAAGCCATTAGACTATTACTAATTAGAATGTTGATGTATCTTCATTTTTGTGTTTACTGATGTTAGATAATGATAATACATTGTAACATTTTGATTTGAACAATGTCTTTTGGTTATAAGTTCGAACAATGAATTATCAATATGTTTTAACTTTTGTCATTATTTCACCTATGTATATTTCAGATTTGTTTAATCTATGCATGGAATTTTTTGCTTATCTTGTTACTTTTCAAAATATTTTTAATATTTTATATGTATATTATCTTTGCCGTACCCAAGTGCCGTACCGGGCCCCCAAAAAAATTGTCGTACCAACGTACCAAATCCTCGTACCGTGCAGAACCCGAACCCTACTCACCTCTACCTAGCACCTTTAGGTAGTCTAATGCATGAGCGTTGGTTAGAAATCTTGCATCATCAAAAACAAGTTTCGGTTTGTCGATAAAATGGTCATTAAATCCAATATATGCACTTTGTCTTCGAACTCCAAAGGAATCGTCCCTACGAGCAATGAGCTATGAGACCGTTGATTGTTTTTGTCATTATGAGGTATGATACCATTGATTGTTTTTGTCATTATGAGGTATGAGACCGTTGATTGCTTTTGTCATTATGAGGTATGAGACCATTGATTGCTTTCGTCATTTTCTTTGTTTCCGTAATGATTAATAGCGATTGCAAAAGTCACATTGCTAAGTGCCACAGAGTATTCAAGGGCATCATGTCACTATGAGTATCACTCATTGAAGTAGAATCAGTTCCAGAAAGGCATCCTCTGCCTGTTTGTCCTTGCATGGTTCATAGTGGCTGACTCAAGGATCCGAGCTCTGGATCCACACTCACCAATGCTAAGCATGCCTTCATGATGAGTTTTACTTTTTGTTCATGAAGGTATACACATCATTATAGTTTGCGATTAAATAGTGTTTTTGCCTCCATGAAGTTCAAGACAAGTGGAAGTTAAAGAAAATGGAAGGAGAACCAGCCTTGGAAGCATCTAAGGCTGATTTTTTTATGATATTGTTGGCATAAATGTGCTCCGTGAAGAAAACCCCATACTCATTCAACAAACCATTTTTAGCCATTGTTGCCCATGTAGAGCCATTGTTGGGAGTTGTTGCATGAAACGTGGAGAAAACAATGGGGAGATGTTAGGAAAGGATGGATAGCTGAGTTTTAGGATTGACACACTTGGAAAAACACTTTAAAAAAGTTGAAAAACAACGCTGCATCAAGAGAAATGGGTTTTTACACGCAGGGAGCCTTTTTGGAAGAAAAGACAAAGAAAAACATGAAAAAGGCATACGAAAGGCAAAAGATGGATGGAAAACGTTTAGGAAACCCAAGAAGACACAACAAATCAAAATCCATGTTGGAGATACCAAAAACAAGAAAAGGAAAAAGAAGAGGGCAGAGATGGCTTCCTTTGGGGCTTGGGAGATGGCATGAAGATTAGAGAGTTTGAGGCAGTCTTAGAGGACACCCAAGGTACCAAAAGGAGTTCTTGGCATGAGTCATTCCATCACCAAATTTTGAGGTTCAATCATCTTCCTATGTGTGCGGGTCTTTTTGAGCAAACAAAGGAAATTTTGCATATTGAAGGATGCGAGTTTGGAGTGGTTCTAAGAGAAATGGGGGCATAATCGAAAGTTGACATGCTAAGAAGACACCAATCGAAAGTGAAGAGGCTTTTTGATCAAAAGACACAAGATAGAAGCTTTGATTGGAGATCTTGTCCTACTCTGGGACAAGAGGAGAGAGCCCAAAGGAAGCCATGGAAAGTTTGACTCTCTTTGGCTTGGCCCCTTCAAGATCAGGCATTTCTGCGGAGAGAATACATACTATCTTGCTTACCTTGACAAGACTCCATTGGACTTGCCTCGCGGGCAACATCTGAAGCTCTACAAGTAATGAGGTTGGTTGTCCCCAACCATGTACCATAGTTTTCCTTTCAGTTGTGTGTGTTTCCTTTCCGGTTTTTGTGTGTTTCCCTTTCTTGTCATGTATTTGTTCGTGTTGCCCTTGTGTGTGTTCGTTGCTTGTATTTGTTGGTGAATAAATAACTCTATTGCCCAATTGTCAAAGCATTGGTCCGCTTACCAAGAGATTTTTGAGGTTCTCCATTGCCCTTAGAGTTCAATGTCCCCAAGTTGGAGCCAGTTGTCATGCTTAAATGTCTAGCATGCAAAATTAAAAATTTGGCCATGACAACTAAGCCCACACTCAAAAATTTCCTCTCCAGATCACTGTGAACCCTTCCTCTCGAATCAGCCTATCCCGAAGTTTCACCCTCAAGTGTGTATAATGTGCGGGGATGAAAAAGTCACTAAGATTTAAGAAGAAACAACTATCTCCGAAGGCCTAGAAAGGGCCATTTTTGGCCATTTGCAAGCTGGTAAACACCATTCGAAAGCTTACAAAGAAGATTCAAATCATCTAAGAGTTGTATAGGAGAACAATGAAGTCATCCAAGGCAGTTTAGGGAAAATTGGTGGAAGAAATTGAAGTCAGGAACAACTTGTGCAAGATCGGGTAATTTTGGGCACAGGAATGAAGGCTCCAATGGTGAAAGCCAACTTGTCGAATGATTTTGGGAGTTCGGAAGGAGTTGGGAGGCAAACAAATAATCAACGAAAGATCTTGGAACCCTCTACATGATGGACACATCACTTTTGTTCCAAGACTCAAAAATATTTTGTGATAATCCAGACACCACAACTATCCCTTCAAGTCAAGAATGAAATAGGCCCTAAAAAAATGAAATCGTATGCAAAATTGGCTCTTGATAATGGTTGGAATGATCTCAACAGGTGATTTGGAGTCAAAATCATATAAGGTTTGACCCCAAAACACTCTTCCATGCTCCCGAGGTGGAAAAAGCACTCCCGATGTCCTCAAATGCACTCGGCGGGTGACATCAGCATTTAAAACTCCTTTGTCACACTTTTTCACCTCGGTGTCCCTTGGATTGTCCCTCAGTGTGGGGCATAGGGACAAGGGGACACATTTTGAAAGTGTGACCCCTTAAAACATCATTTTTAGAAGTTTCGTCACTCACCCCTCACCACTTTTGCACCTAGGCTTCATAAACTTGCTTCCGCCTTGTCCCCCTTCCATGTGCTTGAACCCAGGTCGCACTTTTTCACCCTTTGTCCCCAAGGTGCAAATGGGACAAGGGGGACACAAAAGTGTGACCCCCTTCCTTCCATGTAGCTCCTGGTCACATGAAAACCAAATTTCAGCCCCCCAGTGCTCATTCCCAACCCCTGCATCTCACCCACAAGGAACCAGAAGCTGCCACTTGTCACCATCTGTGCAAGTCGCACTTTGTGTCCCCATTGTCCCCCTTGCACTTGCACAGTGCAACTCCACTTCAACCATATCCCAACCCTAGTTAAGTTATCGGGTCAAATGGGTGAGTTAAAACTTGCAAGAAAATTGAATAACTCTCCACCTCTCACAACACTTAGCCATTTTTATCATTTAGAGTGTTGTTGTACTTCCCTCCCAAACCTCCATTTTCACCAGGACATGTTGCTGAAATTTTACCAGACATCCATGCCCAAAAACGGAAAAATGCTCATAACTCTCTAATTGTGCACCCGATTTCAACCAAATTTTTACCTATGCACTCCTCCCAAAAACGCCTTTAAGCTGACTATAAGAGCATTTCCGATAGCCAATTTACAACAAAATTTGCAATTTTAGACCAGAGGTTGCCTTTTCAAATCTACGGAGCTCTGGCGAATGAAAAACCTCAAAAATTGGAGCAAAAAGTCCTGAAGTAAAACCTAAAATTTTGAGACCAATTTTGTTGCAATCCAACATCCAAAAGACACCCTTCCAAAAATAGTAAGTGTGCAAGGCTTCACATGTCCAAAAATAGTAAGTTTCCAAAAATGCGAACTCTTAACACCCACAATACTCCAAACAAGCAAAAACCATCAAAAGGTGAAAATTGTGAAAACTTACTAAAAATAGTTGTCCTAGATAGGACTGTTAAAAATAGAAAGTATTTGCAATTGAGCTCAAATCACTTGTGTCAACTCACATTCTACCTATCTCACTTTGCTTTTTGACATCATGAAGTTCAAGTATTCAGGTTTGGAGCCAATTTCCACTCTGATCACTTGAATACCCTAGTGTGGGAGATAGTGATGTCACCCACATGGACCTAGAAGACTTGAAAAACATAATGCTTGGCGGACCTCGTGAACTAGTGGAGGAGAAAATATTCTCGAGTGGGTTATTCAGGGTAGGAGATCACCCACTATCTGTTCAGAGCACTAAATTAGTCCTGACATGTGCACAACACTACGATGTTGACTCCAGAAACAATTCGGGCAAATGACAACTCACTCCTCATGCAGTTCTAACACCGAAGGGCATTTCTCAGTGCCTACAAATTCCCACCAGTAGCAACATGGTCATCATAACCAAGGAATTTGCCTCACAGGAGTGGGCGAAGACTGATTCATATCTTGCTGAGGTTTGCACTCGGTTCATGGCTCAAACAAGGAAGAAAGCCTTCCCGTATTCCCAAGAACTTGTTAAGGAGTGAATTTCATGAGGCTTATTCCGATGCCATTATTCTTCTTGAGCAGAGTGATGGGGAAGAAACAACGAAATATTTCCAAGATTGGATGGCTCAGTTCATCCTCGTGGCTACTAAAGGAAACCAGGTGGTGGATTGGGGGAAATCATCAGTGACAACATCCATGGGTAGTTTTGCAGTTGTCTTCCACTAAGAAGTTCACCATGACTTCTTACCCTAGGTGTATACCCTTGCCTTCACAAGACCATTAAAAGGATTGTCCACAGCTCCCCATGTGCCTCAAAATCACCTACATACGAGAAGTATCCACAACTAACTCATAAGGAGAGTCAATTCCCACTATGTCAGGGTGAATGATGCATTCACCATGTTCATCATCAGGATCCTTGAGGGCAATCCGAACGGAGGATCTCTTCTCAAGCAATTGCACTTGATTGAAAAATACGGAGTCACTTCATCCAGTTCCCTACCTTCACCTACATCAGTCTCCAATAGCTATGATCCACCGTCTGACTATGATCTTGCTCCTCGCAGCTACCCAGTACCCAAGTGACAAAATCATAATGTTCGAATTGTGCAAGAAATTGGCTCATGTTCATGTCAAGTGTAAGAATAACAAAAAGAAAGGTGTGTCATTTCCCATTTCCTTGGGAATATATTCATGCAAGAATGTCACAGATGTGACAAACATCGAAGCATCCTTCGCTGCCCTCAATCTCTACTCCTACACATCTAGTCTGACTTGATATCAGGAGAAATCCAAAGACTTTCACCTTTCTAGGTTTGCACCATACACCCCAAATTGAAGACTATTGGGCCAATTGCACTGATGATGATTTTGAGGTATGGAAAAGGGACTATATGTGGATGACAGTAGACTAGATGAGGGATCTCAAATTTGATTGGTTCATTGAGGGGATAAAAGATGATGGGTCGGACTTGTTTGATCCCGAGTACCAAGCAGTGCAATCTTCACCCCTTCCTCTAACTCCGTGGAATACCAGAGAATCAAGTGATATTAAGGAGAGGACTGCAGTAGTAATCCAAAGATCAAGGAATGGTTCAAAAGGAAGAGAACTGCTTTCATCGAGTCCAGTGGTCTCTTGACTCTATCTAGACAGGTATCTCACACTTCCTCTCTAAGGGCATCCGAAAAGGCCATGGGTTCCACTCACTCAAAAGAATCTTCAAAGAGAAAGATTGTGGAGGAAGAGCACACTGAAGATTCCCATCCTAGAAGCTCCATAAGAAGGCTAAGATCATTGAAGATCCCATTGAGCCTCTCGAACAAGGTGAAATTGATCCTTCACAGTCTCTTGTCCACCAATGACATCCAAGTGTATCTTCCTCAGCAGCGAGTCATCCCACCATGTGAGCAAGTTGTGATCCCTCTATCGTGCACCTGAAAGTGCCCCATGCCTGATATTGTGTCTACTCCGGGAAACTTTCCCATGGATTCAGGAGTTGTTGGGAGTGAGTCAAGGATGGTGCAGCAAGCCACAACACCTAATTTTGAGGCTATCTCAAAATTCATGAAAACCAAGCGGAGCAAGAAAGCACAAGTAACCTCTTGTTTCTTCAATGGGGCTTCGAGCTCAGTATGTGGAGGCTACCCGGCCAAAAAAGTTGCAAAACTTGTGGAAGAGATGACTCAAGATGACTATGAGTTGACCCGAATCTCCTTGGGGCAAGCCACGCACGAAGGAGATGCACATCTGTTCAAGGAGTCTGTGGCTCGCTTGCTTTCTAGGAATGAGGTATAAAACAAACAATGGAGCAATGAGAGCATGTGAGAACTCTCACTACTTAAGTGCAATCCTTATTGGAATCTAATGCGGTGCCCCCCTCTGCAGAAATTCATCTCTCCCATCAATAGTTTCGACCCTCAAATGATCAAGAGAGCACAAGGATACACAATGCAAGGGAGAGCTAATGATAAGTGGGTTGAAAGGATTCTCAAGAAAGGAAAGGCATTGTTGCTAAAGTTCTCTCATTATTTGAATTTTCCCTCGCCACTGCTTCCAAAGTGAAAGTGACCAAGGAGGAGATCGAGAAAGAAAAATCCCACTGGGACAGTGTGTTTCCATTGGTATCTAAAATGAGCAATCTTGATTCTCACTCCTTAGTGAGAAAAAAATGTATTCACCTCCATCTCTAGACAACTTGTCTCCCATATGGTCTTACACACGATGAGTGCTAGGTATGACATGATAAACGATGTTATCTCTGAGCTTGATTCTTGTGGAGAGCATGCATCCCAAATCTTGGAAGGTATCAACAATAATGTGTACAGAAGCTCGGGTCACCTCCACTCAATGAACATTCATCCGTGGAAGAGCTCCTTAAGTCCTTCCAAGAGTTGGTCAAGAAAGAGGCAAGAGATCCCTTCTCATTCAATGAGGACACTTTGGAATCTCTCGCGAAATTAGAGGTTCAATCTCTAATACTACAAGAGATCATCAAGTCTAGTTCAACCAATGCAAGACCCTTGGCGCGTTCTGAAACTTGGATCAATGCTTTGAGTTTTGTTTGTATTCCACAGGCAGACAAGGTGGCACTGCGTGACCCATTTCAATAAAGAGTTCAAAGGTGAGGAAATTATTCCAGAGTATTCCCTCAATGTTCTCCAAAGCCTGTTCTTCAACGGCAGAGGCTTAGTCTTCATCATTGATCAACCCTCCTCTCTCTCTCTCTCTTTTCTCTCTCCATATTCTAATTCTTCATTAAGAATGTACTTTTTCACTATTTTGTCTTATTCACTTAAGTGACCTTTAATTTGACATTGTAAGAGTTCTTTTTCATTAATAAGAAAAAGACTCACTTTTATTCCTAAGAATATGAAAGGTCACAAGTGATGAGGAAAGGTGAAAAGTCATGTGGGGGAGATGAAAAGACTTTTTGTAATCTATAAATTGGAATGGCTTCTCCATTCCAAGGGGTTGTCAATTATGAGTTGCTAGTGGATAGCTTTTGCTCTACTAGATACAAGCAAAAGATTACTTTCTTTTATTCCCTCTTGTCTATGTTTCCTCTACTTCTTGCATACTCAACTTTGTAAGCATGGTGATCTTGAAAAACCAAGAAAGGACTTTGTACCTTTGATGAATGAATCAATAGAACTTTGTGTCTTTGGTTTGTTAGTCTCATTTGTTGTTTGCACGGTTGAATTCTTCTAATTGAGTGTGGATCTACTCCGATTAATGTTGTGAAATCTGAAAGTTCCTATTCACAAAATTAACCTTCCCTTCACTACATTCTTACTCCCCTCTACCTCCTTTTCTAAGCAAATTCTTCCCTTGTACTAAGTACAAGCAATTTGCCACAAGTCTAGTGGAGTATTCCTGTGTGATCCCCAGTTTACGGCCACCCGCTGATTTGTTTTTCTGCATTCAATAAATGGGAGCCTCCCCATTACCAAGAGGAGGGACTTAGTCCCGGAGTGTTGGTGAAAAATCACTAATTTGACCCTATAACAAATTATTTCGCCAACAAGACCATGTCCATGGGACCCCACTCAATTGCAGCCATTAAAATTGATACAGTGAATTGCATAATTACTTTTAGCTAGTCATCACTTTGTCTCATTTTGGTTACCATTTTAAGAGTAGTAAATGTATGTTTATTGTGCAACAGCACTAGCATTTAAAAGGAAATGTTGAATGGAGACGGTGCTATCCTTTAAAGGGAAATGTTGAATGGATATGAGTCACGAAAAAATTAGCTGATGGGTAGGAATGAGCTCAAAATTCAATACTGTTCTACCTGCAATGGTCAACATGGTACAGTTGTTGCATATACATCATCTTTCTTCTTCAATATATCTGTGACATACACCTGATTTGCCCATAATCGGGCTAAGCAGCAAAAATATGGTAACCAAGGAAAATTCAAAATTCTAATACACTAATTGTTAAGAAGTAGCTTTTTTTATTTTTAGGTTCTAAACATCTTATGTCAAGGAAAAGAACAGGGATTGCATGGAAAAATGTGGGATATTATGGATATGAGATAACTACCCTGCCAATAAGCTTTGGTCCTTGGACAATGATTGATCCCAACAGATTCTAAGCCCAAAAATTGGCATCATGGTCTTAGGAGAGAGAACATGAAACAGTATCGTATGCAGTTTAAAGTCCATTGAAAAACCATTTTATGATTGGAGTAGAAAGCTCAGAATTAAGGTCCTGTAGAGTTTTTATTCCATTTATAGTATCTGCATATAGGAAAGAATAAAGAATCAAAATGACAATACAAATTGTGGGAAGCTACATAGTAACATAAAGAAACAAATTGTGCACTAGCATTGGACACTAAAGCTGATACTAATTCAATAATAATATTCTGACTGATTTCTTTCACAACATGATTTCTTTCGCAACAAGGAAGGTAAACTGATTATGATTGCGTATGAGCATGCAAGATTTTATCCACAAGGAGTAAACACGAATTTGTTGAAAAAGGCACATTATATAAACTGGTTGTAGCCTTCTCCAAAGAAGGTTCCCAAAAGGAAAATGTTCGACACAAAATTATAAAAGAGGGAGTGTATTCAAAGATCTGCTCTTTAATATCTCAATGAAGTCTTTTACATTCTAAGTTAGCTGTAATTTTGAAGTCTCATTGTCCTGTTGATTATGTAAATTCTTCACAAACCATCTTATATGCAAAATCTTTGTATCTAGAGGGAGACCATCAATTTTGTGTTTGGTAAAAGGAATTATTTTCTAACATAATGAAGCTGTAATATATTAAAAACAATGTACTTAGTTTTACTGCTTGTGTAATATATGACAGTTTCTTGAAGTTGAAACGGAATGCTAGCGCATACAAAATTGCGGTTGTATTGAAACTGTGTCTATGGAAGGTTGTTTCAGTTACAAATCTCTCAAGTAGATGTCTTGTCCAAAATGATTGGAATGCTGAATCAAAATCCAAGACAATGAAACATAAATGAATTGAAACGTTTTGGCAATGCTAACGGCACAATTACAAAGGGCATAAAATTTAAATAGTGTCATGATTACATATATGCTCACAAGACCTTGAGGTCTAGAACAGTCAGCAAACTACAGCATAATTTTCAATGGCTTAACATGGAGTTCATGGAAAATTGAAATAGCATCACCTAGGACTGTGCACATATACTTTTGGAAATGGTAAATTATTTTTATTGTACATTTATGTAATTCTAATTTATTTCAGTGGAAAAAGGGCATTGTGTTCCACATTAATTTTGCAAACAATTCCTAGCTTGAAAGCAAAACACTCCCAACTTAAGTTGCAATAAGATGACAAGTACTAATGTCCACCATAATAAGCAAAGACCTTGCTTCCTAACTCATTCGGAATTTACCAGCACGCATCAGTAGCCCTTGTTGCAGAGCACATAATGAAGAAACTTGAGACTAGCAAAAAGGACTAATGAAAAAATCCAAACTCCTCAGTTCATGTTTCCTATCAAAGGCTAGACAAGTGATTCCATGTTGATCAGAACCAAGAAATATAATTGCCATTGGGATCCCACTAATTTAGAAAGCCCATAGAAAAATGTCCGAATGGCCTTAAACAAGGTACATAATCAAAACATACAATCACATGGGAGTATCCGACAGTCTCCTTAAAACTAGAATATGTTCACAATTCGAAAAATTTCACATCAAAAAGGACAGCAACAGCGTCGATTCAATTAAGGTATTGCATGCACTAGGAAAGAGCTTCTTTTTTATTACAGAAACATCACCTCACAATAATACAACCCTTTCTTGGAAAATACTTGAATGGGGCAAATGCAAACATACCTGGTTTGTGGAATTCTAAGCTCGGGTTGCTTGGGGAAAAGTAACTACGGAAACAGTACTTTTGCATTGATATCTTCTTCTATCTGGCATCCCATGTTGTTCAAAGGGAAAACTGCATTAGTTAATTGTAAAAAAACTAGACTTCCTATTGTTTGAATGTAAATAATTGAAATAGCGGTATCAATGGTACAACAAAATTATATACCTTTCTATTTTTTAAACAATGACTGAAATAGTGGAATCAACTGCAGAAAATTACATAACTTAAACCAAGGAATACAATAAATATAGCATTATTCAGCATACTTGGCGGCAGAATTCAAGGTTGTTGTGATTCAAATAATTGTGGTCTCCAAAATAATTTATTATTTATCATCAGCAATTTTGTTTATCCTGTCAAAAGTAGAGCACAAAGTGTTTCAAACCCAACTACTTTTCGCATAAAAAGATATATTAAGGAGACAATGTTTATCCTCCGACCTGCTCAGAACATATAATTATAGGCGATACCAAGAAGTGGACATGTTCAGGAAGAGGATCTGGTAGGGTTGCTGTAGAAAAAAGAAAAATCACACACAAATCAGATCTTGGCTGCTAGACTAACCATTATAAATTTAATTTTGCATTGCTTTTTACTAGGAGACACCTAATCCTATTTTTTTATGAGTAGAGTAGTAATTACTAATTAGAATGACCACAAAATTGTCTTAGGAAACAGGTAATAGGGTTAGCACGGCTGATTCATTCAAATTAACTAGTGGGATTGATCAATGATGAATATAATGCAGGAGTACATAAGAAAATAGTCAATAAAGTAGCCAAGAAAGTAGAAAAATAAACTTGCTTATGTGTAGGTTGGAGTCCGGATCCTAGTTGGGACAAGAGGCTAAGAATTGGATAAGGTGTGATTTTGAGTATTTCAGATACTTTCCTCTGGTTGCAAGGATAGTTTGACCAAATGAGCATGCAAGGTGTTTTATAAAGTGCGCCCTTGTAAATTAACCTTCACTCACTAACAAGTAAGATAGAGGAGAGAAGCTTTTATAGTCCCATAAACAATTCCAAAGGAATTGAATTTTGCTAAGTAGCCGATACATTTCAAATACAGGTAATGATACAAAAAATCCGATACGTGGATGTGGCGGGAAAAAAGCCCCGGGATATAGCTTTGGATACGGCAATACAACAAAATATATAAAAATAAAAAAATATAAATTTTAGCCTGATAAATAAGAATTAACCACATAATATGCATATAAAAAACAAAATAACCACAAAACACTACTGATAATCTATATAATGCCAACCGAATGCCAAATGAAATGTCATAATAAATATTAAATTTTATTATTACATAAAAATGCAGCAGGGTCTGAATCTTCACATGATCATTAAAACAGAAGATGCATGTATATCAAGAGCTACTGATCTTATTTTCTGGTTTTATTGCAGCACAAAACTGAAAATCAGATTTGTGGTGGGATTTAGATTTACCGTCACAATTGTTCCTTGTCCAGAATTGAATCTGCCTGTAAGTGATCAGATAAAGAGTATTTGGGTCAATTGTGCTTGTTCCCTCCTGGTCAGATTTGTTCCCAAGATCAGACCCTGCTGCTTTTTTAGGGTTTCATAGTGTTTTTTAAAAAAACTGGGCCATTTTATGTTTTAATGTTGAAAAAATTATAACTTGTTTTTGGCCTTGGATACACCCAGGATACAGCCTGGATGGTCCAGATATGGCCAGATACATCTGCGACATATCCACCTGTATCTGGACTGTCCTGGCCATATCTGTATCGAATACATACAGTATCTGTATCCAGCCCTGTATACTGCCGTATCAGTATCCGAGGAAGTTGATACTCAATTTTATTGAGCTGTAACTTGTATTTCCACATAAATACAAACCGTGAGGATAGAGGAGAGGCCAAACAAGAGGTTGCATATACCTACAAGGTGACAACCAATCTAGGTAATGTTAACAAGAGAGCATGCTCATTGGGTAATATCAACCTCATAAATTAAAACTTCAAGCTAAGCAAAGTCTTTAATATTCTTTTAAATAAACTTTTACTAATATTTTGCAGGAGATGAAGATAGTAAAATACATGTAAGACATAAGTAAAGGTGCGGGCCTATTGAAAGGCCTGCTGCCCAAATAACATCGACATATGGCAATCTTAAATTACAATAGGCTCTTCATTATGATGGTTATCCTCATCACTAATACTTATACTCATATCCATACTCTACTCTTCAGATATTACCACTAAAATTCCAATGCAATTCAAATGTTAATGACCTAATGTTAACTCATAATAGACATCAAAACTCAATACAAATGTAAAGTCATAATTATACATTTTTAAAGTGCGTGCTAAGTTCACATCACTTGCTATCACTTGAATAGATTTGAATTTTTGTCCTTACACTTAAATATTCTTGAAAGACCTCACTTAGAAGGTATGAACTCCATCTTTAGATTCAAAATAAGCGGGGACAATCATTTTCAGATATTATTGACCCTTACGTTAAGAATGACCATTGCGAGGATTGAATGGTTATGAGGGTATTGGATTGGATTTAGGAGACAAATGAGTATGTTGTTGCTAAAGGACACCATGGAGTGAGTGAGACAAATCTATAGTGCCTTCAAAGATAAAGGGCATAAATATGACACTCGGGCTCAAGGGAAGGTATGTTTGTCTATTTGTGTGTTAACTGGAATACCGAGTTGGATTTTATATTTTAAGTCATCACTGTATGACATTCATTTTCATATGACCTACCCTCATCACTGCCCTTATAATTGAGGCCAACTAATGAATGGAGGCTGGATAATGTGTTTATTTAACCTAAGTAGTCAGCTTTGCCCCTCTACCCCCTCCCCCATGCCAGGGTACTAGTCTGGAACATACCCAGTTCAGGTATGGGTGTGGTTCAGCCCTGGATACACAGGTCATCCTGCACGTACCTGGGCCAAAGCCATGGGCTAAACTCCTGTTTTTGCACTTTTTATTTTTTCAGCTTTTGACTTTGACTAATGAATAAAATACAAAACTGTACCCAAACCAAACAGTGACATGAAGAGCAATATGAAAGTGATTTCTAATTTTGACGTAACCAGAGCCAACCCCATGGGCTAAACACCTGTTGTTGCACCGTCTATTTTGTCAGCTTTTTACTTTGACCAATGAATAAAAAACAAAATCGTACTCCAACCAAACCAAAAGATGAAGAGCAATGTGACAATGATTTCTATTTTGATCATTGTTACCTCAGTCTCAGGGATGGGGGACAGAGGGACAGGGTTTCTAGGATGGCAAAAACTTTCCCAAATTTTGGGGATGGTAGGGGACGGCTATTAAAATAATATATAAAAATTAATATTTGAATATTTTAAATTGTATTCAATGAAATTTAGGGATTTAAACTATGTTTAATGTATTTTAGGTACTTTCAAGATCATAATTTAATGTTCTTGGTAAAAATAACAGCATTTTAAAAGTAAAAACATCAAAAAACTTTTGAAAGATTTTTAAAAAATAGGGCGTCCCTCTAAGTCCCCAAGTCCCCAAAACATTCAGGACGTCACCAAAATCTAGGGGACGTGTCCCCGCGTAACATTGATGTTGATTTAATAATTAATATGTATCATAAGCGCACCCAGCTTATCATTATCAATTTATCAGTAGAGATCTGAAGTTATTTAAAATTTCGTTTTATTTTTAAAATGAGTCGTTTTGCGCCATAAGAGCCCTTTAAAAAACAAATAAATATAAAGAAAAGAACTAGTCTTAACTCATTGAATTTTGGTTAAGACGACGGTTGTGTCCCGGATCCACCGAGTTCAAATCCCGTTGGGCGCAATCCTTTCGGGGTGGTGGTCGGTGTTGCATCACCGGTGGTTGCGGTTGGTGGTTATTCTCGGCGGTGGCGGACTTTGCATCATTGGCATTGGCATTCGCAGCGGCTGGTGGCTCTAAAAATGGTGGTGGCAAAAAAAAATTGCATCGTCGATGCAGGCTCAATGGTCGCGGTTTGTGATGGATTAATTGTAATATCTTGTCTAAGGACATTGTTAAGGGAGGGGACCCAGAACCCCGGTTCTAAGCTCCAGTCAAAAGCATTAAACTATCTAAAAAAAAACTCATTGAATTATTCTATAAAGCCGAAAAGAGTTTTTTTGGATATGCTTGTCCAACTCTAGGGGATAGAGATTCTATTTTTAATTGTGGTTTATCTGTAAAGAAGAGCCACAAAGGAAGTCGTGTGCCTTGTTTTGGATGAAACCACCTCAACAACATTTCAAATTTTAGCATTAACCTATGAGGCAACATATGAGAGGAATATTACAACCCCTTTTGAGGTATTCCAAGGTAAATACAATCTTTTAAATTTAAACTATGCACAAATTTGTGTGGATTTAATGCATCAAACACAATCTAATGTCATTCTAGGAAATTATGTTTTGGATGAAACACCTAGATTTTGAGATGCAGTCTCCAATAAGATTCTAGGAAATGTGAAGGATACAACTTAACCAGATGGAGGGCCAAAAAAACCCAAGCTGGGGAAACCTTAGACAGAGATTATCTAACCTTTATCAATTTTGGCCAGTGTATTCACCAGAGCGCCAAAGATAATAGGTAAAATTACACAGATATTTACCTAGAACGTGAAATCTTCAATCAAGAGAATCAAGCAGCAGATTTTAAGCTCTTCTGAGAGGATAAAGTGCTTGCATATTTATCTCTCTTGATGACCATGTACACCAAATCCATACAAGAAACTGAGGACTCTCCCTTATTTACAAATGTGAATATTCATCGGGAGTTCTTGCCTCTAAAGCTTGATTGAAGGACTTATGGCCGTTGGAATCTCTGTCATTGGACAACAGGAAAAGAACCTGCAATTGATCAGTGGTAGTCATGCATTTTAACATAAGGTGGGTTTTATAATTCTTAAAAATACTGCAGCATAACGTTTGGCACAGAAGAACGAATACATTAGAAAATAAGGGGCCGTGGTAGAAGAAGAAAAAGAACAAGATGATGACGAGTAAAATGATGAAAGGCTAGCTCATCATATCAGTATGCTTTGCAATGCAGGCCCAGAAAAATGAAATACCATACAAATTGAAATTATTGCCATTTCTTTTTATTAACATTCCGATCAAAAGATCATTCAATCCATCCTTAACAAGAAAAGTTATACTTACTAAACTTCATTTATCTTAATCTAACTGGATGTTATTTTTATCTTTTTCCTAAAGCACTTGACCTCCAATTGGAGGAGACAACTGAAGCGAAAATAAAATATATCAAGCGTGACAAGAAAAAGATTGCTCTGAAAAGATTTTGTACAGAAAATGAAACGTCACGTAAAAATCCATTCCTCACTGCTTACACTACAAGAAAATTGGAGTGGAATCAACTTTACTCCACGCAAATCCTGAATTGAATCATAAGCTGCAGAAGTTGGCAGTATGAAAGGGAACTTTTGTACGTCTTCCAAAAACAGGGAAAAATGTATCTATGCTGCAACCTTTTTTGGGGGAATATCTGGCATACTTATCAAAAGCAAAAATTCAAAAGGGCGTTGCCTATTTTCCGCAAAAATTAGATGTAGGATACCAGAGCCCTACCTGGGCATGGAAGAACAAAAAAAAAAAAATACAACACCAACCATTGAAGTAGTAAGGTTAAATTGGAAACACCTACAGGTATCATTTAAAATGTACAAAAACCCTCGTGAACAAAACCCTCATTCTGCCCTGTTGCTCCCAAAAAGACAACACAATAAAAATGAGTGAAACTCGCTTCCTTTTTCTACTCAACCGTCACCGACTAACCCTCTATCATTATTTCTGTAGACAAAAATGTTCACATTTAAGCCAATAAAACACAGAACATACATATGACTAGTTTAATTTTCAGAAATTTCAAAGAATGAGATAGGAAGCCAAACTCTGGACCTGATGAATTGAATTGTTGCTCTATTAAACCAGGAGAGTGAAAAATATAGGGGCATCCAGCGAAAGCGTACCTTTGCTGATTATAAATGTGGGGAATAAATGCAATCGAGCACAGAACTGAAATGTTTATACCGGTAAATGCAACGTGCGAAATGGGAAAGAAACCCTTTCCCTGCCAATCATTTAAGAGTTACTATTTGCTAAAATAGGAAACAGAGAGTACTGACCTAGAAAAACATAGGAATCAAATCAAATACGCAATCTATTTGCCATTATTAGTACCTACAGGAGTAGTACTGTTTTCGGCTGGAAGCTATAGTTTTTGCTTAATGCCAAAAATAGACTAAGACACCACTTTCGAATGTTTTATAAGTAAGTATTAATATATATTTTGTTTTGCTTTTTTTATTTATTTTAGCAATGATTCGTTGTGCCACATGAAATGATAATATTCTTCTTATTAGTACTGCCCATGGCAGTGTAACTATAGGTTTCACAATTGCATAACCAGTTATTATTATTCACACTTTTCAACCAATCAAGGATTGTTATTATTTTCATTAAAAAAATACAATTTTGACATTAATAAATATTACCAAACCTGCACAATTTTTAACAAACTAATTACAAAATTTCATTTATCTTCAATTTGATTGGCTTCCAAATTGAGATGTTATTACATGCTTCAGCAATTTCGAGAAAATGATGATGTCATGATATTTAATACAATTTATTTAAAGACTTCTGGCAGAGCTTTACACAAATCAATGACGACATAGCGTACGACATTTCAAAAACTGGAAACGTTTCATGTCCGCTCTGTGGAGGTGGCTCTGCTATGCATTCAACATTTGGGACGATTGGGTGTTTGCAAAGCTGGTAGGGCGTGATGGCGAGCATAAGTTTTATGCCTTGAATATTGAGGCAAACATGTTTTTGCCCTTTCCTTATCTGAAAGACGACCCAGTGGAAGGGTCGGCCATGGCAATCATGGACAGAAAGTTGTATGTCATAGGCGGCATACTGCGCGACAGCGTGGTTTCCAAGCGTGTGTGTGACACAGTGAATTTACGGGGATGGACGCCTATTGCTTCCATGACATCACCCAGGCGAAATGTCGTTGCCATTGCCATGGTTAATGACTGGCTGCTCGTCTTTGGAGGTTGCCAGGAAAGCAGTATTACACCACTGGTCGAGCTTTTCGATCCAGATCGGCAACACTGGAGTTCCCTGCCGGTGGATGGTAGTCACCCGGTGAGGGGGCTTGACCCGCCATTCCAGTTTGTTGTAGGGAAGGGCTTCGCGTACGTACGCAATGCAGGGAGGGGAATTGTTTTCGATTACACAAATCTGGCCTGGACCATCAATTCCAACAAAGTTGTTGAAGGTACCCGCGTCCATCAGGTTATTCCAGCTTTGGTGTATGGACTGTAATGCGGCAGCTGCCGGGCCTGACTTGGAGCTCTTGATCACTTGTTATGTTGAGACGAGGAGTAGGGGAATATATCAAGATCAAGACCAAGATCAAGATCAAGAAGAGGCAGTGTACAGCGTGAGGGCATACGATCCACGAACACGCTCCTGGCTCACTATTGGCGGGCTTCCTCAGATTATACAGGAGAACGCACAGAGGTGCCAGTTTATATCATTAGACCACAGAGGGATGCAGGGCATAGGGCTTATGTTGGATGGAGATCTCACAATCTTAACGTTTGATTTAATGAATGGCACACCAAACGCAGATGAAGAAATCACCGAGTTAGTGGTCCGCACATACTCATGGTGTCGCCCTCGTCCTCGCATAAAAAAGAAATGGCTCCTCCGAACGTAAGTACCTATAACCACCTAATCTCTCTCTCTCTCTCTCTCTCTCTCTCTCTCTCTCTCTCTCTCTCTCTCTCTCATCTCAGGGCCTTCCAGTACTCATTGAATATGGTTGTGTGTGTGTTTTTGTGTAAATTCAGACCTCATTGTTGTCCTCCTCCTCCACCCACCACAGGCATCTACTGCGGGTTCATGGGGCCCAGACGCCAGCGAATGCTAATATAGCCAAATTCTGCTTCGTTAATCATTGATCATCTTTACCGTGTATAAGCAACTCCTCCTTTCTACTCTGGACTGTAATTTGGATGGAATATTTGATGTTGCTCTGTGTTTTCCAGATTTACCTTGCAATGATGGTACTACCATTATTCACTGTAATGCGGCGATCCTTTTCTCAGAGTTTATCCTCCTCTTGCAATTCAATATACGCAAGTTTCTAAGTCTCGGATTGAATTTATCATATTTTACGTGATGCTAAATCGAAGTCTATGTTCCAGTGGTTTAAAAAATACACCAGGCTACTTTATCAAATTTTTGCACATTCTCATTTTCATTCCTGTCTTAAATCTAATGCACAGGGAATGGCAGTCCACAAAAACTGTGGAGATCAAAGTGAAAAGACTAGTTATATGGGATGAACATCCGACGTTCAACGCATAATCGAAATTTCATTCTCAGCGACAATTCTACTATGATTTCACACTTTCAATTTCTTTTCGTTTCAGAGGGTCAAAAAACTGTAATTCTTTGTTAATAAATACAATAACGATTGTTGTTAATTTAATTCAAAAACTATGATATTCCTTGCCAGTCAACTGACCGCCTAAGTGGACCAGGAGCTCCTCTTTTCATTTAGATCATTTAAACCAAGAGTTCCACGTAAGTGTTGTGGCAGTACTAAGCAGCATTGCTGCTCTAAACTAATAAACACTTTTGAAATCCATAATAAATATTACTAAACTTGCACATTTCTTAACAAAATAATTACAAAATGTCATTTATCTACAATTTGATTGGCCTACACATTAAGATGTTATTGTGGCCTTCAGCAGTAGTTGCAATGGATGGCTATGATTACGATACTTTAAGACTGTATGGCCTGGATTCCTATTTTTTAGTTCTTGCATGGAGATTCGATAAGCCAACATTCATGGTCACAACCTAGAAGCCTTTAGTCAATTATGGGTTTTTTCTTAAAAATAATACGCGTCACAAATAACATGGACGTCAACAACAATGGCCTCACTAAATGCATGGCGCTGCTAGCATCATATCCCCTGATGCATTTGATAATGAGGAGGTCTGTAACAACAACAAAAATCTGTTTGAGCTCTTCTGCACCATTGACAGGGACAAGAATGCATACACATGCATCATCATGAAGCATTGATCAGTTGACCTTTGCTGCCACTATGGCGTACTTAATAGCATTGCTTTGCTCTTGTTTTTAATAGATTTAATTTTTAAATATAGATATTCGAAATAACCAATCAAAATATTCATTGAAGCAAGTTGCTTTGATGATTTTTGGTGCTCGTTTATGGTAGGTAAGGAAGGCAGCCCACTTTGGCATGTTAATGCAAAGTGTGCGAAGCCTTTTCTAAAAAAATTATATTTAGTATCCTATAATTACATGATATATTTGTGAATTTTTTAAAAGGGGGCGACCATTGCTTAATCATTAAGGCAATGTATTTTGGAGATATCTGAAAAAATAAAGAGTGGTTGATCAATAAGAGCCACGAAGCGGTCACTTCTTACCTACAAGCTGCAAGGTGTTTGTTGGATTAATAAAAGTTGATAGTGCCTACAAGCTGCAAGGTGTTAGTTGGATTAATAAAAGTTGATAGTTGTTGATTGACGTAAAAGAAGTGTGTTTGTGTAGATATGTAGCAAATTTCGAGAAGTCATTTGCCTAAAGTTGAAGGTGTTATTACAAATTTTGGTGAGACGAGACTCGACAACTTTCATCTCTAAGAGACTTGTTTTTATTTGAAGTATGTCCTTGATTTTATGGGTTGAGTTATCTTTCATGCATCTAATCATAATTGTTTGAAATATCAAAAATCGAAAAAATGTTCACATCATACAAGAAAGAAAAGAATCAAACATAAACTTTGGGAATAATGTTGTATAGTTTTTAGTCTTTTATGCCAAAATAATATGTATAACCCTAAATATGCCCTACTACTAAAGTATAGAGCCATCTTAAAATGTCTATGGAAATTGAAGAAGCATAGGAGAGAGTTGTAAAATCTCTGGAATCCTCTGAATAGATGACCACAAATATGCGTAGAATCCTCTGTAAGTTTGACAATCGCTTCTCACTTACGTGGAAAATCACACTAGGGCGGAATTTTTAGGTAATTGGGAGGAAATTTTGGTTGTTGCAGAGATATTGATAACCAAATGGGACACATAAACAACAAGTGTCATGCTCTTTTACAACAGCCCAAAACAAGTTTGCATGTACATGGACAAGGTCGAAAACATTCAATAACTCAAGAAAAAATTGTTAGCTTACAGTATGACTCTTCGTCAAATTTTGGTGCCTGTGTTTAGAGGAGTTTTACAAAATTTTGTCAAACATTTATCACTGGTGCAAAACAAACTCAGCAAACCAAAGTGAATGCAGGAGATTTGAGTGTGGTTGGATCAAATCATGCCAATAAATGGCAAAGCCATCTCAGACCAAAAGGTGAGCTATGGAGGATGAACATTTACCGGTAGTTGTAAATAAAGTTGTGTTCATGTATAATTAACTAAGTTATAAATTGAAACTAATATCTACATAGCTTCAAAAGTAAATGTTAATTAAACATTAAACCATCAAGATAAGAGCTTAAAAAAATGTTTCTTCAATGCATAAATGAAACTACATGCTAAGTTATTTCCTACTCTCTATGATTGCTAACTTAAACTATGAACCTATGAAGAACATAAGCAATCAAATGTGGTTGGTGGTGATCTCAAGAATTGAGAATGGAATCTCACCAAGAATGGCTACAAGGCCATTTTGGATCTTCCCATATTACTCAAATTTGAGTGAAAGGATGCAAGATGGAGAAGCTATTTCCAACAATGGAGAATGGCTCAAGATCAAAATGCCTATAGTTTTCACTATTCAAAGCATGGTGTGTCTAGAAAGGAAGGAGCTTGGTCCTTTATATAACTTTGAATGTTGGAGAGAGATGTGCAACTTGGTGCATGTGGGATAAGGGTAAAACAAGATTAGGAATGGATAAGGTTGCTTTATAAAAGGTAATCTTGATTTAGAAGAGTTTAATTTGTCATTAGTAAGTCATGGGAGTTGGGGGATGTTTTAATTAATCAAAGGTGATTAATTAATAGGTAGAGGTAAGCTTATAGAAGCTAATTAGAGGAAAATTAGTATGATTTGCGGGATGTAAGAGAGGAATTTGATCCAATAAATGGTGATTTATTGATTTAGAGTTGTGAGCGTAATTAATTAATAATAATTAATTAACCCAAGTAGAAGTGGATATTAATTAACAAAAGGTCGTTAATCGACATCCTTAATGATAGGAAGGATAATTAATTAATGAAAGGTCGTTAATTAATGAATATGAAGAGGAATGTTAGCTAATTAGTGGAAAAGCGCTAATTATTATGGAAATGACGAGAAAGAGGATAATTAGTGCAATTTTAGTATTAAAACTCCGTTAGCAGATTTTAGGTCTATATCAAGCAACAATCTTTGGAAAAACAAACAAATAACCATTCTCCCTAGAAGTTCCAGCAAATGGAACAATGAAACTGGTTTTAATTTCTCTCTGGATCAAATAAATCAAATGAATTACCATCAAATAGATGTGATGATGTCGTGTGGAAGAAAGGAGAGATCTTATTGTACCCATCGAGGAGGATCTAGTAGGACAGACGAGTGCGCGTCGGATGGAAAGGCTAGGAAGTAATGAAAATAGCCATATCATTTCTCAAGGTCGAATTCCATAAAATATTAATAATTCGTAATTCTTCTTATGCTCAAGGAAATGACAAAAAAACATGTAGATATTTAGAGAGCCACTTTATCAATAGTACAAATTTGCTCCATTTTGAGTTGTCTGATCGATGATTTACTCAAAACCAAAACACATGATATATAGGGTTGAGTAATGGTTGAGAAGACTGCTTTGATACTATATGAGATAAGCTAGAGCTTCTCACGCAACAACGATGCCATTGATTTAGACCGGTGGTTGTTTCATTCAACCACAAAGTATAGCATCGCTAGTCACCGCCATACTGGTCCGGGTAGCACATCGACGATCATCCTACATTCAAGTGAGAGCCTTGGCGAGCGTAATCGATCGCAAATCCTCCTCCCCCATACGCCAAGTCCATTGTTGAATAGGGTAGTGCTCAAGGCTGCAGTGTTAGTGCCATAGCCTTGATTGTACATATTTCCATAACCACACGCCCCACCTGCATTATACAACACAAATTTTCCTGTTATATTATAGCAACCTTTCCGGAGAGAAGATTTAAATGCCATGATTTCATGGAGAATTAAAGGATTCGAACAATTAAGGACTTAGAGCATGGTCCCATGGGGGCTCCATAAAAATCTCGGCGGTCGCTGTTGAGAAAATTTAGGAGCATTTTAATAGTTTTAAGGTCCCGTGATTATTTATTAGTTTTCTCAACAATACCCACTGAGATATTATAGGATCCCATTAGATTTTTATGGTTATTTGTAGGTAAATAAAATCATATTTCTCTCTAAAATCACCAAAAAAATAATGACAGAATGCATATTAAATTCTATCGACCCTAAAGCTGTAGGGGGAACTCCCGGCCCCCTCTCCAGTCACCTCTTCGATTTAGGGGCTAAAAAAGTGGAGCTCCTATTTTTTAGGCCTAGATTCTATTATTTCTTGTAGTTGGCTTTAAAAACAAGCATGGGACATTCTACTTTGCAAGAAAATAGGAGCCCAAGCCCCTCCATGGGACCATGCTCTTACCCATCACGTCGGATGCATCACTGCCCCCATAAAATGTGGCATGAGCGCTTGACCATCCATACATGTATTGAAATCGAGTATTGAGAGAAACGCCAGCATAAAGAGTTGTGTAAACGTCGTCGATCCTACAAAGAAACATAAAACAGTTTTCATTATACACAGAGGACTATTTTCATTAGAAAAAATGAATTGCAGAGACAGAGGAGTTGATCTCAATCTTACCCACAATAGATGTTAGAGAGTAACACAGAGCAAACTGAAATCAAGGGCCTCAAAACAGAACACTTGGATTGGAGAGGAAGAGGAAATTGCAGTGAAATGGGTGTGTTAAATAGAGAGGTGAAGGGGACAAGAATAAGATGGAGTCGGAGGTGTACTTACAAACAAAAACATTGACGCAGTGAGTCGCAACGAACTGACATTTCACCGAAAGCAGGTCGGGTTACAACTCATGACCGTGGATTTTGGAAGGAAAATTATCCACAATGTGCGCCTTAACTTCGGCAAGCAATTGGTGTGGGAAAAGAGCAAAGCCCCTTGCAACGACTTTTACCAAAGGAGCATTGACTTTCACCATTAAAATATGTAATCCATATAGACATTTGGAAAAGCAGAACAATAGAATATACGTGCACCCGCTCCTCTCATTCCTCATGTACTTTGTTGTTAATCTTTTTTTCTGGTTTGGGCAACGCATATATTAGTATAGCAATTGAAAGGGTTAACGCATATCTTGTTTTTAATCCTTCTCCCTCATACGAATGCACCACATTCTGATCCGCCGACTCAGAATTGCTGCCAACATAATAAAACTGATTATGGTCGTATTTCCTGAGCACCCGCACCAAATTATCCGGCAAAAACAGGGTGTCGTCGTCACCACTTACAACAAATGTTAAACGGTTTCCACAGATAGGATGTGCAAAATTTTCAACGGTTTACTACCATTCGTAGCCCCGGGCACCAGCCTTCCTGTAAGATTGGTCGTATTTTCAATCAAAGAATATATGCTGCCTAACTTAAGGCGATAAAGAATGAAAATATTTTTTTAATAACAGTTCACCCAGTATAATAAAGCTCTTCAACCATGGAGCAAAATTTTAAGCCGCGTCTCTCATATAGTTGTGTATGAAATGCCTCGAGAAGAGTTGAACAGAGATTATTTCTCTATTACAGAGTGATGGAGATGCAGGAATGGTTGCCAACGATGCAGGTGTAAAGAGCCCAGATAAAAGTTCAAGTGCTGGAGGAACTACGGAGAAGCTATTTGCCAGCCAAAAGGTCTCGGAAGGAGAAATAAATGTTGTCATGTCATGTATGTTTGGAAATTGTTGAAGCCTAAATGAATTGACAGATTGACATGTATTAATCTTGGGTATTTCTAATTTTTGGTTTAAAAATAAAGAAAATCTTGTAAATCTTGTAGCTCAATAAAGCTAAAAATTAGTCACAATCAAAATAAAAATAAAAATAAATAAATTTATCAAAAAATATATTCATGTAATTATGTCATTTGAAAGTTTATATTTTAGAAATTTTGACATGGCTAGAAAAATTATTGCATATTATTGGCCCACACTAACATTATTAATTGGATGACATGAAAGGTATATATCATGTCTTTGGCAAGAACTAATAATACTAAATTGAATAGTTGGTTACAATTTCACGTCTTTTGTTTAATAGGTAGTTTGAAAAAACATATATGTCAGGGTAATTCATGTGTGTGTCTCACGGACAACTTAGAGACGAGAGAGATGTTGACCATACATGGCATGCAAGGGTGACAATTTCATACATACTTGAGATTAGGGCTTCTCTAGCTATAAGGGTAATGATTAGGATTTCCCTCGTTAATAGTCTTGATGGTGTCATCTATCAACATACATCGGAGTTAAGGATTACCATTGGATGGTATTCAATATGTTAGATAAGACAAAGACATGAATGCAAAGTTAGAAATGAGGTGGTAATTAAATACCAACATGTCCCACACCTATGTCATATGTATCTATATTAGCGCAATGTTAACGCCGAAAGGCATGCGGTGTGTGAATGAAGTGTAAATGAGAACAAAGTATGGGGCATAAATAAGAATGGAAAGAAATAAATTATGTATGTATAAGTAAACATTAAGCAAGACATGTATAAGCAATAGACAAGTAAACATTAAGCAAGACATGTATAAGCAATAGACAAAAGAAGAGATGATTGGTAGTATGGAAGGGTGGGGAAGGGAAATGTCGAGGGGATTAAAAGGCGGGAAAAGGTTGAATGAATATAGACATGGTTTTTTGTTCATTCGAGATCAAAGTAGAAGGGACCTTGACATTATATTAAGAGGTAGTAAGACAATTAGTTTTGTAGTACGAATATGAAAAATAAAACATTTAAATTTACGAATTTGAGCACACCAAAAAAACTAGAGGTAACTATAGCTTGTTTCAATTTACAAGAAATTAGGACTTGCATAATCCATTCTAGAAAATTACATAAACATTTACCTTGCACATAAGCCGAGGACTTTATTGTGTATAAAATTTTGGCGACAAGTTTCTTGAAATCTGTATACTTTGCAACAATTGTAGCACTATATTTTTTATGTGAAGCCATAAACAAAGTGGCCATTGAAAAATTTTCTTTTTCAAATTTAGCAATGGAAAACAATAACAAAAAAATATGAACGTGGAGTTATTAGGTTTTTTTAATGACTTCGTATTTGTTAGCATAATATAACAATTTTTGTCAACGTGTGGGAGGGCCTCTCCAGTGGTAGCCGCATGACGACCATTATAAAATGCATTTTTTCTTTTTTTAATTTTTAATTTTACACCATCAAGGTTTTTTATTGGACAACATTTAATTTGTTAGATAAGATCATGACATGAATGGAAAGCTAGAAAGAAAAAGGTGGGAATCAAGTACCTACATAAACCTATTTCACATCTCGAGATTGTTCTAACCAAAATAATATTTTCTATCTGCACTCCACTTTATCATCTCGATCTCGTTCACATTATTCGTGAGAGTTTCCTTTACAGTTAAAGTGGAGAAAATAAAAAACCGGAAAATCCTATAAACTCCAAGTTAGAAACCCAACTGCAATTCTTATTTATTACAAGACATTATAGCCCAAATTAACTAAAATGTGGATTTTCTAAGTTAATCTAATATTAAGAACAACATTAAATAAGAGCTAAATAAATGAAGACAAGAACCCAAGCCACTAAGCAAGTAGAAATGTGAAACCTAATAAGCAAAGAGGGCTAAGAAGAGCTTGGCTAATTCGACAAGCTCGCAGGACTGCGTCGCAGAGATTACTAAATAAAAAGGATGCGAGAACGATCACCACAGGAGTTCCAGAAAGCATAGATCTGGAGCAATAGGTTAGGTGGGCCACAGGGGAAGGATTGGGGTGCACAGGGCACTCTGCAGTACGATATCTGGGCATCCCGGCCCTTTGTGAAAAGCTCTGTAAACCTCCTCCGAGGTGTCGTTGAATGGTATCACTGCCTTCACTTTTTATCACATGTATATCGTTGGGCTACGTTGGATGTCACTGTAAATCAAAAATGAAGGAAAGACCTACCAAACCCTAAGACAAGCATCAAACCCGTAAAAAATAAAGATGCATGTGAAGGGGTCGGATTGTCCTCAGCGGACTGAATGGTGGACTTACTAACTGAGTGTTGCACTACATCTTAGACCTGATGTAGTTCTATGTGTGTGTGCAATCATGCCCTAGGTGCTCGAGTGCAGTCACACTTTGTGAAGTAAGGAGCAATAACTAGATGTAAAAATGTAATAAAATGGTGGATGGAATAGAATAAACTTCCATCCTATGCGATGTGATGCAAATGAACCAACCTTGTCGTGCCTTGTGATGGAGCTAGATGAATGCGGATGGAGTCATTGATGGATGTAACCTTAGGTGATGATAGTAGTGCTCAATGCTTGGTCTTCATTATGGTCTCATAACTTTATATTTATATGGTTCTCTTATTCTGATTTTGTAATTAACCCAGAAAAGGGTGACCACTAAAAAGATAGAAATCTCAAACGGCTAGAAAGTGTCCAAAATGGTGGGAAAGTGTAAAAAGGCTCAGGGCACCCCAAATGGGACCGGGCCCCAATACTAGGTTGGGCACCGCAATTAGAGATAAAACGATGACAAAAAAACCAAACCGATCAGGCGAGTACATGCAGGAGGTCGGCAGTGAAGACAATAAGCAAAGTAAAATGACCAAAGGACATGGGTTAATTAGTACTTTCTCCACTCAAAAACCATATGAATAGTATATATGAGACCAAGACTAAATAATTTATAAAGTGAGTGATTTTGTGTCTACATTTTCCCCAATTTATGTTGGTGAGCGAATGCTCGGTAACATAAATTAGATAGAGATGCGTACCTGATGTCCATGTAGAGTGATGTAGAAAGCATGCCAATGGACTAGACAAAGCATGGAATGAGAAAATAATGGAGCATGGAAACTAAAGATGCAAAAGTGTAAAAATTGGTGAGAGTGAACCTAGGGTAGAAATGTGTGTGTAATTGCCGATGTGTGTGATGTACCTACATGTTAGTATGAGGTGTGTGTTGCCACAAAATATTGTTGTTATTTGTGTTGATTCCTTTGTTGTAGTTGTTTGTTGTTGTTGATTGTTTGCTTCTTATACGGATGGACCAACAAAGGAGGAGAATATCAAGTAGTCAAATATGCATATATATAATAAAAAGACTGTAAATGAAAGTATGAAAAAATTAAAAGGAACATGTGCACCTGATCCATGATAAGAGAAAGGGTGTAAAAAGGATATCCTGTAACCACAAAAATTTGGGCGATCTCACACCATTGTGGCTGAAGTAGTGTAGGGAGAAATTTACATTATTCTCCAACCTGTAACTACTTCCTTGAGAATAGTGTGAAGAGATCTCTATACTACCTTGTTTTTGGGTGATCTAACATCATTGGCCAAAGTAGTGTAGAGAAGAAATCCATTGTATCCTCTAACATGTAATTGTTCCCCAAAATGCTAAGGATAACTTCTGTCTGTAAAATTCGTTGTCTACGGGGGTTCATAGACTAGTCTGAACCCACTCGTTGTATAACCCACAATGTCAAGGATGGAAAATTGAATTGAATTGTATTGGTAGAGAGCGCTATGTAATGTGTAAAACCCCAAATGATGCCCCCTCTTTGGGGGTGCATGCGACATCGCAAATAGGAGGATGTGGCCCCAAAAGAGGTCCAATGCGTAAACTATGCCCTACAAGGGAGAAGGGAATACACTTGGTAGAAATCAAGGCACACATAAATAAGTGGCTAGAAACAAGTGTTATTACAAACAAGCATGCATGTAAAAGACAAGTGTAAGCTATGCAAACAATGTATAAGTGAGAATGCAAGTAAACATGTAAGAAGACAACCATAGACCGCCAAATCGGGTTGCAAACATGGGACATCACTCATGATGTCACAAGACACTCAAGGCCGAAAGGCCGCATACAAACAAACAAGTGTGCACACCAAACATAGGGTGAGGCCCACATACAATAGAAAACAAACAAACAAACAAATAGCCATGGAAGCAAATAATCCTACAAACAAATGTTGCACATGAATCACCCATTAGCATGTTAGAAAGATAACCCATATGTCAAAAGTATGTATAAGCAAGTAATGTAGAATGTTAAAAAAATGAAACAATAGCACTTGTAAGATACAAATGTGGATGCCCCCGAGCAAGCTGTCATGGGAGTGGTAGGAGGTGAGCATCCATGCTACATGTAAGAGAGACTGTATTCTACGATCAAAACAAGAAAAGGGCGTGAACATGCATATGTGTATGATAAATATAATGACATATAAGAGACCTATCTAGCATGTGTAGTAAAGTGAACATATACAAGAAAATGCAAGCAAGAGTAAAAGCAACCAAGATATGCAACATGTTTTGGATGGATGGAATGGAATGCAAGATGGATGATAGGATTCGCGTGCCCCCGAGTGAATGGAAGTGTATGCAATGAGGTTCATTTAGTATGCCCCTTCAACAATCAAGAATGAACCGTAAATGAGAGTGTGTCATTAGGAAATGATTGAATAATGTGTGGTATGTAACGCGTTGTGATGAATGTGTATGGGTGTTGATGATATGCGACCTGCATGATGATGTAGCCTAAAACATATATCATGATGAGATGAATAGAGGGAGTGGTGATGTAGCCTAAAGCATGTACCACTACAAGATGAAGGAATAGGTGACCATTTAGCCTATAGCGTATGTCACTAACCTAGTAATGTTGCATGATAGAAGGTTGAATGATGAGCGTGTGAGTATGATAAGTTTCATTTGATTTGTAAACCCTCAATAGTCAAGTATAGACCGAGGAACTAGAGTGTGGCATAGGGTAGTGAGTGTAGCGCGTACAAATAGATATATGTAGGATATGTAGTGATGAGAGACGACCATGTAATGTACTAAATGTGTAGTATGTATAATGATGATAACATGTAAGCGCAAGGTATGTAAAGCATATGGTGCAATGTGTGTGGTCCATGTGTGGGTGTAGCCCTCAATAGTCAAGTGTGAATGCCTGAAGCACAAGAGTGTCTCATTGGGTAATGGTGATGCATGTGGTGTAGATGACTATGTGAATGCTAGAATGTGGATATATGTAAATGAGAGTATGAAAAATTTGTTGATGTTAGGATGATGGGGATGGGGTAATGTGTAAATGTTATGCCCCCCAAATGCGGAAGATAAGGAAGTCATCATGTAATGTCATTTAAGAGATCATCAGTTTCAGGGTCAAAGTCATATGGATAGGCATTAGAGACTGATAAGAAATGGTGTTAGGTTTATCATGTAATGAGCCATTAAGACACAAGTTGTACATACCCATAACATATTCCTCATCAGTGAATGGAGGAAGTGGACAACCGTGTGCATACCACCGAGTGATATTTTGCATATAGCCAAGAAAAGAACTATTGCAAATAAAGACATGACCAAAGGGCATGGGAAAAGATATGTCTGTATGATCAGGATCTAGAGTGCCCCCAATGTAATCAAGCCATGATTTCCCTAATGTGAGTGGAGAAGAGAAAGGAGTATGCGATAGATATACTGTAAGATGGAAGACACACAAGCCATAAGCAATAGTAATAGTGATGAAGCCATAATATAGATGAGAAGCATGAGTAGGAGGATAGAGGTCATCAAAAGAAAAACCGAGTCAAGCTAGACCATCATGTGAGCATATGGTGTCATCACAAGTAGGATCAAATGGAATATGTTCCCAATATGAATCGTTCATGAAGAGTGTACATGTGAAGAGTGGTTGTCATGATGAAGATGGAATATGAGAAGATGGAGGAGCTAAAGCAACATCTGATGTAGAAAGAGACCCTAATAAATGACCATAGTAGTAGTATCGGTAGGGGAAGGTGGTGAAGTGGAAGGAACCACATCAATGACACAAATAACACCCTCGAGTGGTGGAAAATGAGGTAGTTCATCCATCGGTTGAGGTTCGTTAGTAATATCAGTGCACAAAATAGGAAGAGTAGTATTAGGATCTCGGTCACAATATTTGTAAGCATCATGGTCACGAAGGACAATATATTCAACACCCTCATGTATGAATTTGACACAATGATGTACGGTAGAGGAAACGGCTTGCATGGCATGAAGCCATGGCCTACCAAGCAAAACAGTTATATGAGACTAGAAAATCAATGACAAAGAAGATTGTGTGGAGAGTTTTTGGCCCTACAGTAATAGGAAGAACAACGTGACCTATGCATGGGTGAATTGAACCATCATATGCACGAAGTGAGAGAGATGATGGACTAACATCATGAGTGGAAATACCTATCTTCTCAAGAAATGACATGGGACATAAGTTGAGTTCAGATCCATTGTCAACTAAAGTACGCTTAATACCCATATTGAAAATGCAAATCATGATATGCAAGGGTGGGTCATTGTCAAAAGTGTTAAGATCAACAAGAAGATTAGACTTGAATGTTATGTGTTGAGAAAATGCATCTATAAAAGTTTGATAGACTGATTCAAGATGCATATCAACACGAATGCAAGTAATAACAAGAAGATGTTGTACTCTATGCCTTACATCAGGATGTGCAAGCAAATAATCGTTGATTGAGATGCTCATGATGACTATACTTTAGAATGATAAGCAAAGAATGAGGATCCTAAAAGTGTGAAAATCAAGTTCGGGTTCACCAAATGATTAACTAAAATGTGGATTATTCTAAGTTAATCTAATATTAAGAACAACAGTAAATAAGAGCTAAATAAATGAATAAAGTAACCCAAACCAATAAGCAAGTAGAAATGTGAAACCCTAATAAACAAAGAGGGTTAAGAAGAGCTTAGTTGATTCGATGAGCTTGCGGGAGGACTCAGTGTCGAAAGAATATTGAACAAACATGATGCGGGAACAATCACCCAGGAGTTCCGAAAAAGCACAAATCACGGGAGCAATAGGCTGGACTGGGCACTGGGAAGGACTAGAGTGCCTAGGGTGCTCTGGTCTAATATTTGGCACCATGGCTGTGAAAAAACTCTGTAAACCTCCTTCGAGGTGTCATTGAATGATTGTTTTCCTTCACTTCTTGTCATGTGTATGTCGCTGGATCACTATGTTGGATGTTGATGTAAATCGAAATGAACGAAAGACCTACAAAACCCCAAGACAAGCATCAAACCCCTAAAAATAAAGATGCATGTGTAGTGGTCGGACTATCCTCAGTGGTCACAATGGTGGACTTACTAATTGAGCGTTGCACTACATCTCAAACCCGATGTAGTTCTATGTGTGTGTGCAATCATGCCCTAGGTGCTTGTGTGTCAGTCACACTTTGTGAAGTAGCGAGAAATAACTAGATATAAAAATGTAATAAAATGGTGGATGAAATAGAATAAACTTCCCTCCTATGCAATGTGATGCAAATGAACCAGCCTTGTACCTTGTGATGGAGCTAGATGGATGCAAATGGAGCCTTTGATGGATGCAACCTTAGGTGATGATAGTAGTGCTTAGTGTTTGGTCCCTTGTTATGGTCTCGTAACTTTATATTTATATGGTTCTCTTGTTCTAATTTCATAATTAACCCCGAAAATCCCGACCACTAAAAAGATAGAAAGCTCAAACAACTAGAAAGTGCCCAAAAGTGGCGGGAAAGTGTAAAAGGCTTAGGGTGCCCCAAATGGGACCAAGGCGCTTGGGGTGCCCTAATCTTTTGGATTAGGTACCACATCAAAGATAAAACAACGCTAAACGGCCAAGCGGATTTGGCGAGTACATGCGGGAGGTTGGCAATGACAACAATAAGCAAAGTAAAATGACCAAAGGACATGGGTTAATTAGTACTTTCTTCACTCAAAAATCATATGAATAGTAATATGAGACCAAGACTAAATAATGTCTAAAATGCGTAATTTTGTGTCTATAAGCTCAAAATTTCTTTTTGAATCTCGATTAATTTCAAAAAAATAGGTGATGTGCAAACAATCATCAATAGTTGAGCCCCTTGGTTGGTCATATGAACAGAAGATGGATTTTATCTACAAATCTATTTATTGGAACAAGACACCATACATTTTTAAGATTATTGATGTCATATAATTCATGAAGAAAAGGTGTAGCAAAGCATATGTAAATTTAAAAATATTGAATTTCAAGCATTTTGGTTGTAAATACAAGCCCAAAGAGAGGTGACACAGAGATAAACGGTGGCAAAGCAATATATGACATAAATGATTGTGAATCTAATCCCTTGATATGCATTTTCTAGTGGTGAATAATACAAGACTATAAAAGCTGAATAGACGACTTGTCTAGTGGGTTTGAATCTCATTTCATTTTCTCAATTATTAGACATGTGGAGTTATTGAAAAGAAGAAAATTTCCAAAAGGGAAAATCCATCATGAGCTAAAACCCCTACATGTTACTAGTTGGTGGTATTTTAAATACTTCTCTAAATTTAAACAAATTTGTCAAGTTCTTGAACACTACCAATTGTTGATCTGAGATGCATAAACCGCATGCGAAATAAAATGAAGAAGGCATGATTACTCAAGTAGAATCTATTTCTAGCCTAACTTTGTGTGTAGTCACTAAATCACGCACTTTGGGTATTTATCTAGTCCTGATTGCATACTACTATTCATATGACTCCAAGTAAGAAAAGTACTAATTGACCCATGTATTTGGCCATCTTTTCTTGCTTTCTATTGTCTCTTTTGATATTGCAATCCTTTTTCCCAATCTATCTTTTCATACTTTGACATTTCTGAATCTAGACACCGGCGCCCGACCAAGAGGCTAGCGCCGGCGCCCCATCCCCTCTAGGTGCCCCTGACCTCTTTGTACTTTGCTTACATATTTTGGGTCCTTTCTAGCTATTTTGGCATCTTATCTTCTTGGGGTTTGGTCTTTTCGGGTTAATTACAGAATTCAAGCAAGGGAATCATATAAATATAAAGTTATGTGACCGTAATAAAGGACCAAAACTAAGCATTTACTATCACCACCTAAGGTTGCATCTATTATCCCAAATTTACCCCGGTTAAATTTGGATAACTCATTAAAAATGGACTTAGACATTTCTAACGAGCTTAAAAATGGACTTCCTCAAGTAGATGCATTCCGTGGACCTAAAGTCCACGGAATGAACCAAGTTTTATAAAGGATTCATTCCACGAGGGTAAAATACAAAGTGGAAGTCAACATGCAAAATGCAAGGTAATCCCTGAACAACGCATCCAATGAAAGACTTCCGCGTGGCATAAATCAAAAGCCTCACAACACCGAAACATGAAGCTACATGGAGATTTTTCATTAGCCCTCCTTTCACACTATAACAAATGTGATGGGCTAAAGGCGATCTAACATTGTGAATTAACGTGTCGTTGTTTTATTGGACCAACTTTATAAAGCCGCCAAACATAGAAGGAAATAGAGGAAAAGCAAGACACGTAAGCTAGATCTTGATCCTTTGAGCCAATGGGAGACCAACACATGATAAAAGGTGAAATGGTGCACACATTGGTAGAAGCAATCTATGAGACTAGTCAAAGGTTGTCACGTGTCAAGTTCCTATGCTCCCGACATGTAAAATTTTTAGAAAAGGCCATATCGTTCGAATCCGAGCTCAAAATCTAGAAAAATTTATATCATTGGAAAGGTCTCCTCGAGCCCTTTAATTTGATGCAATAAGATTTGAGTTTTTGTGGTTGGTGGATCAAAATGGAAAACATGACTTCAAAAAGAGAAAAGAGTAGTCACGACAAGCACGTAAATGATCAAATCAGATGACTCAACCACCAAATTGATGAAGTATGGCTTCATTTCCTTCTACAAGATGAAATAGACATAGTAATGGCCTTACAAAGTGCCCATGTGCTTTGTAGGTGAATTCAATGCAAACTGCTAGTGGTTGAAAGTTTGAAAAGCCATTCCCTCTCTTCTCTCTTCTCTTCTCTTATCTTTCTTCTCTTTAGTTGCATATTGTAAAATATTTTATTTTGAAAGATATGAACATTCTGATCTATAAAGGAACCATGTCAAAATGGTCTCCCAAGCAACTATGAACTTCGAGCCTTCATTTTGGCCTCTGTAAATGTGTTCTTGCCTCTATTTGAGTGTAATGGACTGTGCATATTTATAAGCAATAAAATATAGTGTTTATGGCTCTCTTCTACCCTATACTTGTGTTTTATCTGCTTCTTGCCTTCTTTTACTCTTGCATGGTTGTGCATATCTATCTCATTTGCAGGCTCCATTTTGACTGTGTTTAATGTTCATCACCCTTTTCTTGGTGTTATCACCACCTTTTAGCTTAGGATTTCCCTTTTATGCATCTTCTTCTAACTATGGTCCCTTGGAATGTTTAGCTTAGGATTTGCTTTCAACATTAGGAATAGTTTTAGCATTAAGATTAGGTAGAGGAACCAACCTTCTCTGGAGGTCTGTCTCAGTGTAAGTCCCACAACTTGGAGACAGTCTCATGTTGCCTCAAAATCTTGGGTTGTCTATGACTCGAGGTAGGGTGCAATTTTAAGCTCCAACGATTTTGGCACATCCGGTGGTAGTG
Source organism: Taxus wallichiana var. yunnanensis (assembly GCA_018340775.1). NCBI lineage: Eukaryota > Viridiplantae > Streptophyta > Pinopsida > Cupressales > Taxaceae > Taxus > Taxus wallichiana. Next base: position 343,069,109 of record CM031243.1, on the reverse strand, counting down.
AATTTGAAGAGATTTACAACTTCATACCAATAAGGTTGATGTGTTCTTGATGGTATTTAGCCTTTGGAGGCATTTCTCAACACATGTGGTATCTCCATTGTTCAACAAACCCATTATCTTAGTTGCGATTATTTCTCATTTCTTCCATTCAATACATCCATTATCTCCCTTCCATCTTTCCATTTTCCTTTCATTCATGAAGTTTTGCAATCATGACTTCATTTCCTTCTTGGAATTCTTATTTGTAGAAAAAAAACCAATTCTCTCCATCCTCATACTATCAAAATCCTCCTCCAAATCAATTTTATGAGCCCCATCATGAAGAATCTACATATAACCCACCCCCACTCGATCTATCATTTTTATTATTCTAACCAAAATGTTTATCAAGAATAGGGTTATGCAGGTGATGGTGGAAACCCCATGGAAGATGTTGATTTTCAGAGGTAGATTCAATAAATGGAGATGAGCACGACGCAGTCGAAATTATTAGTTCACTAAATGTAACCAAGATTGGTTTTAGGAGGCCCTATCCATGGGTGACCTATACCAAAGGCTGGTTCAACCTTCATCGAAGCTGAATTTCATTGTTGAAATCACACCTCAAATTGAAGAGTGGGTTGAAGAAATGGAGGCTTACCAATCTAGTGTTAGGAAACCCTGTTAATGGGGAAATCCTACACTACCACATTGCATCCTTCCATTCCTCCTCCCTAACCTATGCCATCTCAAAGCATGTCTTCCATGTTCTAGTTATCCACTGCTCTTTATTGAGGATTCCCCTTCTCCATCTTCTTCCCTCCCATCCCACCTTCATTTTTCCACCTTCTTCCTCGTAAATCCCCATCCCCCACAAGAAATTATTCCACCTCCTCCACCATTTGAACCTTTGCAAGATCAACCAGGGATAAAGCCTTGCCTCATTTGAACACCGAATCTACATGTGCCTGAACTTCATGAAAAATTAGTTGAAAATCATGAAGTAATGGAGGTTAACCAACAAACTAAGGGCCCAAGTTCTTGGTTACCTAGGATCCATTCCTCACTAAACAAGATCTTGTATCTTTCATAGCATCAAGGGTTGAGCTTCATTCTTCTAGACAACAAGATGCACATGCAGACCTAAAGGGGCAGGTTGAAAAGGAGCCAAATAGAGAAGATCAAATTCAGAGCTTCAAGGCTTGGAGCCATGAGTTTGAATCCAAAAAGGTTCATCACCAAGAACCTAACAATCAACCTTCTCCAATCTCTACAAAATCAGCTGAGGTAAGTCCCATTCTTGAAAGCCAAGAAATAATTGTTGAAGAATGGACTGAATCGAGAGCATAGTGGATGAAGAAGTGACCCACCTATTGCTACAATTCCTCCTATTTTAATTGAAAAATTTGAGCTTAAGGAGGATGAAATCAAGGAACTAAAAGCGAGTAAGAGAAGCTTCTAAGTGAGCAAGATGTTTCATTTGAATGTAGTGACCCCCATTGTCCTACATACTTAGAACTTGTTGCACTTTTAAAGGATTACAGTGATCCATCAAGCATATCTCTAGATGTTGCAATTAGTCAAAAAGAGATTCATGTTGAGGAGGGGAGAAGTTTTTATTTATCAAACTTCTTGTTTGTCGAGGAGAAGGCAGATCAAAAGGAGGCATAATTGTTTACAAAGACAGAGCACAGTTCAAACCAACCTACAAACAACCACCTTCAAAAAAATTTATAAGATGACTCCATTCATGGAGTTGAGCTTCAAACAAATGGGAAGACCAAAAGGATCACCCCATTGGTTCTCAAAGCCCCTTTCCCAATTAGGTATTTAGCTAATTTCGACCCAAAATCGAGTTACCACCAGTTATGCTCATTTCAGAGCATGAGGATGAGCTTCAAAGTGCCAAAGGTCAACTACAATTCCTCCAACCAAATGCGAGATCAATTAAAGGAGATATTTGTTCTTTTTTTTTGATAATTTGGTAAAAGAGTGAAAACCACCTATAAATCAGTTTTTCACTCTTGCTTAAAGCCACATTCAATGCCAAATTAATTACATGGCCACACTTTGCAAAAAAAGGAAGTTATTTCTCCCTGCATATTGTAAGATTTGTTTAGCTTCTTTTTGTTACGGTTAGAGTAGGGTAGGATAGTTTGCTTTTAGTAAAACAAGTGCATTATACACACTCTGCATGTTTCCAATTGGAACATGTATGATTTTCTCATTTTGTATATAGTTTTTGTGGTCTTGTTATATTTTGCATAGTCCATTTTAGGAAAAGCAATGTTCATGGCCAATTAGATTTTGGGAAACTTTGAAAATTCATTTTTGGCCCCAAGAGATCATATTTAGTTCAAGACCCTTGTGGCTCTTCCTTGGTAAAAAATGTAGTGTTTTGGGACAATTTTAAATAAAATAAAAAAATCCCAAGCAATCGAGTTTCAAGAGCGGAGACCAAGGTAGCTCCAATTCAACTCAAGCAAGTTTAATTGCGAAATTAGATAGTTGGGTAACTTCAAAGCTTTATTGAAAGATCTCATAGATCATTTCTAGCGAGTTCTAGTTGGTGCTAAGTTCATAACGGCCCAAGGGTAAGAGAATTTTGATGATTTGAAAAGTTTTTAAAGTTTTTGGCTTGAATCCATGCCCAATGGATTGTAAAAGGCTAGTGGTCAAATTTAGTAGGAAAATTACCTCTGGAGGTCACCAAAATGTTATCCCAAATTTACCCCAGGGTTAATTTGGATAACCCATTAAAAATGGAATTAGCCATTTTTAACAAGCTCAGGATGTATAAACGATCACAAAATTTTCCTTCCAAAAGTACTGGTTATTAGCATTTGAAAACCCATGGGTAGCAGGTTACTTTTAAAAATCCCAACTGACGTTCATTTGGCCGTCAATTTCAATACCAGAGACATCACAGGGAGCCATCTCGGTGATAGATCAATTGTCGAGCAGGGACACATGGCGGCATTTTGGCATTCTTCAAAGTGATTAGGCTCATGTGGACCTCAAGTCCCCGAGAATGAACCACAATGGATAATCTTTTGGGTCAGGCTATGGTCAAGGTAGGTTAACAAACATGCGTCAAACTTTGAAGGTGGCCATAAGCGAAGATCCAATGTCTAAAGGTAGACACGCATCGTCATTATGGAAAATTTCAAGGCGAGATGCACTGATGGACTTCAAACCCTAGGAATCGCCGCGCATTCCATAACATTTTGGGTCCGCTTTTGAAGGGTGAGGCGAGTCAGTGAGACACGGTTGAAATGAACAGATAAATGACTTTTTCAAAAGGTCTTCAGGTGACATGATATCAATAGTCCAAGGAGGACATGCATCACAATTTTGGTGAAGCTTTAAGGAGATGGACCCAGACGACCTCAAGTCCCCAGGATAAGTTGGAATGGAGGAAGGGCGTTGAGTCGGTTTTGGTCAAAGGTGGTCAACAAACACATGGTGGAGTTTGGGGCCCACACATGACATGATATCAACAGTCCAAGGCAAATAAATGGAAGCATTCCATCATTCCTCAAGTAAATGCATTCTGTGGACCTCAAGTCTACGAAATGAACTAAGTTTTATAAAGGCTTCAGTCCGCAAGGGTAAAATACAAAGCAGAAGTCAAAATGCAAATTGCAAAGTAATCCCCGAACAACACATCCAATGAAAGGATTGTTATGTGGTAGAAATCAAAATCTCGACAACACCAAAACGTGAAGCTATGTGGAACTATTTCATTGGCCCTCCTTTCACAGTCTAACAAATGTGATGGGCTAAGGTCAATTTGACAAAAAAATTTGTGAAGAAACGTGGCATTGTTTTATTGGCCCAACTTTATAAAACCACGTAACACAAAAGGAAATAGAGGAAAATCAAGACACGTAAGCTAGAGCTCGATCTTGCAACCCAATGGGAGATGGAAACATGGAAAAAGGTGAAACAAAGTGCACATGTTGGTAGAGGAAATCATCAAGACTAATTAGAGGTTGCCACGTGTTAAGTTCCTGTGCTCCCAACATGCATAATTTCGAAGGCCATATCTTTTGAATTCGAGCTCTAAATCTAGAAAAATTTATATCGTTGGAAAGGTCTCCTCGAGCCCTTCAATTTAATGCAATAAGATTTGAGTTTTGTTGGTGGTTGGTGGTTAAAAATGGAAAACATGACTTTAAAAGGAGAAAAGAGCAGTCACGAGCACATAAACAATCAAATTAGATGGCTCAACCACCAAATTGATGAAGTATGGCTTCATTTCCCTCTATAGGACGAAATAGACATAGTAATGGCCTTGTAGAGTGCCCATGTGCTTTGTAGGTGAATTCATTAAAGAACTAGTGGTTGAAAGTTTGAAAATCCATTCCCTCTCTTCTCTCTTCTCTTCTCTTCATTTATATATTGTAAAATATTTCATTTTGAAAGAGATGGACATTCTTATCTACAAAGGAACCATGTCAAAATGGTCTCCTAGCAGCTATGAACTTCGAGCCTTCATTTTGGCCTCTGTAAATGCGTTCTTTCCTATATTTGATCTGCAATGAAATGTGCATATTTATAAGCAATAAAATTTAGTGTTTGTGGTTATCTTTTTCCCTATACTTTTGTTTTATTTTCTTCCGACTTCTTTTAATCTTGCATGGTTGTACATATCTATCTCATTTACAAGCTCTATTTTGACTTGTGTTTAATGTTCATTGCCCTTTTCTTTGTTCTATCACTGCCTTTTAGCTTAGGAATTCCCTTTTACGCATTTGTTCTTAACTTTGGTCCCTTGGAATGTTCAAATTAGGATTTGCTTTTAGCATTAGGAGTAGCTTTGGAATTATGATTAGGTTGAGGAACCAACCTTCTCTGGAGGTCTATCTCACAGTGCAAGTCCCATAACTTGGAGACAATCCCATGTTGCCTCAAAATCTCGAGTTGTCTATGACTAGAGGCGGGTTGCGATTTTGAGCTCTAATAACATCCAAAGGTATTTACAAGATCATTCAAACATTCATCTAGCATCTACATAAGGGCAAGGGACTGCATTATTTTGCATACACTTCATACGAGGGAAGTTCGTTTTTCCTCCACACATCTATCTACACTTTCTACATATAGATAGTGCTTTATCAAGTGTGGCATGCCTGAGAGCCACCTAGAGCACAATTTCTTCACACACACATAGAACTACATTGGGTCTGAGATGTAGTGTACCGCTCAATTATAAGTTCACTTGTTTGACAACTAACGATAGTCTGACCCCTCATTTTCATTATTTTATTTTTGGGATTTGATGCACTTTTTTGGTTTTGTAGATTATTTCTTCATTGTAGGTTACCAACGAATAACAATGATAGTGCGGTGGCATATAGGTGATCAAAGGCGACAACCAACGAACATCTCGTGACCCTATAAAATTGGGTTTCATAGCTTCGACAAGATCCTGGCGCTAGAATAGGTCTTTAGCACCCCGAGCCCGTCATCCCCCGATCCTGGCATTTATGATGCTCCTGAATTTTTTTGGGTTCGTGTGCGACAATCGAGTTCTTATTCCAATAATTTTCTAGTTTGGCATACCTTTGAGATAATTGAAAAATAGCTAAGTCTTTTTATCCCTTAATTTACAACTAGGGTTTCTTATCTTCTAGCTTACTTTATTACATATTTATTCACATTGTTACATATTTAGATTAACATTTATTTATTTCAATATTTTCCTAATCAGCTCATTATTGAATCATTTAAGTTTAAGTGTAATGAGGAATCATACGAACAGTCTTGAAGCTCAATGATGTGAACCGGACCCGATTTACATGCTTATGAAGTTTTAGCAGAGTGATTAGTGAAAAACAAGTCTTCGAGAAACACATGAAGACTAAATTCAATCTAGCATGAAGAAATAAATAGGCCCATCAAGTAAAATAGAGGCGACGTTGGTTGAGAAAGCATGAAGGTGTTTTCTTCTAGGTAGCACATTGTTGCCCCCTTTTACGTTTAAATCTCGAGTAATTGCAGGAAAACAGGTGGTGAGTGAACAATCAATGATAATTGAGCCCTTTTAGCAATTAGTCATATGAGTGACATGTAGATTAGATGTTTCGCTTTAAATTATACGCTTTTCGACGTAAAAACCACTTTTCATATAAAAATAATAAATATAATTAAAATATTTTCAAAATATGAATTTGGAAATATAAATAAAACATTAAAAAATGACCGAAAGAGGAGGAGATATCAAGTGGCGATGGTGATGCCTATAAAATCTTACCCGAAAGAAGTATGGGCATAATAGAAATAATGTTGTAAGTTGATGGATGGAGAATCAAACCAAAGTCTATATATGTATCGGATGTTCCTTCCCCTATCAAGAACGCCATGATCCACTGAATCCAAGAGTGCACCAGTGAGAAATGTGAGACGTGAATTACACAAAGGCAAGACTAAGAACACACACATAAATATACAAGTTATGAAAAACAATGAGACAAAATGTAAAAGGCAAGAATGACTCCAATTTAACTCAATGCTCCATTCAAAGAATGATGCAAGTGATGTACATATATAAGAGGAGGAAAGTGCAACTACCACCTAGATCAGTGGTGAATAAATCTCATTAAGTGATATTGGTCTAGTGGTGAATAAGTCTCACTAATTGATCTTGTGATGGAGGTTACTCCCCAACTAGTAAGATAAGTCAACATAACCATTACACCTAAGCAAGAATATCCCAATGAGTGTAGCAAATCTCCAAGTAAATAAACAAATACAAGGAAAATGAATGTCCTATACTAACACCCCCATAAGCGAGAACTTAGGTGGGTAGTGAAAAAGTAAAGTGGTTCCCATTGTATGGCGGGAAAAAATGTGTCTAGAGACCGTGCACTCTTATCATTCATTCAACTAGGGTATTAAGGTAACGCAGTGAGGACACATTAAGCCAAATACACCAATGGATAGAATTAAAGGGGGTACATGGACTGCTATGATCACATACCCCAAGGGAAGTAACCCTTACACTAGGACAACCTAAGGTTTCTAAGGCCCTAGGTTGAAGAAGAGGAAGGAACCCTATGGAGGTATCGACACTATGGGGGAGGTTATGAATGAAATAAGCATGCAAATCCTATGTTAACCTGAAGTAAAGCATGTAACATGAAAGGAAATGAAATACAATATGCTAACCTAACATGTGCATAAAATACTAAGCTAACATATAGTAAATAATGAATGTAGGAAACTACTCTATACAAAATGACAAGTTGGTAACAAAGACTTACTTGTCGGGGTGAAGTCGTTGATGCATCTATCTCCCAAAGGACCATACACCAAGAGAGAACAACTTTCAAGTGGAGAAGGGGAAACAATCTAGTCCTAACTCACTATAGATGACCCAAAAGTGCAAGCAAACCAATCCAAACAAGAAGAATCTCCAAGTGAAGAGTCGAGATGTAAGAAATCCAGAGCCAACCCAGGTAGGTGCAAGTTGGCGCAAGAGAGAAAAGATAATGGTGACTTACTTTTGATCTTATATGATGATCATTCGATGCCTATAATGTGAAAATGAGAGTTGGGGTATTTATCACGAGGCCATCTCCATGCGGGCGAAGGTGTCGTCCGGGGATTTTGAATTTTCACTGACCTGACAATCGCCCATGGGCGATGGCGTCAACTAGGGATGAAAATGCAAAGGGGAGTATGCAAAGTGTCATGAAAAGTGAGGATCATGCAAGGTGGAAGAAATGGGGTCATGAGCAAGCTATATGTCGGAAGAATGAGAGACAAAATAAGAGGATAAAAGAAAAAGAAAGACATAAATGGGACCGAAAGTTGTTCTCTCTCTATGTATCATCCCTAACCCAATGGTTACGTGAATAACCATACCCCTATCCCGAAATGAGCCCCTTAAGGCACCCGTTCCAGAGATAGATGCATTAACGACCTCTAACCTAGAAATATAAATTGTTAGTAACATGTATGAAAATAGAAAGTGTAAAAAATTAGGTGTATACATATGCCCTAGTTGTTGATTATGACATGTCCCAATTACGAAACATAGGGTAGTCAGTGGAAAGAACAATGCATAACATTGAAACTAAGAGTAAATGTTGAAAATAAGGAAAGAATAGCTAAAATGAAATATACCTGCCAATGTGTACTTGATAGTGTTGGTCATCCTGCTTTAGTGACCCAAAATTGGATTACTGCAACCCTTTAAGCCCCTTTAATTAATTAAATCAACACATCACTTGATCATGACCCCTCCACACATTATTATTAATTTAATTGCCCATATTAAGTTAATAATTCCCTCACCTGGACCAATATTATCTCATCTACCACCCTAGTCACCTCCTAATTATACTTAGGGGCACATTTTTGCCTATACCTCGGCCTTACCCATGACCTTACCTATACACCGATCTCGCCCATTTGATAGTCAAATTCACTTACTCACTGTACCTTTCGATGACGCTACTTGTGTTGTTTAGCTACCAACCTTTCGTTGCCTTATGCCATGATGTTTATCTCAACTAGACCAAACCTTTTGGTGCTTGAAACACACCTATGCATGTTCCTGCACCTAGCCTTGTTATGTTTCTAGGAGCACTTCCTATACCTTGGATACCTGGACCATATCAACCTTGTTTGGATAAACTATCGACCTTTGACGAAGTAGAGTTTATGATATCTTCAGCCTAGTGCCTTGTCACATTCTAGACATGTGCATGTGTTTAAATGCCCCCACCTATTACCCACACCGATATCACCATTGCCTATACTCGCACCTTACATCATTTTTCATCACCTACCACTTTATCAAACCCATCACCGATTTTCTGCTCCTCAATCAGTTCATGGTTTAAGGGGGATCACCTCTACCATACCTGGGGCAACCACCTCCTGTTTTTTTCATCGTCGTTTATCAATACAAGCAATGTGACAAAAAGGGGCAAATGTAGACACCCAAAATTGGGTTGTAACCCTCTAAGCCCCTTTAATTAATTAATTCGACACATCCCCCGATCATGACCCCTCCACACATTATTATTAATTTAACTACCCATATTAAGTTAATAATTCCCTCACCCCTCCACCTCACCATGGACCCATTCCAAGCCTATTTATTAACCTAGACTAAGTCACCACTCCCCTTAACTAACTAAGACTCATTCTAACCCTAAAATTCATTACCTATTATCCCTCCTACCAATTTCCCGCTTCATTTAGTGCCAACCTAGACTCCTAGTCCATAACAAAATCTTGACCAATGCAAAAAATGGAGAGAAAAGGCTATTTTTGGAAAAATAAGACCTTTTCTCCCTAATTGATGTCAGTTATTCCTCGGTCGGCGCCAATCACCTAACCACCATTGGTTTCTTTAAATAATAAATTCCAACCCTTTTCCCAAGTTCTTCCATATTGGATTTGGGTTATGATATTGGTATTCTCGAGCATCCAAGCAACCTCACGACAAACCAAGAGATCATTCCAAGCATTCACAACCTCCACCAAGCATCAACAATGTGTTCTAGAGCATTGGATCACTCATAGGGAAGGCTGTTGCATGGGATCAAGACTTGTCTCTCCTTCAACCACATCTATTCTTTCTACAACCAACTTCCAATCTGCAAGTAAGTGATTTTTACCTTGTCATTTCTTTCAGTATTTCATTAAATCATTTATCTACTTTCTTTCACCTTCTACCCTTCCCGGATCTCTTCCGTCTCACCTCCACCCAACCACTTGCCCATTTGACCTCTATACCCATCCCAAATGCCTATTTCTTCATCTTTGAGTCTTTAATAAAATCTTACCACCTTACCTAAGCCTCCCCAACTCTCTGTACAATCACAGAGAGCTCAAAACCACCTCATTTTAATCTTTGCACCTAATTTCCTTTACCAACATCAATCACCCAACCGACGTCAAATATTACTAGTGCACCGACATCAATTGCCCAACCGATACCGGTCTCTGTGATTGGTAATTTATCTCAAACCAGTGAGCTCCTAACTTACCCAAAACCTTCCCAAACCTCACCCAATCTCATCCAAACCTTCCTAAACACTCATACCACACCTACCAGCCTTGACAACACCTTGTCTTCTCTATATTTAGTTGTATATTCAATATTTAGCTTAAATCTAGTATATTGTTAGCATATGAGATACCTAAATTGTATCGTTACAATATGACCTTTCTTTTATTGTCATTTCTTTACATTAAGTTGTTTTTAAATAGTGGATTAATGGCCTTTCTAGAAGTATCACACTTCTTGGATCTAACATATGCTAGGCATTCCACTGTTATATGCTATTTAACTCTATTTGGTGGTATTTTTGTGCTTCTACATGTAGTCCTTCCTAGCCAAAAATAAGCTCTTTATGATCAACCCAATCTTCTACATGGTGTGCAACCTTCTTTGACTTCAAAGGTATTCCTCCGCACCTCACCTTTACCTTATTTATTTTATATGCAACATTGTGGTGAAACACTTGCTACATATGGGTGCGATCCATACTTCTAGAACCTGGAGAAGCAAAACGAAAGAAAACACTAGAGGAAATAAGCAAAATAAGACATAAATCACATAGCTAGGGTCCCATGGGATGGGTATCGTGGATTTGGAAATTAGGGATAAGGGTCAAAAAATGTGATTTTTGGCCAAATAGTGGAATAAGGTGTGTAATATGTCAAAATGAATGAGATAAGATCATAATCCCAATCTGCAACCGACAATGGATTTTTCGAGAGATTAGGAACTAAATTAAGGGTATTTAAAGATTGAGGCCGATCGTGGTGGATTTGAATAGAAAGATTAGGTTTATATAGGATTTTTGAGTTTATTTTGTTATTACTATTTTTGGAATTAAGAGAACTGAGCTTTGGAATTCCAAATTTGGAGATTAACGTGACGAGATGACACGAGTATGAGGAGGAGGAAGAGACCAATGAGGAGGAGCACGCGGCGGTGCTCGACCACAAATAAGTCGATGCATTTAATTTTATTAGGTAGATTAGGAGTAATTTGGTCCTTCTAGAAATGCGAAGGTAATAGGGTGCCATTTTAAGTCAAATGTATATCATTAGGAAGGGTGGGACAAAATTGAAGTGGGTTTGGGAGGGATTTAATTTTAGGTTTTTCGTTTTGTAGATTTTTACTTTTTAATTTTTAAAAGTTGTAGTCGTACAAACTTAGATGCCATCGGCCCCTTGAAATAACGGGGCCGATGGCGTAAGTCAACGAGCCGACGATGTAGGAATATTCAAAAACATGTGAATTTTTATGATTTTAGATTTTGAATTGATTTTTGATGAATCTAATGCCTTGATTTTTCTAATTTGTGATTTCGGAGGACCAAAGGATTCACCTATGGCGAGTGGTTGATATAGCATGGATTAATGATATGGTTGCAACATTGACAAATGTAGAGATAACATGACTGAATAGATGGGGATTTGGGGCATCATGTAGATGCCTAGGATACCATTAAGTCTTGATTTGTTGTAGATGTTTTTGGTAGCATGGGATCCTAGAGCCAACAACTTTTGATGGTGGGTAGGTAAGATAGTGGAGATAATCGTGACACTTCAAGATGTGTACATGATATTGGGTTTGCCGATAGAGGGCTCTTGCATGTATTTTGATCTCACCATGGATATTTCAAAGAGGAGAGCCTTAATCATATGGGCCACATGAAGTGAGACATATGATGAGGGGATAATTAGTGTTTGATGCATCGCGGTGCGAGCCGCAGAGATTTTGGCTATCCAGAAGGTGGTGATGGCCATTCTTGTGGCACACTTATTGTGTGACACGACAAATGGAAACATTCCATTATTTTTGGTGGTTGTATGCAAAGACATGATTAAGCAAAAGTTTTATTCGGTTGGGGACCACTATATGGGTTTAGTTGGTGCATGGTTTATACAAGGTTTGACGAAGGGAACAGAGGACCATAAGTCCCATGATATTATTGACAACATGGATATATGAGAGATTTCCCATGTACAGGCCCATATGGATGCCATTGGTCATAGTGGAAAATGCCTCGAGAGTACTCTAGTGGGCATGGGCCAATAGTGAGAGCACTTGGCATACCAACAACTATGACATGTACATCCAGATGAGTTCATATGGGAGCCCTACATAAGGAATGTGATTCAAAGTGGCCCAGCCTGGCCACAAGTAGAGGATTTAGAGCTATTGGAGGAGGTGATGGGACACTACTTATATTGGGTGGTGACCCATCGACATATAGGGTACTCGAGATAGTTTGGGAGGCTTGAGCTATTGTGTTACCACCACTACCAACCTATATACATCGACATGCAAGAGAGAATGTGAGTTCGGTGGATAGAGTATCATCTCGGAGGGTACGAACCGGAGGAAGATAGGGCCGAGAGATGATATATAGAGGCGGGGTAACTCGGGATCCACCAAATATTATTGTAGTGGAGAGCTCAGAGGAGGGATTCGATGGAGGACTGGTTGGCTTGAACCCATATGTGGGAGATGTAGGCACAACTAGTCCTAGCACCGAGAGGAGAGGAGAGATAACAAGGACCATAGTTGAGGGAACATAGGATGTGGCATCCGGAGGTGGTTACTTGACGCCATTAGGGATGTAGATGGCCCTACAACTACGAGACAAAACTAGGGCCCGCCGCAGAGGAGATATGATTTTGGTGCCCCGAGATAGGTGGGCACAATATGTTGGGTGGAGATCACATAGATTTGATGAGGCGGAGGTGATATTGGGCAGCCATAGAGATGAAGAAAGCATCACCGAGAGATTTGTGTAGCCGGTATGAATGATGATAATTTTAATCGGAATGTAGATCGTTAGATTGATGGTTGTATCATGAGATTGGTATTGACTAGAAAAATTTAGGTTTCATAGGGTATATGGATGAGGAGTGACATTCCTTGATTTAGAGTACACACCATGAGATCTTGGATCCATTATTGGATGCTCAGGATACCTCAGTCATGGCGGACCCCACATCACCATTGGCTAGCGAGTTAGTGGGATCATTTCAGCTTGTTGGGGACATTGTCATAACACTATGGAGATGGAGAGATGCACATGCACTAGCATACATGGGCATCATAGATGTGATGCTACAAAGTTTATTACAGAACACGGTGCCTTCATTCAGATTAAACATCATGCCTATCAAATGCTAAGAGCATTGCGAGAGAGGATCATGAGGTTAGATGCACAACCTGGTGAGAGCATAGGAGAGGGCCTCAGGAGCCCAACCTAGGGCAAAGTCTCTAGTTCGCATAACCTAAGCATCCAACGTAACACCCTCATCACAGAGTATCTAGATACCCCCTTAAGGGGTGAGGGTGCTTGAGTCACCTAGATATTTGATGATGGATTATGATTGTATTTTGTTGATGTATGAAATAGATTCAGGATACACACACACACATATATATATAAACATACATACATACATACATATATACATAAATACATACACACACACACACACGCACACACACACATATATATATATATGATGATGATGATGATGATGATGATTACGGTGTTGATAAATGATGTTTTACTTATCACTTTCCTTTCTTTTCTCATGTATGTATGTGGTAATACTCATGGTACTTAGGAAGAATGATAATGATATTTAGGCACAAAAGTGGTAAGAATGAAGAATAAATCCAAGCAAGGTCAAGGACCTAAGTGAGGGTGCACAAGACTACGGTAATTCACTAGGAAAGACTAGGGCAAATTGAAGCCAAGATAGGAGGGATCAAGACCACGACATTCCAATGATAGGATATGTCACGGAAAAAAGAGAAGTGATGATAAACCCAAATGGGGCAAAGAACCCAAACAAGGATAAAATAGTTTGAAGATGTGTATAAATATAAGGGGAGCTAAGAGCCCAAGTGGAAACAAGAGCTCAAGCCAAAATGAAATCAAGGCATTTAATGGAGATGCTTAGCCATGAGAGGAAAATCAATGTAGAGTGTCGGTGATGATGTCATCTACTCGAGTTTAGAATCGAATATGCACATCAGTCATGAGGTATTTAATATCATATTGTGTAATAACTACATGTCAATGGACTTCAGATTGTTTGGTAAATAAAGTGTCGTCAATTTGGTCCTCCAACCGAGAAAGAATGTCACATCGAATTTCATTAAGGGAGGGGCAAGGCTAAGGATGAGGTGGAGGCCCTTATGTAGGTTGTGGTCTAGATGGTCTAGGGGAAGGTGGGAGGCTCCGAGAGGAGTCATCTCTACACTTATTTCCAAGCGAAGAGGACTAAGGAACCGAGTGCTCATCATGCATAACCCGACAGGTTACGTTGGTGTGTAAGCGAGCCATGGTGTGAACAATAAAATGGGGTCAAGCGAGAAAGGTCATGTGGTATTTCGACCTTGATCTCATCTAACCTCAACTTCAAAAAATTTCACATGTTTTCTATAGGATATACAATCAAATACATCATGCCCTAGAGTCTCATGTCATGTGTAATATGACTCTTGCCTTAGAAAGCTAACCACCGTAAGGGAAAGAGGTAGGGAAGGACGTAAATGACCGATATGGGTCAGCATGGATGATGTCGGAACATTTAGTAATTCCTCATCCATAAGGTCACCAAATTCATAGTTGAAGCTAGATATACGCTCCCCTTCTTTTAGGTGAGGAGGTATGTTGCATTATTTAGTGGTATCGTGAGGAAAGGATGAGGTCGGTGGAGCATCGAGGCTTAGTCACGATCCGGTAGGAGGAGGCTTGACCGAATGTAAAGAGTATGTTGTCCAAAATAACCTCTAGCGATTTTGACAACTTGTAGTTCTATCATGTCTCCGACATCAAATTTTCGGAGTTGCGTAAGCTGCTAGGTTATTTCCTTGGTATATATGATTGGTTTTGGATCTTCACGAGTGCCCTTGTGTGCCCTTCCTACTTCTTCCTTGTGCTTTCCCTTCCCTTCTCCTCCTTTTACACATCTCATGCACACTTCAAATTTCCTCCCTTGCATTCATCCATCTCCTTCTATTTCTCCTCATGCGCACTCCTTACGCATTCGCTTTCCTTCCTAGTCACTTTGTGCATCCATCTTGCATGCACTGTTGACTTGCATTACATTTTCTAAGTCCCGACATATTTTCATTTGTACATGCCTTCCTTCCCGAGTTTCGTGCATCTCTTACAAACACTCTTTTTCTTCGCATCTTTTCCTCACACACTTTGCTTTTTTCACGCATCCTTGTCTTGTGCATTCCTCTTCCTTTCACATTTTCATATATTTACAAACATGCAAATTTTCTTCCCATCCACCACGTACCCTCTCACGGGTGCTCTTAAGCTTCCCGCATTCTTCCTTATTGTGCCTCTTGCTTCCATGCATGTGAGCCAAGTTACAACCTTTGTGCCGGTCATTGAGTGCCACGTGTCACTCCCTAGAACTTGTCAAATAAAGTGCATAATAAATAACCTATCGAATATCCCAGCTACATGTCAAGTCCTTGTGGTGAATGAACACATAACACGTGGCGTAAAAAGAAAAACAAATAGAAATTCAATCGAATCCTTCCGCCGATTAGATCATACCATGTGTCTTGCATGTTCATCTTGTACTGTAAATCTTCAAATCACCACAACTTCCTCCATAGAGCTCGGATTTAGATGCCCCCGGTCTTGCTGGAAAGCTTCTCACGTGGGCTACACACTAGAATATTCAAAATAATATTATGGGTGGGATTTGGTAGGTAAAAATAGGGAAATGTGGCTCATTCCATTAATGCACAAATTCAATCAACTCAACCACCCATATTTGATTAGATTCAGTCTCCTTCTTTCTTCTACAAGTTACATTGACATGGGGAGGCGGATCGATAGTTCTATAGGATGATTTGTTGTCATTTCATGCTTGCTTTTAGTGGTTGGATTTGAAAATTTGAGTTTCCATGTCTCTTTTCCATCTTCTTCTCTTCCCCTTTCTTCTATATAATGTTGAATAATGCTCATTTATAAAGGTTGGGATCTCTTGGTTTGCAAGAGCATTATTCAGAGTAGTGTTCTTTGCATTTGAGCTGCATGCCTCAAATCTAGTTCTTTGCATGTGTATAATTGCCTCTTTCCACCATTGTAATAGTTTGTGCATATTTTGGGAAGTAATTAAAGTCTTGTTTTATGGCCATTCTTTTCCCTAGCTCATATTTTGTCACATCTTCTTGCTTTTCCCTTACGATATTGGTATCTTGTGCATTTTTCATGTCCCTTACAAGTTTATTTTTGTTGTGATCCATGAAAATGAGTGCGTGAGTGTTGTTTCAAACTGTGGCACATTTTTCTACCCTCCCTATGCACATTTTCCCTTATTTTCACTCATCTAAGAGTGTTCATCCCCCTCTTTCCAAGTGTACTATCACCCCCTTAATTTAGATTTTTATTCTATGCATCTCCTTCTCACCATGGTCCCTTGGATTCCTAGAATAGTGTTAGGTAGTTGTATTTCCCTTCCTATGAGTTTTTAGTAGTATAAATAGGTAGAGGAAGTGACCTTCTCCAGATGTTTGTCTCAAGCACAAGTCCCACAACTTGGAGATAGTCCCATGTTGCCTCAAATCCCTAGTTCATCCTGATCTGGGACGGGTGCAATTTTGAGCTCCAACAATTTTGGTATGCCTAGTGGTACCAATTTAAAGAGCTATACATAGTTATTTCAACAAGTTTGACATGTTGTTATTGAGATTTAACCTTTGGAAGCTTGTTTAACACATTTGGCGACTCCCAAAATCTAGATCCTATGATTTCGTAGTCAATGTGCCTTTTTCATGAGAAGGAAACATACTAGACAAAGCACAATCAAAAGAATATTTTGTATATCTCCAGTTGTCTCCAAGAAGAAGAAGTAATAGAACCATTGCGCACGCATCTCCATCTCTCTCACGCGAAGGCGCAATTTACCCCTACTCTTGGCAAACCTTCCACGTGCTCTATTAGGGTATTCAAACCCTTCTTAGCCATGACGTAACAAAGAAATATGTCCTTTTTCAATTTCAATGGTGTAAGTCCTTAAGCTCTTCCTATGTAACATGATTTACCTAGTAATTTGCACTTAAAATTCCATTCTTTCTTGGTGAGAATAAAGTCACTCCTACTGAGCACATTAAAGATATTACAAATGTATGCTTTGTTCACCTAGTTATTGATGATGATGTAGCTGTAAGGATGTTTGAATCTTCAATCAAAGGCAAAGAGATTCAATGGTACAAAAGCTTTAGACCTACCCCTATCACTAATTGAGATGAAATTGGTATTGTGCTTTACAACAAGTTTAAGGAGAAAGATGACAACATCTCCTTATTAAAACAACTCACAATGATCAATAAAGCTCCCAATGAGGTCATGACTAAATTCAACTTTAGATTTCAGAAGACATGGGACATAATTCTAGGCCTCTTAAAATCAACTCCTCAAGGTAGTTTTCTTTATTTCTTAAGAGCCTTGAATTATGACATTGTAATAATGATACCGTCTATGGGTTCTTCACATCTTCTTGATGCCTATCCTATAGCCATTAGGGAAAAAATTACCTTATCCAAGCTAGTAAGATAGCCTCTATATATTACCTATGCCCTTGTTTCCTGAAATGCCCCAAGTGCCTCAACCTTATGTTTCTACCATTCTTGATCATATTTCTCGACATGTTGCCTCCACATCCTACTATCCCCAAAATCAAAAGGAAGGTGAAGAATTGAAGGCCTTGATTAGAAATTTTTCAAATAAAGTTATATCCTTAAAAAATTAGCACGTGCGAGTCCTTTAGAAATAACTCTAATCAAGGATTTAATCAGAGCCATCAACCCTTCAGAAATGAATACACAAATAAGATATATTTGCATAATCATTCAAATGATATATGGCATGCTAATGCACACCTCCCTCTTCAAACAATTGCTCTTGCACAACCCCTTCTTGTGCCCATGCTCAAATAAAGCATTGGTTCACGTACAAAACAACATGGTTTAAGAGATAGAATGGTGTTTCCCCTATAACTTGCCACATAGTTAGTATAACTGCACAAATTCCTTGCACACACAAGCCTTCATGATCCAAAGTGCTTCAAGTTACGAGCCTTCTACTAGTACACGTGAACCAGAAAAATAAAGAAGTGACAAAAGTTTTTCTTGAGACCAACCTTATTTTCTTTGGTGTTGAGGACTTATACAAAACAAACTAAGCTATGGATAGCTCAAATAGACCACATGCATGGGTTGATGATAAAAAAAATTATAAAAGGAGAATGTTAGAAGCTAACATACAACCTTCTACTCCTACCAACCATAGTGATCCTCAATTACAAAAGGATGATAATCAGCCCAACAGTTTTGGCACACATCTTCCCATGCGTGAGGTCCCGCATAATGTTCCAAATGAAGCTATGCTCACCTATCCTTTGGTAGGTTAGACCTCTACGTAAGCTAAGGCCACTACCTCTACACCTGAGAAACTAAGAAAAGATGTTGTCATGCCTCAAATGCACAAGTCCATGGGCCTTCCATTCAACATTGTGGACCAGATGAAGAAGACAAATGTAAATGTCACAATGTGGGATGCCCTTACTATTCCAATTTAGTGTGATGTGTTGTATGGAGCTTTGACATAGCTTCCACACGTTCATCTAGTTATCCAAAGACCTCAAGTTTGTCAACTTATGTCAAGTAGAGGAGAAGAAAGTAAGCAAGTTTGTCAAAACCCCACCCTTTTGTATTTCCTTGATAATAGGAAAATATCTCGTTTACGATTGTATGATTTACTTAGGGGATAATAGTTCTTTCATGCCTAAGAAATTTTTTTATGTCCTAGGTATTGAGTACATCCCTATCTATAAAGGAGGCATGAAACTTGATGGATCAACTGTTACCACCCTAGGAGTAATCAAGAATGTCGAGTTAACCCTCCATGTATGTCCAGCTCTAACTATAACTCAAGACGTGTCAATCATTTATTTACCTCCATTATTTTCTAATTGCTTGTTAAGAGATTTCCCTGCTAAGGTGGATGGCTACTTGTCTTCTGATTGGTCTCATATGTTACTAAGAACAAGGTACGATACCAAGTTTACCATACAATTTGAGCCTATATTTCCTTGTCATGTTGAGTCATATGACCCATTTCCTCTCAAATCTAACTTCCTACTTCAAGAAGGCCAAGAACAAGAACCAATTTCAGAAGAGTAGCCTATTTCTCCTTCCATACCTGATCTATTATTAGATGAATGGGAAAAGGAACACTATGAATTTAATCCATATGATACATCTATTGAAATTGGTTTTGGAACCTATTGCATCCTTGAAGAATAAGTCATGCTACCCACCCGCTTAAGCAACAAAAAGATGAAAGTTACGATTGTAGCGGATGTATTTTGATGGTTCAAGAAGCAGAAATGGTGTAAGCGTAGGTGTTGTTCTCATCTCTCCCATAAGTGAGAAGTTCTTCTTCATGCATAGGTTGTAGTTTGCATGCTCCAACAATGTATCAAAATATGAAGCGTTGGTACATGGTCTTCTTATTGTTGAGAAAAGACATATTAAGGCATTGTAGATCTTTGGAGACATTGAATTGGTCATCCACCAGTCACAAACAAGTGTACAACAAAGAATAAGCTTTTAAAATTTTATAAACATAAAGTTTGGTACCTCTTAGAGTACTTTAATGCTCACAATCTTCATGTGGTGCCAAGGAAATTGAATAAAGAAGTAGATTAGATGGAAGCCCTTGGTTCACAGTTCTCACCAACTGAGGATTTTATCCAAGGAAATGCACAACACATCAAGATGGTGGTTAGGCCATCTATTCTAGAAAATGAAACCAGATGGCAAGTGTTTGACAATGATGCACAAATTTTCCAATTCATTCAAAATGAAGTTGAGTTTTCTTCAAACATGCAAGTTGACTTTCATAAAAACTACGATAACCGAGTGCTTCAACTAAAGACAAATGAGTTACCTAAAGGGATGGTCACCTTAGAGAAAATTTCAGTCCTGATGATGAGTTCAAGGGTGAGGAAAATGTGCACATCGCAATAAGACTCGCCAATCAATCACTATTGCGCACTTCAAAGAGTTGTTGCTCAAAAAAGCATGCGCTCAAGATGAAAAGCAAACCTTCATTTCTCTATGCGAAGTATCTCAACATATTATGAAGGGAGTATGAAGACCTCAAAGGATTTGATCCAAGTGTTGTTCAACACTCCGTTGACCTCGATCATAATATCAAACTCATTAGACAAAAGTAAATGCCCATTAATCCTAAGATAGAGCCCTCAATGTGGAAGGAGTTATCCAAACTCATTGAGACAAAGATTACTTTTCCCACAAAATACTCTACTTGGGTGGTGAATCTTTTCCAGGTGTGCAAGAGAATGGCATAATCGGGATTTGCATTGATTTCGAGATTTGAACAAGTCATCTTTGGAAGATCACTATCCTTTTCCTTCTATAGAGTAGATTCTACATACTATAGATGGCACACAAAAAAATTTCCATACTAGATGGCTATTCGGGTTTCAACTAGATTATGGTCAAGGAAGAGGATCAATTCAAAACAACATTTACAACCAAATGGGGAACATATGCTTATCATAAAATTCCTTTTGGTTTGTCAAATGCAAGTGCAAAATTCCAGAGAGCAATGGACATTGCCTTGAAGGATATATCAATGAGTTCATCCTTATTTACTTAGATGACATAATTGTCTTCTCAAAGCAGAGTGTGGATCACATGATGAATCTAAAGAAAGTATTTTAAAGGTGTAGAGAGTTTGGGGTATCCCTTAACTCTAAGAAGTGCAACTTTGTTGTTGCACAAGGCAGGATTTTGGGCCATGTTGTATCGTGAGGACGGTATTGCGATTTATCCTAAATGAATCTCTGTCATCCTCTTTCTTTCTTTTCCCATGCACAAGAAGGCCTTACAATCATTCCTAGGCAATATAAACTTCATTAGGAGATTTGTTCTTAACTTTTCAGGTTTGGTTAGGCCCATCACCCTCATGTTAAAGAAAGACACAACCTTCAAGTGGAAAACATAAGGAAAAAAATATTCAACAAGATCAAGCAAGAAATTGCTTACGCACCAACACTCATCAATCTAAATTACTCCAAGGATTTAATCCTTTATGCTTATGGAGCTGATGCTAGTGTTGTTGTTGTCTTGACATAAGAGAATGAATAGGGATTAAAGTAGCTAGTGGATTTATTCAGTCAAACATTGAAGGATTTTGAATTAAAATAAAATCATATTGTGAAACAAGTCTTTACCATCATGTGCGCTCTTAACAAATTCAAGAGTATGCTCGCGAAAAACCATATCAAAGTTCTGGTTTCAAACTCATGTGTGAGAGACTTCATCATGGGAGCAGAAATTAGTGAGAAAAGAGCAAGGTGGGTGACCAAAATCATGGAGTATGATGTGACTATAAAAGGCACTAAGTTAGTCAGAGGCAATGCATTATGTAAGCAGATTGATGAAGACACATAGAATGATCAATACACTTCATTGTTCTTGGATGAGGATCCTTCGCGTGCGAAGTTGAACAAAATGCGAGATCCTAGTGCGCGTAGTTAGATAGATGAGATGATAACATTCCTTTCCTCAAGTACATACCCTCCTGGTGTGAACAAAGTAATGATAAGGCATATAAGACTGCAGTCTATTCTCTATGCACTTATTGATGGGATTCTCTTCAAAATAAACGTTGACAATGTGTTGTTGAGATGTATTCTTTGGTGCATAGGTTAACAAAGTGTTAGTAGAATTTCATGATGGATTATCTTGTGGACACTTCTCTTCTAAAGAAACATCAATGAAGATAATTAAGGCATGATATTTTTGGTTGACCTTGTTTGCAGATGCATACAAGTGGGTCATGAAATGAAAAGAATGTGCTTTCTTTGTAGGCAAAAGGAAATTGACTGCATTTCCTCTTCATCCAATCCAAGTGAATTAGCCTTTTGTGTAATGGGGTCTGGAATTCATTGGTATGATAAACTTGCCTTTAAGTGTTGGTCACAAATGGGTGTTGACAACAATGGATTACTTCACCGAGATGGAAAAAGTTGTCGTGGCTTAAGGAAGCAATCGAGTCATTCATTCTTGACTTTCTCGAAGGTATTGTTACCAAGTTTCATATCCCTCATAGTATTATCTCTAATAATGCAAAAGCCTTCCTTGGTACTAAGATTTCAGATTGGGCTCTTAGTCTTAGAATATACCTGAATAATTCTTCCAACTACTACCCTCAAGGTAATGGTTTGGCCGAGTCTACCTGCAAGACCACGATTATGATCATTAAGTGGACAATGGATATCAGCCAGAGGCAGTGGCATATGAAGGTCTTGTGCACACTCTGGGAAGATAGAATCATGGTAAAAAAGGAAATAGGTACTTCATCTTACAAATTGGTTTATGGTTAAGAGGTAAGACTTCCTTTATCACTTGAATTGCCTTCATTGGAGATAACCCAACAAGCTGGATTTTGAGGGCGTAGACCGGAGAGAAAATAGAATGGTAGAGTTGGTTAATCTTGAAGAATTGAGGAACTCTACCATGACCAATTTAGAACAACATCAGAGGTCAACCAAGTAGTGATTTGATAGAATGGCTAGAACTCAAGCTTTCAAAGTGGGTGATTTGGTGTGGAAATGGGATGTTGATAGAGCCAAACTAGGGTTCCATTCAAAGTTTTATGCACTTTGGAGTGGCCCATATATCATCAATTCTTGTAAGGAGGCCAAATCTTTTGAGTTGTCTCATCTTGATGGAGATGTGCTACCAATCCCGTTAATGGGATATATCTCAAGCATTTTTATTAAGTTGTTCTTCCACGTCATGTACACATTAGAGTAGTTTTGATTCCTCTAAGTGTGTTGTGTGAACATTGTATTGTTTGTACATAATTCTTTCCTTATGTGCACTCTTTTGTTACTTCCAGTTATTGGTTCATTAACTCACAAGTTCAAAGAGGTTATGTTTCATCCTGTTTGGCCCTTTCCAATATTTTTGCACATAATTCTTGAGCGAGTTCCAATAGTATTTCAAGTGACTTTAGAATGTTTCTTCAAGTTCTGAGATCATAATTTCATGTTTTTCACATAGACTTCATGCCCAATGGATGCTTCAAAGCTACTGATCTCCGTCATATAGCAGGAAGATGGCCTCAAAAGTCACCAAACTATTGTCTAAAATAACTCGTAGATATTTTGATGACTTGTAGTTCTATCCTAGCTCAAACATCAAATTTTCAGGGTTCATACGCTGTGCTAATTTCTTTCATTGGGACATATGTTTGGTTATGGATATTCACGCACACCGTCACATGCTCTTCCTCCTTGTCCCTTGAGCTTTCCCTTCCCATCACCTCCTTTTGCAAATCTCCACGAATACTTGCACTTTCCTCCCTTGCATTCATCCATCTTCTTTCATTCCCCCTCTGCACACACTCCTTGCACATTAATTTTCCTTCCCGGACGTTATGCATCCATCTTGTGTGCACTGTTGACTTATATTGTTTTATACTAAGTCCTTGACCTATTTTCTTTTGTGCATGCATTCCTTCCTAAGTTTTGTGCATCTCTTGCATGCACTCTTTCTTTCTTTGTATCTTTTCCTCACTCACTTTTATTGCTTATGTGCATCCTTGTTTTATGCATTTCTCTTCCTTACACATTATGCCAATGAAATGGAAGAAGTATAGGGAGAATATTTTGGTGTCATCCTCCAAATTTTAACTACTTCCCGCAATATAGAACACCACTATAGATGGTGTGTATAAATGCATGTGTTAAGGACCATATGCCCTGTAAAATTTGTTGTGTTTAGAGTTCTATAGACTGTGGTGAACTACCAATAATCGTATATTTTCTCCCTAGTTTTAGTCATCCAGGAAAGGTTGTTGTGTTGAGGACCCAAGTCTAATTTTAAGTCCTGTTTGAAACCGAAAAAGCTGTGTTGTACCGTTCTTATCTTTGTGTTATGTATAACATTGTATGGGGTGACTAATTCTCCCAAATTATGCCCCCTCATTTGGGGTGCATACAATGTCGTTGAAGGAGTATGTGGCCCAAAGGAAGACCATTTGTTGTGCTAAATCTACCCTACGGGGGAATTGGATGTGCTTGGTAGAAACCAAGGCACACACAAACAAGTGACTATGAGACAAGTGTTAGTACAAGCAAAGAAAAACATATATCAAATGTAAGCTAAGTAGACAATGTGTAAGCTAAGATGCAAGTAGAAGAAAATGTAGACCGCAAAAAGTGGGTTGTAAACATGGGACATCACTCATGATTTTGCAAGACAATCGAGGTCGTAGTTGATGCAAGTAATCAGAGAACAAGCAAGACATAGGGAAAATCCCACAAACAATGACAAGCAAAAGAAAATAGTGTATTAGACAACCATGGAAGCAAATAGTCCTACAAAACAAATGTTGCACATAAAGCACTGTTAGCATGTTATAAAGATAAAAATTATGTCAAGGTGTGCATAATATGAGAAAATAATTTGCTATGAAACAAAATGAAACAATGGAATTTGTAGTGTATGAAAGTGGATGCCCCCGGAGGCCCTATGGGACTAGTACTAGGTAATCTTGTGCCAAGCATCCAT
This sequence comes from Taxus wallichiana var. yunnanensis, assembly GCA_018340775.1. NCBI lineage: Eukaryota > Viridiplantae > Streptophyta > Pinopsida > Cupressales > Taxaceae > Taxus > Taxus wallichiana. The sequence goes on along the minus strand of CM031243.1, from coordinate 343,044,478 downwards.
GTTGCATGTATAGATGTGTAAAATCTACGATCATAACTAGAAAGCAAGTGAACATGCATGTGTATATGGAAATATAATGACATACAAGATATCTATCTAGCATGTGTAATAAGATGAACATGTAATAAGTAAATGTAATCAAGAGTAAATGCAACCAAGATATGTAGTATGTTTTGAGTAAGGTGGAATGGAATGTAAAGTAAATGATGGGAGTGACGTGTCCCCCAAGTGGATGTAAATGGAATTGTATGCAATGAGGTTCATTTGTTTATGCCCCCTCAGCAGTCAAGAATGAACCGTAAATGAGAGTGCGTCGTCGGGAAATATTTTGAATGATGTGTTGTCATGTGTGAGAAAGAGTGTATGAATAAAGTGTAGATTGTTTATCATAGAATGATGATGCCTAAGATGACATTGAATGTGACATATGGATGATTAATCTTAAATTTGTAGAATGAGGTGATGATTTAGCCTAAATCGTATATCACGAGGTGCGTGAGTAGGATGTCAAAAAGCGTGATGATGTAGCATAAAGTGTATATCACGAGATGAATGAATAGGAAAGCTAGAAAGGGGTGATGATTTAGCATAAAGTGTATATCATGATATGTGTGAAGAAGGCACTAGCTAGGAATGTCGCATGGTAAGAGGATTGAATGATTGAATGTGTGAGTGTGATGAGGTCCATTTGATATGTATACCCTCAACAATCCAGTATGGATTGTGAGACTAGAGTGTGTCATAGGGTAGTGAGTGCAACACATATAAGTAGATGTGTAAAAATGTGTAATATGTGTAATAGATGTGGTGATGAGAAATCGTCATGTGATGTGTAATGTAGGATGTATAGTATGTAATGCAAGATGTGTAGATGCATAGTAAATGTAAGACGTAAGATGTAAGATGTAGGATGTAGGATGTATGTATGTAAGATGTGTGAAGATGCGTGATGTGTAGTGTCTATTGTGCAGTGTGTGAGGTTCATGTGTATAGGATGCCCTCAATAGTCAAGTGTGAACCGAAGCACTTTAGTGCATCATCGAAGTAAGGTGACAGGAGTCACCAACCAAAGACCAAGTTTTTGTGAAGCGGTGGAAGCATGTGTCTCAAAAGTGACAACAGAACCATGCGATGGTGGTAGAAATGTTTCTTGGATATCAGTAGGAGGAGTATTTGCTTTGACAAAATGAATTGGAAATAGAAGTGGAGTGGGATGGGGAGAAAGCTTGAATGGTGGCAGCTTTGGTGGTATGGATGATGTTGCAGAAGACTTGATAGGAGAAGAAGGTTGATTGATTTTGAGAGGCATTTGCATACTTTGACTTGGTAATGTTGTAGATGTCTTGAGAGGAGGAGGTGCTATATTGATTTTGAGAGGTGGTTGCTTAAGCGGTGCTTGAATTTCCATAGAACAACCATTAGAAGTGATGGCGTGGTGCTCATTAGACATAGACGAATCAAATTTAGGAACCCATTGAGATGTAGCATTTGTAGATGGGCATGCAACAAAATGTTGTGTAGTGAATGAGATAAATCCTTGACACTCAAGATGTTTGATTCTTTGTTATAAAGTGTATCAATCATTGTCATTATGTCCATTGATTTGATGATAATTTCAATATGGAAGACCTTGATATTTTCTAGCTGATAAGGAGGATAATAATGAGTAGGCGGTAAAGTGATCAATTGATGACTAAGGAGTTCAATAAGAATTTCATGTTGTTTAGTATTGTGATCAAAGGTGAGAGGCTTTGGTAATGGTATGACTTGAGGCTCACTGATATGAGCACATGTAGTAGACATAGGCCAAGATTAGCTAAAATTGTAAAATAATAGCATAATCTAATGCAAATTTATAGTAAATAAATGAATGCCAAAATACTTGAAATAAAACCCAAGTAATTAAACAATGAAAATATGAAACCCTAATGTGCAAAGAGGGTTAGAAGAGCCTTAGCTGATTCACAAAGGTTATTAGACTATGTCGCAATCGAGAATGTCTAAACAAAGATGGAGGAACATCACATAGAAGTCGGAAAAATGCAAATTTGATAGATTTGACTAGACTGGGGCCGAGAGAAGGATAGGGCGCCTGTGGTACCCGGTCTAAATTATAGGTGCCACTGGTTTGTGTAGATGCTTAGAAAAATTTCTCTGAGGTATCACAAGAGGTTCACACTTGTTTGCCTTTTGTCACGTGTATGTTGTTGAATTCTGTCAAATGTCTCTGTAAATCCAAAATGATTAAATCACTTGTAAAACCCCAAACAAAGCATCAAACCCTAAAAAAATGTAAATGAAGGGGTTAGATTGTCCTCAATTACCAAAATGATGGAATTATCATTGAGCGATGCACTACATCTCAGACCAAATGTAGTTATGTGTGTGTGCGTGTGTGTGGAATTGTGCCCTAGGTTGCTCTTGTGCTAGTCACACGTGGATAACGATCAAGTAGATATATGTAAAATGTAAATAATGTGTGCATGGAAATAATAGAATCCCCTCCTATGAAGTGTGATGCAGATGAACCAACATTTTGTCCCTTTTGATGGAGCTAGATGGATGTACATGAAACTATAGATACCTTTGATGGATGCAACCTTAAGTGGAGATAGTAGATGTTTAGTGTTTGGTCCCTTATTATGATCACATAAATTTATATTTATATGATTCCCTTGCTTGAATTTCATAATTAACCTCAAAAAGGCCAACTACCAAAAAGATAAGATGTTCAAATGGCTAGAAAGGACCCAAAAGTGTGAGTAAAGTACAAAGGCAATAAGGGCTCCTAGAGGGGACGAGGGCACTGATGGCATCCCGGGCTGGGCAAAAGAGTGTCCAGGGATGATAAATGCCAAAGAGTAAAAAGGAAAATTGAGCAAGTAAAAGTACAAGACTAAAAGTAGCAATATAAAGAAAAGAAAGGTGGATGAAGACATGGGTTGATTAGTACTTTTCTTAGTTAGGAATCATATGAATAGTAGTATGTAATCGGACAAGATAATTACCCAAAGTGCATGATTTTGTGTCTACACTGTGTGTGTGGAATTGTGCCCTAGGTTGCTCTTATGAGTGTCACACTTAAAGTAACGAGAAAGTAACTACATGTAGAATGCAAGTAATGTGTGCTTGGAAACAATAGACTCCACTCATATGAAGTTTGATGCATATGAACCAACCTTTATCCCTTGTGATGGAGCTAGATAGATGCAAATGGAACTATAGATGTATTTTATGGATGCAACCTTAGGTGGATATAGTAGACGCTCTAGTGCTTAGTCCCTTATTATGATCACATAAATTTATATTTATATGATTACCTTGCTTGAATTTCATAATTAACCCTGAAAAGGCCGACTACCAAAAAGATAAGATGCTCAAACAGCTAGAAAGGACCCAAAAAGTGTGACCAAAGTACAAAGAGGATAAGGGCACCTAGAGGGGAGGAGGTTTGTGTCATTGGCATTCCGATTGGGTGTTAGTGTCTAGAATGACAAATGCCAAAAGGTGAAAAGATAGATTGAGAAAGTAAGAGTGCAAGACTGAAATCAAAAGCATAAAACAAAGAAAGGTGGCCAAAGACATGGGTTAATTAGTACTTTTCTTACTTAGGAATCATATGAATAGTAGTATGTGATCAAGACTAGATAATTACCCAAAGTGCGTGATTTTGTGTCTACAGATGCATAAAAAGCTTTGACGATAATGACATTGGATGTATTTTTGGATTTTTTGTTATGGGTGGATGATTTGGTGAATTCGTTTTGGTTTTGTTGGAGCGAAACTTGATAAGGCCTTGCTCAAGGGCACGTAGCTCTAATTTGTGGGCCATGGTAAAATCCTCTTAAAAGCTTTGGAAAGATTGTATTTGGAGGTTGGATGAGATATGTTTAACGCATGATCGAGGAAAGAGTTTGATTAATTCAGTTTGGGGTAACGAGAAAGATAGTTGATTGATGACATCATGCCACCTAGTGAATAAATCTATGATTGATTTGTCATTGAATTGTTGATGGCATAGAGGTCACTGATGGTGATCTTGTGTGTGATATTGATAGAGAGGTGCTTTAAGAAGAGTTGTGAAATTTTAATGAATGAGAAGAGGGAATGTTGGGAATGTCGTTGATCAATCCAAAGCGGGTCCAACTAATGACATAGGAAAAGTGTAAAGCATAAGGTATTGATCATGGGCGATGAGATAACATGAGTGCCTAAAGGCATGAAGATGTTATTGGGGATCCTCCTTACTGTTAAACTTAGAAAACTTAGGGATCTCCCAGTGTGGAGGATATGGCTTGACGGGTATGGATGGGTTGATAGGCTCATTGTAGATTTTTTCATAGGTGAATGTTCTCTTAGGACCCAAAGTAGTAGCTTCTAGGTTAGCCATTCTACTTAATAAGGCTTGCATGGGGTCATTAGATTTATGAGGATGAGGGGATGATTGGTGTATCTCGCAGATTTTTAGAGGTAGATTGGTTGGGTTGTGGGTAAGATTGATATTGTTGGGTGTAAGTAGGAGTTTGTGGGGGTGGTTGGTAAGGAGGAAGATAATTAAAAGCTTGTGATTGGATGGGTTGTGAGATAGGATGTTGTGGAGGGATGTAATTGGATGGATAGGATTGTGATTGTTGTTGTTGAGAGATGGGGGATTAGATTGGGTTTGTGTTGGGTGAGTTGGGATATGTGCATGGGATGGTTGGGATGTTTAGATAGGTTGATTAGGAAACATGTGTTGAAAGGTGCTTTAGAGTGGAGGTTGATGATTTTGAGTTGACTTTGAAAGGTGGTGTGATAAGATAAAAAAACATTGGCATAGACTTGAGATGTGAAGAAGGGCATCGAGCTTTGAATGTGTTGCTTGGGTGGTGGAGGAAGTAGATTGGATTCTTGAAGAGTTCGGGTATGTGTGTTGATGGAAATGGTAGATGAGGAAGTGATAGGGATAAAAGATGTAGGGATGGTATTGATGTGAGGTAGATTAGGTGGAATGGGGACCACCAATTTTATGAATTGATGGTTTTGATGGACCATGGTAGAAGGCTCGTGAGGGATATGTTTATGTTGAGATATTGCAAGCTCATTCATGGCCATGGGAAACAAGATAGAAAGTTGGGAGGTGAGAACCTCGACAAAATTGGTTTGTATGGGATAACTATATAGTTATTTAAGGCGGGTCCATCAATAGGGAGATTTGTGGATTTGTGGACTAATTAGTCATGAAGAGAGAAGAGATTAACATCAAGGAGTTCCTGAAGCCCCAAGCATCCGTGAGGGATTGTGGGAGGTCCAAACATTTCTAAGGAAGCAATAGATGGAAGTGTAGCTGGTCTAGAGGGGATGGAATGGTTATAAAAAAGGATTGCTTTCGACATGGGGATTTGTTTGAACCATAGGGGCTCATGAGGAGGGATCATAGAAATAATGGGTTGGGAGACCAAAGATGAGGTGATCATAGGTGTAGAGGAAACAATGACAAGTGTGGAAGTTTGTGCATGCATGTGAATAAATCAAACTAAGTTAATGAAAGGAAACTAACACCAAGTAGAATCCTAACCTAGTTAATCTACCAAAAACACCATGATAAAGCTATGTAAGAACAAAATCTAAATTAATGCATCCAAATTAAACTTGAAAACATTAAGTTATTCCTTGCTAAGTTGGATATGCTTTCTAAAGAATAGTTTCTCCTATGATTACAATGAGATCAAAGGATGGCTATCTCCCACAAGAGGAAAGGATCTCTCCAATATGGCTAAATTTCCATGTATGGATCTTCCTTTACTACTCTTTACAAAGAGAGGATAAATGGGTGCAAGATCAATAAACTTCTTCAATGGTGGAGAATGCTCTTATCATGTGCAAATAACACTAGAAAAAGTGTGGTGTTTGTAAAGGTGTAAGTTTGAGAGGGGATACTAGGTTCTATATATAGCTTTCCAATTTGGGAGAAGCTACAATCCTAGTGAATGTGGGATAAAAGATAAAGTAGAATTAGAAGGGATAAACATGATTAGAAAGAATTAATTAGAATTAGCAACTCATGGGAGTTGGAGATGATTTAATTAATCAACTAGGATTAATTAATAGGCCAAAATAAGCTTAGAAAGCTATTTGGAGGTGATTTAGGAGGAATTTGATAGAATTTGGAGGATTTGTAAGAGGGATTTAACCAATAAGAGGGTTTATTGATTAAATAGAGGATTAAAAATACTTAATTAACTAATGATAGTTAATTAAAAGAGGATTATAACTAACGAAGTGTCGTTAATTGACATCCAAAATGAAGGGAAATGCTAGTTAATTAACGAAGTGTTGTTAATTGATCGAGATGAAGGGGAATGTTAGCTAATTAAAAGAAATCACTATTTTTAACTAAAAATAGATCTAATACTATGGAAGTATAACAATTAGTTAATCTAAATAGGAGGACTAAAATATTGTATGAATGCACTAAAACAATATGGAATAATTGTAAATAATTATACTAAATGAAATCAAAACCCTAATGTGCAAGGAAGTAAGGATAAATGACTTATCTTATTGCAAGAACTTGCCATAAGTTGTCGTAGGTCTGACTATAAAATCTAGAAGTAGGAATGAACACCCGAAGTCCTAAAAAGGCTAGATCTGGAGGATCTGAGTAGACTGGGCACCTGGGAAGGTACTAGGCGCCCGGGTGCCATGGTCTACATATTAGACATGCCCGGTTTTTACCTGTAAAAGCTCAAAATCTAATTTTTATAGGGTCATAAGGTATTCTGAAGTGTTCTTTGTCTGCATTTGCATTAGATTTGTCAAGTTAAATGCGTCGAATGTGTTGAATAATGAAATGACGACCTGCAAGAAAGAAGGAAGTATCAAACCCTAACAAAAATAAAATATGAAAAAATGAATGGGTCAAACTGACCTCAACCACCAAACTAGTAGTCTTATCATTGAGCATTGCACTACATTTCGACTTGTATGTAGTTACGTGTGTGTGTCCATGTCGTACCCTAAGTGCTCTTGGGCTAGTCACACTTTGTGAAGTAGCGAGCAATAATAACTATAGAAAATGTAATAGCAGATGTGCATGAAATAGAATAGAATCCTCCCCCTATGTTGTGTGTGTTGATGCATATCTCATAGCCTTGATGCATGACACTATGTGGATACAAGTGATGCAATGAATGTAACTCTAGATGGAGTGATAGTAATAAGTGACATTAGGGCCCTCATTATGGCCTCATAACTTTATATTTATATGGTTCTCTTGCTCTAATTTTGTAATTAACCTCGACATGGCCGACTAGGAAAAAGATAAGGATGAAAAACAACTAGAAAGACCCCAAAAAGAAGTGGGAAAGTGGAACATGGATCGGGCGCCCTAGGTGGGACCAGGTGCCCCGAGGCTCCCAAGATAGGCTTGGGTGCCCTGGTTTATGCTAAAATGATGGGAGAATTGCAAAATAGGTGTATATGTGTCAAGAATGATGAAATAAAATATAAAAATAAGATAGCCAAAAGGTGGGATTAATTAGTATTTTCTTCACTTGAGAACCCTTTAAATAGTAGTACAAAACCGGGCTAAATAATGCCTAAAGTGCATGATTTTGTGTCTACTTTAATTATAGCAAAATTGACGGGAAAGACGATAAATGGTGCAATTTTAGTAGTAAAATTGCATAGTTGGATTTAGGTGTCTACATTTTCCCCTCTTTGGGGTGGTGTAGTGCAAGCGACGCCACTTCAAAGATAGTAGACAATAATTACAGACAATTAAATTTTTGAAGGAAAATGAGTAGAATGAAGGATGTCCCCTCGAGTGTCGATGGGGTGATAGAAGAGGTCGATTGACAATCAAAAAGAAGGATGAAAAGTTAGCACAACAAAAATATACTACAACAATAGGGAGTTGAACTTGGCTTGGTTGGTCATTGTTCAAATTGATTGATTGGAATAGAAATGTCATGTTTCAATGGATGGAAGAAACAAGGAGGGGGATAAATATAATCCCTATTGCCTAGGTGGTGTTGAAGAAAAATGGTGATGAAGAAAATGGAGATAGCTTTCAACCCAACTGGCTCAAGAGCCACTTGTTATCATCATTTCTCAATGTAATCAATGAACCATTTGGCTTGGGAGTAACTTTTATTTGATACAGGCATGCAACAAAAATGTAAAATGACATGAAAATCCGTAATACTAATTATTGTTCATTACCCAAAATAATGACTCAAAACAAAATGCATGAAGCAATGTAGTACGAGAAAGTAAACAAACAGACCAACAAGGAAACAAACACAAACAAACGTACTCAAACAAATAACGTTCAAGAGAGTTGCACCAATGTTTTTGTTATCTAGTTGTATTTCCCACATGTTCAAGTTATACGATAAGGGTTAAAAATGGCACCCAAGAAAGGATTCATGCAAGGTGAATAAAAGGAGGACACTGGAGTCTTATGAAAAAGAAACCGTGCTCTATGAAACTACTCCAAACAACTGCTTGTGCAAGGGAATACAGACATATGAAGAAAACCAACTTTGTTAATTGAGGTAGATAAAAACGATCTACAAAATGTGCGTGAGAACAAGTGAGGACCAAAAAAATATGTTTTGTAGGAAAAATTTTGATGTTTGAGGACATTGTGTCCTGTGAATGATTCAGATGTGTGAATGATTTTTACCAATTTTTGAATTTTTAAAATTTTACCCATGTTTTGAATTTTTAATGATTTTTTGTTTTTGAAATTTTAGGAGGAATGTGATATATAAGAATGAATATATGTGTGGTACACCATCAAAAATCACCGGAAGTAAAAATATGCCCCAACAAATGACCATTTAATTAAAATAATCATCGCGACGGAAGGCCAATACATGGCGGGAGAAAATAGAGGAACAAGTTAGTAATCTGGTCCTTGGAACGCAAGAAAAATGGAGAATTAGGGATGGGAGGGTATAAATAGTAGGGTGGAAGGGGTAAAATCCATCATGACCTAGTTGTGCTAGTTTAATCTATTTCTTTTGTGAGATATTTCGCTTTGATTGATGACGAGATGACGCAAATCCAAGACCGCACACATCGTGTTGATCGATTTCAAGAGTACATGAGGCATCCAACAGATGGTGCTTTAGTAAGTAACACAATTTTTTTAATTTTAGTGCATTTATTACTTGTTATTAGCATCATAACATAACGGGTTAACGTTAGCGCATGACTTTAGGTGTCTTTAGCGTTGAACTTGATGTGTTAGTGTAAAGGTCATGCACTAGCATTAAAATACGAGTGTTAGCATTAAACCGATTTTAGGATTTTGGAATTTTACTATCTAGGGCAATTTGGTCATATATGATGGGCACCTTCACAGATATTAGGGAACATTTAGGATCTATTCCAGCTAGAGGATACACCTCGATGGAGTATGGCCGTAAATTTATACGATGTTTCGAGGACAAGAGGATCGCATGCATTTCTAGTATACTTGATGGCTTTTATTAGCAATTACTTGTTGCGTGATAAGACCGAAACACATTTTTAGTTGGGTTTAATAGGAGTTGTGCACTACCTTATGGATGGATAGGTTTTTTCTTGGGGTGGTGTATAGTCACCCACTTGTACAAATATTTACACCGATATCTTACAAAGGTATGAGGAGCCTCGGTCCCTACGAACTTGCTATATAGGTGTGGGCATGGGACCACGTCGCCATTAGACACCCACTTGGTGTGATACGTGTCAAAGCACAGACAAGCCATCCTACATGGGATGGGAGCCAAGAGGAGTGGAAATTAGATCTCACCTAGGACAAGATTTTGATGATTTACAACTATGTATGTTGACTTGGCAATCATACCGATTATATCGGTGGTGTTGGGATGCCATTAAGTTGAGAATTGTAGAGGTGGAACACATTGTCATAGGAAGCCACAAACACATTTTAGAGTGGTACCAAGTAGATAGAGTATAATGACATCTTGGCATCATCCGAGTATCTCGGGGGATGAGAGATGGTATGCATGCACACAAGTGCGTGAGACATTTGATTTTGGGCCCCACATTAGACTACGAGAAAGTACTAGAGAGTTTTTGTGGAGTCATCCCCGGTATGGGATGGATGAGAACAAATAGAAGACCCTTGGTCTATAACCGATTATGTAGCTTGGTATACTATTGTGGTCTTCTGACGGCATATCACCATCCCATAGGAAGTCATAGTGGTGGTATAATAATAACAACAATAAGTATGAGTGGTCGGGCATTATGAGACAAGGCTAGGTTAGACTAGGAGGAGCTTGAGGATGCCAAGGCACATGCACATGAACATGCACCGGTATAGGGCGAAGTATAGCTACAGGCACATGTGCACCCAACATTGGGACAAGAACATGCATATGTATATGGACAAATGGCTCCACAGGTGCAACCATAGATGTAGGTGCCTGTGATTCAATTGGTTCATGTATAGGTGGCACATGAGCCATTATTATAGTAGTTACAATAGCAGGTACCATTATAGTTTCCATCATCACACCCCAAAGTAACTAGTTCGCATATTACAACACATGGGGGTTATAGAGATGGAGCATATATTACACAAGGGCTGTCGCTAGAGATACTCGTGCCTAGTTTTGCAGTGATCCCCCCAACATATGGGCCATCAGTGGATGAGCTACAAATACAGAGAGATATGGCGATGTTGTGTGGTGATGTGGCCTTTATCACAATTTAGACCCTACTTTGCGACGGCAGTTGAGCGGGGTCTATAGATTAGGCTACCCTTAGGCAATAGTTACATCAAGTCATGACAAATAGAGATCAGTGTGACAAATGCACAAGATTAGCTCGTGATAGAGAGGACATAGTGGGGAGCCGAGAGGACTCACCTACATGTAGATGTAGCTTAGTTTACAACAGAGCATGATGCGATTCACCATGCAATGAAGAAGTGTGGCGCTATGGATTTAGTATATGATTTTGCATCAACTACGAGGCAAGGTTGGATATTATAGGGCTCTCTATTATGCTAGAGTTTTGGAGGCACGAGAGAGCAGTACCTTATAGTTAAATTGTAGGAAACTAATTGAGGTCTAAATCACATAGACCATCCAGGTCTTCTAGATCAGTGTAGATGCCTCCACCTAGCTAGATGCCTCCATCGGGTCAGAGGCTATGTCATCCTAATGTTGGCGAGAGTCGAGGTTGAGTATTCTATGTATCTATTTTTTTATATGCCTCATGTTGAAGGCACACAATTTTGACACGATGTATATGTATGTTTTTGAGTATTCCTCGAGATGAAGGAACATTTTTATATCCATTCCCATGATGGCATATTTTGTATCGATGTATTTGTTGATCAATTTTTCTTTGTCCCTATCCAAATTAGTGAGCTAGATAACGAAGAAAATCAAGCAACCTCAAAGATGGAGGGTTTAGGGTACCCATAGAGTTAATGGATGTAAATCGATGGGCGCAAAGTGAATGTCCTCGTTGTGAGATGGATAGACTGCAAAAAAGAGAGAAACTAAGAGGAAAACAAATTAGATGGTATATGTGGGGGCTACTCGACGAAGCCGGTTCCAAGAAGCACTAGTTTCCTTATGCAAATTTCAACCTGTTTAATGAGATAAGATAATTATATAAATGAAATATAAATGGATACCATGCAGAAACCGATAAATAACAGAACCTGAAAATGTTGATGTATAAAGGAGCTACTGATATGATTTAAGTAAATGTATAACAAACCAAACTAAGAGAATCACAAGGGCATGAGGATGGTATTATGGTGATACAAGTGGCATTACAAGGGCATTGTGATGATATTATGATAAACGAGGGGCTATAATGTCAGAGGTTTCTATCACTCTTGATTTGTGCAAAAGAGGGGGAAGGCCTGTATTTATAGCCTGGAGATGGGGTTAATTTAAGTGTTATCAGGAAACTAGGGTTTGACAAAGTAACCTTGATTAGGTGAGTGTGGGGGAGAGAATTTGAGTGATTAGGTGAAATAATGGATTTGATAAGGATTTTTTTGCATTATTTAAATCATGAGTGGGGTTCATGATTTGAATGATTTTTGAGTATTTAATTATTAGGTGGGGTGATATGACTTAATTTGGAATATTTGGATATTAGCATATAACAAGGTTTAGGTATTTGAAAGGGGATTAATTAACCAATTAAGATTGATTAATTGAATATGTATTTTTGGTGGGAAATGAGATTTATTCAAATTTAGGGGAAATGGATTCGAATGGGTAAGCCTAATAAAGGAGGGAAAACGTGGGGTGAAGGGGAGGAATGATACCAAAAACCGGTGTCTACATTTTCCCCTTTTTGATGAGTGGTTTGCATTGGGCAAGCCGCAAGACAAAAATGATGAAAATATTATTGATTGAGTGTTCCCCCTCAAACTTGGGATTGACAAACTAAGGGACATCGATCACGAGTTTGAAAGAGATAGATGTTAAAGATTGGTAGGGTAAAGAAAAATGATAATGCAAGGCAAGATGCCCCAAGCAAAAAATGATTGCAATAACATTAAAAACCATGATGGTGACTCTGATATCACTTGGGTAGGGGAAAATGGCGGTCTCAACGCGGATGATGACAATGTTCTACAGGCCAGTGAGTGGGCGAAAATCACCATGAAATGGAGGGAATCCAACGAGAAACCCCTCAAATGGATGCTAGTCATGATGACCAAGGGGTCATAGGAAAACATCAAAGTATGCGCAACCAAAGGTGAAATACTTTGTATGCGAGGAATTGAGTGAAAAATTATGTGTTTGAAAAAGGGACAAGGACAAAAATTATGATGCCCCAACGCATAGGGCACAAAAATGACCAAGAAGGTAAAGTGGAAGATGGGTGGTGAAATAATATGCCCCAAGGGGAATGAGTATGGTCATAAAGGTGGACATGAAGAGAAAATTGGATATAAGTGTGAGATAAAATGCCCCAAGAGGGGGTAAATATGATTTTGAATACATGTTTCATAAGAAAGGTTCTCTGTTGATGAGTATGAGTAGATAAAGAAAAGACAAACCAAAGTCCTTTTCTCTCGCGAAGAGGGTAGAATTCAATCTACTTTTGCAAAGAAAAAGGTAGAGAAAATGTCATTTAGGAAGAATAGAAGGTGATAATTGATGACCGTTATGGTATCCTCTAAGACAAAAACACCTAGGGAAGATGTGATGAGGGATATATATGATGATGTTCCTCGAGAGGGTAGACGAGAATAGAAGAGACACGACACCGCTCCCAAAAGGAAGAGAGGGCAACTTGATAGAGAGGAGTATGAGGATGGGGTGTAATAGGACAGAGAAGTTGTTGTCTGTAAATAAGGAGTTTGAATCGGTCTTGAATGTGATGAAAAGAGGATGAAGAGAATAATAGAGAATGATGATAGGAGAAGAGAGAAGATATCATAGTAGAGGGTGAAGGCATAGAAGAGGGAAAGGGATGTGCAATATGAAGGTAGCGGAAAAGATAAAGGGAGGGAGGTAGGAAAGAGATGATAAAATGGACAAAAGAAAGAAAGTAGGAGGAGAAGAATACAAGGAAATAGAGAGGGCGTGATGGGCCTAGAAAAAAGAAAATAGAAAAAGATGATATGAGAAGAAAGGAATGAGGAAGGAAAAAAAAAAGGAAAAGACAAGATGCAAAGAGATGAGGGGGAAGGATGGCGGGAAAAAATATGAAAGTGATAAGGAAATGGGGATGGTAGAGGCTATGCTAGTTAGGAATGTTAAGGGAATACCAACAATAATTGGAAGATGATGATGATGTCGGGTGAAGAGGAAACCAATCGTATGGGGATGGAGAAATAGAAACAGGGAATGAAAGAGGAAAAAATGGATAAGATGATAGAAAAAGGGAATGAAGAAGATGGAAAAAGAGGAAGAGATAAGGATGATGGGAGGAAAAGTGAAGGGATGAATGACACACAAACAAGGAAAAGTAAAAGGGAAAGAGAAGAGAAAAGATGACAGAGTAGAGGGTGAAAATGGGAGAGAGATGTGCAAAATGAAAGCAGTGGAAACCAAAAAAGACAACATGGAGAATGATGTAGAAGATGATGGAGATAAATGATGAAAAAAAGAGGGAGATGAGTTAGAGAGGAGTGTAAGGAAGACAAAAGAGATGATAGAGCTGAGAAAATAAGGAAACTATGGTGGAGGAGGGAGAGGTGGAAAAGAGTAGACAAAGGAATGGAAACTGGGACGTAACGATTGAGAGTGGAAAGATAAAATAGGAATGGACATGAGTAGTGGTTGATTATGAGAAGAGCAAGAAAAGGTGAAGAAAACAAAGGTATGGGATAGAGTAGATGGAGACAAAGGAGGAGAAAAAAGGAATGAAAGAGGTAGAATAGAATAAGAGAGAGGGATGATAGGTGAAGAAGGAAATGATGAAGGAAAAACAAAAAGAACACAAGAAAATGACAGAGAGAGGGTGAAAGTAAGAAAAAGGGAGAGAGAGGTTGAAATGAAGGGAGTGATGAAGGGTGAAGGGGATGAAGAGAGATAAATGATGGAAAACGAAAGAGATGATAGAAGCTGGGAAAAGAAATGAACTATAGAAGTTGGAGGCAAAGAAAACAAGGATAGGTAGAAGACAATAATATAGAAGGATGATAGGAGAAGATAATGAGGAAAGACAAACAAGAAGACGAGATGAGAGTAAGGGGTAAAATCGGGAAAAGGGAGAGACGGATGGAAAAAGGATGGAGATGAGGGCGACAAAGAATGCAAAGTAGACAAAAAGAGGAGGTAGAATAGAGAAAAGAAAGAAACAATTAGGGATCGAAGATGTGGAGAAAAACAAATAATAGATGAGAAAGCTGACACAAAATGATTGAAAAGGTGGGGATGAGAGAGAAAGGAAGGGTATGACAATGGGAAGGTGAAAATGATAGGGAAAAAATAAATGCCAGAGCAAATACGGGGAGAAGATTAAAGGAACAGGGTTATTGGGAGGAAAACTAAGGTAAATAATATAGAAAAAACCGCATGGAGATGCATGTGGAGGGTGGGATGTGTTGGGTTTTTAAATAGGACTTTAACAAACCACAATCAAGGGACAACAAGTCCCTCCTCTTTAATGGGAGAGGTTCCCTTATTGAAAGCAATCAAAAACTTATGTACAAATATACAACTTTCAAAGCGTGGATTCCTGATACTTTGAAACATTTATGCCCAAAGATCATCAATACGAAAGAATAGAAGAATTAAGGAGATGGGGAAGGAAGAACATAACAATACCTTTAGGAAATATAGATAGCAGAGTATAACCTTATAAGTATTGAGCTAGGGAGATGCAGAATAGAATCATTCACTTTCAAAATAGATATAATTTCATGGACACAAAGTTCCGAAATCATAGAAACAAGAACACAAAGTTTCTTAGCATGTAAAGATGGATGATTCACAAATTTTCAGACAAGGAAAGAAGGAGTAATAGAGGAAGAAAAAAGGGAAAACTTTTGTATTGATTACTTTGAATCTATTACATCTACAAAGTACCAGGATCCAACCCTAACAATGGCATGGAGAAGCCATTAAATAGCTTCCAAGAATGGTTACATTTGGTTACAAAAATGATGAAAACTGATTCAAGAAATCAGATGTTTGAGTCTCTCCAATACCTTGGCCATTTCCATGCCTAGCGGAAAAACTAGACGCATTGAATCGCAGTCCGTTCAATCTGCCTTTGCAAACTTTGAATTTGAGTCGTCCACATGGGAGAGATTTAAATAGAAGTGGGCTTGGGGACGCCTTTTGCATTTTGTGCCTCTTAGAGAAATGGCACTTTGGAACATTTTGGCCCACCCACCCACTTTTGATATGGGCTTGACATGTGGCTTTACTTGAGTGGTGACGGAGCCACGGGTCACTTTTATACTTTTACCTCTTTTCAACGTGGCTCAAAAACTCAAATTGCTCCGCTGACCCGCCTCCCCACCTTGAATTTTCAATGGCATCAAAACACAAAAAGGGCCCGCCCCCGCCTTCACTTGAAACATGACCACGTGTCCCTTTGTGGGTTAGTTCAATATTTTTGCATTTTTGACTAAGTCCCTTTCATTTGGTGGGGCCATATGTCTGACCCTGGACACGTGGAAGCTCAGCGCACATTTGGGACTTGCCTCTAGATTTTACTTTTGAAGTTGTGCCAAGATGACACGTGGAAGCTTTCCTAAACCCTTCCATACTTAGTTGATTCAACAATCAGCTCTACCCATTCTTTGACTCTGACCACATGGCGAATTAGTGCTCATTTGGAGATTGGCCCTTTGGTATCACTTTTGAAGTTGCGTTGTTGAGGCACGTGGAGGCTTCCGCCGACCCTCTTTGTACTTAGTTGATTCAATGGCTAGCTCTGCCCCTTCTTTGACTTTGACCACATGGTGAGCTTGTGCACATTTGGAGACCCTCTTGATTCTTCCTTTGAAGTTACTAAAGAGACACATGGAGACTTCCACCGGTTCTTCATACTTAGCCAATTTGGGCCTATCACCCACTTGACTTCTATTGAACCCTAGACATGTGGAGAGTTGTACTCATTTGAGTTTTCACTTTGGATTCAGCCCCTAGAATGGCACCAAGCTGACACGTGGCTCCTTATGCCATTCTGGACCTCCTTTAACTCGACCACTTGGTGAGCTGGCGTTCATTTAAAGATTGGCCCTTTGGTCTCACTTCCAAAGTTAACTCCGCCATTAGGCACGTGGAGGCTTTCGACCACTCTCATACTTAGCCAATTCAACAGCCAGTTTTGTCCCTTTTTTAGACCTAGGACATGTGGAAAGCTAGCACAAGTTTGGGGAACTACCTTTGGCTTCGACCCTTGAAGTTACATCATGAGACATGTGGTGCCATCCATTGAACCTTCCATACTTAGTCGATTCAGGCTTGTTTTGTCTTCATTTTGACTGGGACACATGGAAAGCTGCGCTTGTTTGAGGACTATCCCTTGGGCCCTACCCTTGGAGTTGCACCATTTGGATGCGTGGAGGCTTCGCTATCACTTGAAACATGGTCATGTTGCATCCAATCTGAGATGTCCACATACTACCCATGGATGTTGGGGAAAAAATTGACAGGGAAGATACACCCATCATTCCCACTATGGAAGAATAAAAGAAAGGGAAAAAATCCACCTTTACACCCAAATTTCAAATTGTTCTCCATGGAATGGAAAACTACAAACAATACCAGGCTCGACGTGATCCATTACTCCAAGGTACTAACTCAAAATTTTCAAAACTTGACTTCAAAAAGAGGGGAATTTTGAGGGCAACAACAACTGGCTCTTTCTGGGGATGACTTGACAGAGGAATGAGGCAAGATCAAGGACCATAGAAAAACTTAGGGGAAGTAGACCAATGCCTTATCCATTGGGAAAATAGAGTCAAAGGAAAAACCAATATAGAAGACAAAACACATGAAAAGGAAACAAACCAAAAGGAAAAAAAAAACAAAACACAAAGGAATGACCCAAACCAACAACATTGTACACAATATACATAAGGACCACCTAGTCACCTAGGACTTGAACAACTTTAGATACTACCCACTATAAGGAAGTGGGAGAGGAGAACCATCCATATAATCCAAATAGAAAGAATTTTCTCTAGCAAAGTGCCTGATTTTAAAAGGACCAAGCCAAAGGGAATCAAACTTACCATGGCTTCCTTGAGGTTCATGTCTTTTGTCCCATAACAGAACAATGTCTCCCACTTGAAAATATTTGGGTCTAGCTTTCTTGTCAAACAAAGCTTTCACCCTCAGTTGATGAGTTGATATCCTATCAAAAACCTGCAACCTATCTTCATCCATCTTTTGAGATACATGATCCTCTTGTCCAAGGAACTAGTAAAACTTGAATCTTCAATAGCCTTCATTAAGTGCAAGGCTGGTAATTCCATTGTTACTAGAAACTAAGCTTCAACACCATACACCACTTGAAATGGAGACATTCCAATTGCTCTTTTGGGTGTAATTCTATCTACCCAGAGAGCATCATAAAGTTTCTTGTGCCAATTCCTCTAAGAGTCATTGACAAGCTTCGAATGATGGTTACCAGATTCTTATTTATTGATTCTTCTTGTCCATTCCCTTGGGGGTAGTAGTTTGAAGAATGAGCAAGGGAAATTCCATAACCATAGCAGAAATCCATCATCTCATTAAAAGAAGAAAAATTTGAAGCATTATCAGTCACAATCTTGTTTGGTACCCCAAACCTTATCAATATGTTCTCCTTAATGAAATTACACACCACCTCAGAAGTAGTGCTTTTGAATGGAATGGCCTCTACCCACTTTGTGAAGTAGTCTAGTAGTTAGCACATGAGTATTCCCAACACTGGAAGGTGGGTTAAGAGTCCCAATGAAATCCAATCCCCACTGCTGAAAAGGCTCATCGATCACTACTGGCTTTAGTGGAAAAGTAGTCAACTTAGGTCTCCCAACAAAAGTCGACAACAAGCTTCACACTTGCCTACCCATTTTGATGCATCTTTGAACAATGTAGGCCAATAGTACCCAACACAAAGGATTTTATGGGCAGTGATAGAAAGAGAAATGGCCTCCACAAGACTGATCATGAAAAGATGAGAACAACTTCTTCTGATTGCTCTTTGTCTACACACTTCAAGAATCTTCCATCTATGCCTCGCTTGAACAAAGCATTCTCCCATAATACATATTGTGCAGACCTTAGCTTAATAGTCCTCTTCTCCTTGGCACTCAAGTGGGATGGACACTCTCCATAAGTAAGAAAATGTGCAATATCAACATACCATTCATCTATTGAACTGAGGAAGAGGACAACATGAACATCAACTGCTTCTTTGGACAACGTTACATCAACTCCTTTAGCAATAAGCTCACACAAGCCTTTACCCCAAACTAGCTTAGTTGGCTTGATATCAAGGTCATATTCTTGAACTTTTGCTACCCAATTGCCTCTCTTAGTTCCAAACTCCTGTTGTGTAAGAATGGACTTGATGGTTGTATCAAGAACAAGCACAACAGTGAGAATTAAGAATATAAAAACAAAACTACTTGACAACTTTGACCACTGCAAAAGCATGTTTCTCCATCATAGTATATTTCAACTCATGATTTTCAAACATAGCTCATGAATGCAATTGGAAGTTCATGATCCTTAGAATCCTTTTGAGTTAGCAAACAACCAAGGTACTCTCTGTAGCATAGCAATAGATGATAAAATCCTTGCTGAAATCAGGACATGCTAAGATGGGAGTTTTAGCAATGGATTTCTTGATACCTTCAAATGCTTCCTTACCCTTGGAAGTCCAACCAAATTTTTTCTTTCCTTTCATCATGTGAGTAATGCTCATAGTCAATTATGCAAAATTAGGAATGAATCTCCTCAGGGAGTTTATCTTACCAAAGAAAGAGTGAACACCCTTTTTGCTTGTGGGAAGAGGAATTTTGGATTTCTTGAACTCTTTTTGGATCTATCTTGATTCCCTCTTTGGAGACAATATGCCCCAACAACTTGCCTTCAGTGACACAAAAGATAGACTTCTTTGGATTGAGAGAAACTCCATGTTCTCTGCATTTATGGAGGACTGCTTCAAGATGCTGAAAGTGATCTGCCTTTGTTTTGGAGAAAATAGTCAAATCATCAAGGTACAAAACAACACACTTTCCCTTTAAATTTCCAAAATCCAAGTCCATTTCCCTCACGAAAGGTGGCACCAACATTGATAAGACCAAAAGGAATTCTCTTGTAAGTGAAGGTGCCCCAAGGAGTAGTGAAAGTAGTTTTGTGTTGATTTGGGGTACTAGACCTCCACTTGATTGTATCCAGAGAATCCATCAAGCATAGACAACATCTCAAAGAGCCTGTGATAGCTTGCAAAACTTGATCCATCATGGGAAGAGGATAGTTGTCCTTCAGAGAGGCTTGATTCAAATTCTGAAATCCACACATGTGAATCTCACCATTCTTCTTCCTGACAGCACAATGTTGGCAATCCATGTTGAATGATGTATAGGGAAGATGATCCTTTCCTTTAGTAACTTTTGGATCTCTAAAAAATAGTGCCAACAACCTTGGGATTGTATTGCCTTTGTTTCTACTTGAATAGTTTGATCCCAGGTTTCAAAGGGATAAAGTGTTGCATCTCCTTTGGTTGGAAATCCTTGAGATCATCATACGAATAGCAAGAACATCAACATACCTTTTTAGTAGATTTACTGCCTTTTTCTTCTCCTCTTGAGTGCATCATTTTCCAATGTTCACCATCTTGGGTTCATCAAGACTCCCAATATTAATCTTTTCACATTCAATGGATTTACCAGAGCTCCTTGGGAAGCTTTAGACTTAATGTACCTATCATGCTTATCAAACAGATCCTCCAAACTCACCAGTCCTTTAGGGATCTTGTTACCTTTCAATTTGATGCAGCCATCTTGATCCATCTCTTCCTTGATATCTCCTTCATTAGAGGATACACACTCTCTAGGCAAAGTCTCACTTCCTTCAAAATACAACTGGTCAAAATTATCCTTAAGCTCTAAGAATGAGAGAAAGTGTTGATCATCATTGAAAACATGCTAGTTATTTGTGTTATCAGTACACTTGGGCCTATGAATCATTTCAATAGTAAATTTCTCTGAGAGAAATCTGGGTGAGGAATCAGCAAAGACCCTGAGACAACTAGAGAATTAGCTCTAGTGTTCCTTTCTCTTGGCATAACTTCAATGGAGAAAGCATCAAGAAACTCAATGGAATCCCAGACAAGATTTCTATAATGTTTCAATCTCCTATTCTTGACTTGGAAAAGATCCTGACTTGTTTCACAATCAACTCTGCATCACCACGAGCACAAAGATTCTTCACTCCCATTTCTTTTTCCATGTTCAATCCAAGTATGAGTGCCTCATATTCAGCTGTATTGTTTGTATTTTCAAAATAGAGCTTGAAGGAGAAAGGATGAATGTTCCCTTCGGAGATGTCAACACCACTCCAGCTCTCGGAACTAGCTGAAGAGCAGCTTCCATCAAACTCCAGAGTCCAAAGGCCATTGGGGTCATGAATCACTCCCTTAGGAAGTTCCACCTCATCTTGTGACATGATCATGTAGTTACCATGCCATGTATCTTCATAGAGTATATGTGCTTTTGGATCATCAGTCTTTTGCACAATGTATTCATTTTGTTTCTCGGTAGCAACAACTTCTTCATTTTCCATTAACAGGATCAAAGTGTGTGACCAATCCATTTGAATTTCACCTCCTACCTCCTTACAAAAATTTCTACTCAATGAACATCCCATATGAGGGAGGAATATCAGCTACCAAAATGGTGGCTAAGACCCTTTTCTCTAGAAAAGCAGCAAAAGCTACTTGTGCATCTTTAATTATTCCAACCAAAGGCACTTTCCTACTCTCCATGGAATAACAGGAACTAAAGGCACGTGTTAGAGTCAGGCCCAAAGCATGAGCTACTTTGGTAGGAATTACATTGTCTGATGCTCCTGAGTCTATAACACAATTATTGAGTTTATGGCCAGCTATGAGAAGAGTCACATAGAATGGTTCAATTTTCTCATTAGGGGAAGTGACTGCAACCACAAGGCTTGATTGAGGTGAGGAAGAGGGAGTGGGTAAAATACCTTTAGAAGTACTGGATGAGGCTTTGGATTTGGAATTGACAAATTTTACCATTTTAGCAAAATCTTTTGGATGTGTTTGGTAAAACTCTTGCCTCTAAAAATTTGAATTTTGGTCTTTTTGAGGTGATCAATAATATCAAAAGATCCAGAGGTAGATGGGGCATCATTGCTAGGAATTTGAGAGACTTTTGATCTATCAGTTTTAGGATTTGAAGGACAAGGAGCTTTGGGAACAAAAGTAGAAGAAGGGGAATTAACATTACTCACCTTTTGTGTGGAGGCAGTGGGAATAGGAGCTCCTCTTCTTGCAATCACTAGAATAGTTGTAGGAAACTCCTTGGACTTCTTAGCAGGCTGCACCACTTTTTCTTTTCTATTTTTTTCTCCCGAGTCATGAAAACATATGACTCACTATTCATATCTGCCACTCTTTCATCATATTCATCTTCATCATCCATACCTTCAGTGGTGAGGAAATGAACTTGAGATCCACCAAGCTCTTCTAGTTCTTCATCAACCTCTTCTTCTAGTTCTTCATAGAGTTCATTACACTCCTCATCATCAGGTTCTTCAACTTCACAAGTTGCATTGACTAGAACCTTGATGGGTGGGCCTTCAATAGCCAATCTGAGTCTGGGAAGTAGGAAGATGGTTCTTGGGCTGAAAATTCTTCTTGGAACATCTTGGTAAGGAGTATGTTGAGCCAATTGTTTCTTAGAGCAATGAGATCATTTGTAAGCTTCTACACTAACTACTCAGAATTGGCTCCAGGGGAAGAGGAAGAAGAAGAAGCTTTAGATTTGGAGGATTCTCTTTTCAATTTACTAGACATGATTAAGTCATCCTCAACACTGATGGCTAACCATTGATCAACATCCAGAGTTGTAAGGTTAGCTCTCCTTAGTGCATAACTCACTTCAGGTAACTGGGCATTGAGGAAGAAGCACTTTTGGATTTGATCCACTGGATGAGTGTTATGTGGAATTTTATTAATTATCTTGTTGAATTTAGCCACAAACTCCCTCATGGGCTCAAATGGTTCCTTCTTGATATGATAAATTTATGCTAATAGAGCATGGACATCTTCAAGCAGTTTGAAATGCTTCTCTCAAAATGAGTTGTCATGGTATTCCAATTAGTGATCGACCCATAGGAAGATGATAGAACCAATCAACAACATTGTCCTACAATGTCTCCACAAAAATCTTGATAGAGACATCTTCATGTTCAACCCCAAGAATCCCACATGCAACAATGAAGGTTGTAATGTGTTCATCTGGATGAACCTTCCCATCACCCTGAATTTGGGAAAACTTTTCCTGTTACCCCTAGGTAACTCATGCAATGGTTGAGGAAGAGAAAGAGGCCCAACCTGTTGTCCCAAGGCAAAGGGGATTCCATCTTTGGAAAAATTGATTGAAGGGGAACAAAAAAACCAGCAAGTATCAAAGCACAAAGATTAGATTGAGATGTTCCTAAGGAACGCTATCCTTGGAATTTCTATTTTTAATAGGAGGTGTGCTTGTAGAATGAGTCCTCTATTCCTTCTTGTTGGAAGAGAGAATTTTGTTGCTCCAGAAGTTGAAAATGGGAATCCTCAACCTCGAGATATTTCTTCCCACGTGTATACCATAGAGTTGCTAGACCAACAATGATCTTGAAGTTGTTCTTTTAGAAAGGGATCCGTTTGAAATAAAATCCCCAGCGGAGTCACCAAAAACTATTGGGTTTTAAATAGGACTTTAACAAACCACAGTCAGGGACATCAAGTCCCTCCTCTTTAATGGGAGAGGTTCCCTTATTGAAAGCAAGCATAAAAAATTATGTACAAATATACAACTTTCAAAGCATGGATTCCTGATACTTTGAAACATTTATGCCCAAAGATCATCAATACGAAAGAATAGAAGAATTAAGGAGATGGGGAAGGAAGAACATAACAATACCTTTAGGAAATATAGATAGTAGAGTATAACCTTCTAAGTATTGAGCCAGGGAGATGCAGAATAGAATCATTCACTTTCAAAACAAATATAATTTCATGGACACAAAGTTCTAGAAATCATAGAAACAAGAACAAAAAGTTTCTTAGCATGCAAAGATGGATGATTCACAAATTTTCAGACAAGGAAAGAAGGAGTAACAGAGGAAGAAAAGGGAAAAATTCTGTATTGATTACTTCAAATCTATTACATCTACAGAGTACCAGGATCTAACCCTAACAATGGCGTGGAGAATCCATTAAATAGTTTCCAAGAATGGTTACATTCGGTTACAAAAAATGATGAAAACTGATTCAAGAAACTGATGTCTGAGTCTCTCCAATGCCTCGGCTATTTCCATTCCTTGAAAAAAACTAGATGCATTGAATCGCAACCATTTAATCTACCTTTCAAACTTTGAATTTGAGCCATCCACATGGGAGAGATTTAAACAGAAGCGGGCATGGGGACACCTTTTGCATTTTGTGCCTCTTAGAGAAATGGAATTTGGAACATTTTGGCTTGCCCACCCACTTTTGATACGGGCTTGACACATGGCTTTACTTGAGTGGTGATGGAGTCGTGGGTCACTTTTATACTTTTACCTCTTTTCAACGTGGGCTCAAAAACTCAAATTGCTCATCGGCCCACCTCCCCACCTTGAATTTTCAACGGCATCAAAACAAAAAAGGGCCCGCCTCCCCACCTTCGCTTGAAACGTGACCATGTGTCCCTTTGCGGGTTAGTTCAGATTTTTACATTTTTGACTAAGTCCCTTTCATTTGGTGGGGCATATGTCTAACCCTAGACATGTGGAAGCTCAGCGCACATTTGGGACTTGCCTCCAGATTTTAATTTTGAAGTTGCACCAAGTTGACATGTGGAAGCTTCATAAACCCTTCCATACTTAGCTGATTCAATGATCAACTATGTCTCTTCTTTAACTTTGACCATGTGGCGAACTGGCACTCATTTGGAGATTGGCCCTTTGGTCTCACTTTTGAAGTTGCACCGTTGAGGCACGTGGAGACTTCTACCGACCCTCTTTGTACTTAGTTGATTCAATGGCCATTTCTATCCCTTCTTTGAATTTGACCACGTGGTGAGCTCGCGCACATTTAGAGACCCACTCTTGATTCTTCCTTTGAAGTTGCACCAAAGAGACACATGGAGACTTCCACCGGTTCTTCATACTTAGCCAATTCGGGCTTCCGCCCACTTGACTTCTATTGAACCCTAGACACGTGGAGAGTTGGCGCTCATTTGAGTTTCTGCTTTGGATTCACCCCTTGAAAGGGCACCGAGCTGATGCGTGGCTCCTTCCACCATTCCTGGACTCTCCTTTAACTTTGACCACATGGTGAGTTGGCGCTCATTTGAAGACTGGCTCTTTGGTCTCACTTCTAAAACTACGCCATTGAGGCACGTGGAGCCTTCTGCCGACCCTCTCATACTTAGCTGATTCAATGGTCGACTCTATCCTCTTTTTGGACCTGGGACACTTGGAAAGATGCGCAAGTTTGGGAACCCTTTGGCTTCGACTCTTTGAATTTACGTCATTGAGACACGTGGTGCCATCCACTGAACCTTCCATACTTAGCCGATTCAGGCTTGTTCTATCTTCATTTTGGACTTGGGACACGTGGAAAGCCTGCGCTTGTTTGAGGACTATCCCTTGGGCCCTGCCCTTGGAGTTACACCATTTGGATGCATGGAGGCTTCCGCTATCACTTGAAACATGGTCATGTCGCATCCAATCTGAGATGTCCACGTACTACTTGTGGATGTTGGGGAAAAAATTGATAGGGAAGATACACCCATCATTCACCGACCGTGGAAGAATAAAAAGAAAGGAAAAACTCTACCTTTACACGTGAATTTCAAATTGTTCTCCATGGAATGGAAAACTACAAACAATACCAGGCTCGACGTGATCCATTACTCTAAGGTAATGACTCAAAATTTTCAAAACTTAACTTCAAAATGAGGGGAATTTTGAGGGTGACAACAATATGATAAAAAAGATGGGATAACACTTGAAGAATTAGGTCATCAATGGGTAAGTAAGAAGGAAACGTGAAGTAAAAAGGGAAGAAGATGATCTGAGGAAGTGAAATAAAATGAGGAGTATAAAGGAGGAGAGGACAACAGAGGAAATGATGTAGAAGGAAGGAAACCAAGAAAGAAGATATTCAAAGTGAAGAGTGAGCATTATCGAACGTAAAGAGAAGAAATACGAGAGGAATGACATGGATTGAAAAAGATGTGGAGATGCATGAAATGATGATAAGAGGATGACGAGAAAATAGAGAGAGGGTATGTTGGGATGTAAGAAGTTCATTTACGATAAGTTGGGTGTTTTTGGGATTGGTCTGATAAGAGTAAATCTGCTAAAGTGGTGGACCATCTGGAGGAATTTGAGTGGATTTTCTAAGGAGATAGTCTTAAAGAGCCACCAGATTAACATCAATATTTTTTGGAACACTACATCATTGAGAGGGATGATAGGAAGACGAAAAGGCTCCAATCTAACAAATGGTGGGGTGGCTAGCCTAGATGGGATAGATTGATGGTATAAGAAAGAATTGGTCTCATCTAAGGTTGAAGTGTGAATAAGGGGTCCTTGGTGAGAAACATTGATGAGGGGTTGAGTGCCCATGAAAGAGGTAATCAAGGGCATGGATGAGGAAATTTTTGTGGTGGATGTTCGTTGGGATAAAGAACTATTTGAAGCAAAGTTGTGTTCCATTTTATTTGTGGTTTGAATGAGTAATGAAATAAATTTTACACTAAGTAAACCAAACAAGTCAAGAAAAAAAAATTTGGTTTTTTTTTTAAATTTAGGAATGTGAAAAAATAGCAAAGGGATGGATAACTAGGTACCTAGGAAAGGCATTCTATGTTTGGTTTCAGGTAAGTTGTGGCGAAATGTACAGTAATGGTCTCCTTTTGGGTGATCAAATCCCAATCAATGAACCAGTGAAAGGAATGTTTCGATGTGTTAATTGGTTTGTGAAGTTTTAGGTTGTGTGTGATGAGATATGTGAGATGCATAATATTAAATCCCTATTTAAACTATGTGAGCAAGTAGGATGCATAAGAGAAAAGTTATTTGTTAACCCAAATCCAAATGTTATCTTTCGATGAGGACACACACAAGAAAAGGGAGTTGCGATGCAAAAGGAGAAAATAGAGAAAATGAGGAATACATGTATAACACTTTTCCATTTTATCTGGTAGCAAGTTGAGGCAAGAAAAGAGTAGGCTCCAAGCAATCTGTCACAAACAAGCCAATAATGTAGACTATCTGTATAGTTAGCGCAAAAAAAATATAAAGAGAATGTGGAGCTATCAATGTGAGTATGTTGATTAAAAAAATGACAAAATACTATGTCGTCAATGATCCTGCAAAAGAGGTTGATAACTAAAAGAAAATGATACAGATACCACAATCGCATTTCGATTCTCGGGATTGCTTTGGATAAGCGCAAGAGAAGAGCATATAGGCTATGGGTTATGATTAGCTTCCCAAAAAAGGAAAAAGAAAATGATAAGAACGTGTAGATGAAAGGGACCAAAAGGGCGGTAAGATGACAACGTGAATAAATAAGAATGAAGTGTTGTAAAGCGATATGTGGAAATGAGAAATGTCGAATGACCCTAAAGAGGACCATTCATGATGAGTGATATTCTGGAGATATTAGCGAAAGGTATTGGAGTTGTGGAGATGTTATAAAAATATTGCTTCAACAACGAAATGTGGTGGTCGTAATTATGGAAAGTTCACCTTTTGGAGATGACTAACTAAGACAATTATAACAATAAGATGACGAGAATACCGCCACTGCGGATGACACCAAAACTCTACAAACAAGTGTTAATATAAATGATGAAAATGTCGAGTCCATGATGAAGCAAGCAATGTATCCACCGCTACCATGACCTACACAAATACCCTAAGAAAACATAGAAAATAATACTTCCCACAATGTCAACATTAAACACAACATACCATATGAAATAGAAAATGAAACTACAACAAAAAATAATAATAGGAAAATGATAGATAAAGCAACAAATTGTAAAACTACCGATAATAACTCGCGGGAAGGTCCCACCGAGAATTCCAGTGTTGATCAAGTTTTCTCCATCCCTTTCCACATTATTGAGCTAGATAATAAAGAAAATAAAGAAACCTCAAAGATGAGGGGTTTAGGGTACATGTAGAGTTGATGGATGTAAATGGACGGGTGCAAAGTGAATGTCCTCGCTACGAGCTGGATAGATAGAAAAAATAGAGGAAACTAAGAGGAAAACTAATTAGATGGTATATGTGGGGGCTGCCTAGCGAAGCCGGTTCCAAGAAGCACAAGCCTCCTTATGTGGATGTATACCCCCATTTAATAAGATAAAATGATATAAATGAAAGATAAATGGATAACATGCAGAAACTGATAAATAACAGAACCTAAAAAATGCCGATGTATAGAGGAGCTACTGATCTTATCCAAGTAAATGTAGAGCAAACCAAACTAAGAGAATCACAAGGGCATGATGATGGTATGATGGTGATAAAAGTGGCATTACAAGGGAAATGAGATGATATTATGATAAGTGAGGGGCTATAATGTCAGAGGTTTTTTATCACTCTTGACTTGTTTGAAAGAGGGGGAAGGCATGTATTTATAGCCTAGAGATGGGATTAATTTAAGGGTTATCAGGAAATCGGGGTTTTAAAAAGTAACTTTGATTAGGTGAGTGGGGGGGACATGATTTGAGTGATTAGGTGAAATAATGGATTTGATAAGGATTTTTCGCATTATTTAAATCATGAGTGGGGTTCATGATTTGAATGATTTTGGATTATTTAATTATTAGGTGGGGTGATATGACTTAATTTGGAATATTTGGATATTAGCATATAACAAGGTTTAGGTATTTGAAAGGGGATTAATTAACCAATTAAGATTGATTAATTGAATATGTATTTTTAGTGGGAAATGGGATTTATTCAAATTTAGGGGGAAAATGGATTCAAATGGGTAATCCTAATAAAGGAGGGAAAACACGGGGTGAAGGGGAGGAACGATACCAAAAATGGTGTCTACATATATGGAGACACTTTTATATATGGACATTGATGTTTTTGACATGTTTATGATGATGATGGATTTTGATACCAATCGCATTTTGATTTATGAGATAACATGTTATTCCATGTTTTTATTTTTGATTATGGTGAGGGGGATAAAAATAATCCTTATTGCCCCATTGATGATATTATATGATGTTAGCTTAGCATACATGTTTGATTTCATTTTATAATGATGTAGCTTAGCATTTTATTGATATGTGATGATGTTATAGATGTGATGATATGAATGTGAATGATGCAATGAAAAACACACAATGTACAAGCAAAGAACACAAGCACAAAGAACAATTAACAAAACAATACAACAATCCAAAGAAAGACTTAATCTAATCAAGTAAAGAATAGACTAATCTAAAAATACATGCAAGATAACACATAATATGTATGTAAACAAACAAACAAGTAAGGAAACACTACCTTGTTTTTGTGGAACATTTTCAAAATATTTTGCATTGTTTTGGTATTTTTATGAGACAATGTTATATTGTTTTGGTTTTTTTCTAGTGATACTTATTTGAATGTTTTTGATGTTTTTTAAAAGTTTTCCAAATTATGGACAAGAAAATGAAGATGTATGGATGCCCCCAGTGATAGATGGGAATGTATAAAGGCAAACTCCACACATATATACAAGAATAGGATCAACCAGATCAAGGCCACAAAGGATAGGCTTAAAAGGATCTTAGACATAGGTAAAACACTAGTTTAGGAAGAAGTGATCATGCCCCTAGGTGTGAGATGCTTGTGAACTACATACTCTCCTATGACACTGGAAACTAGTTTTCACTAAAGGACTTGTCCAAAGTGCCACCATTGTGTGGTTTTCACTCTTGGAAAAATTTATTTCTCTTTACTTTTTTGTTTCTTTTTATAATTTCTATATTTTTTTCTTTAATTTTGAAGGACCTCCATGCTTAGGGATAGAAATGATTAAGATGCATGACATTCATACGTTCGAAAATTTCATCACCATTAGGATAGGAAAGTTTATATGCTCCTGAACCAAACTTAGCCATCATAACATATGGTCCTAACCAGTTAGGTTCAAACTTACCTTTATTCTCACAATATTTCATGGTGTTGAACTGATTCTCCTTAAGAACTAGATCTCCTACCTCAAACTGACAAGGTATGATACGTTTGTTATAGCTCGATGCACTCGATTTTGATACACTTTGAGGTGATCTAGTGCATGGAGGCATATTTCATCAAGTAATTCTATCTCAGCTAGCCTAGCCACTCTATAGTCTTCATCTTTGTCCAAATAATCTCTCAAGGATATCTCGCAATGAAGGAAGCTCAATCTCTAGGGGTAAAATGGCTTCAGTGCCAAAGATAAGAGAATATGGTGTTACACCTGTTGGTGTGTAGATAGATGTCTTGTAAGCCTAGAGGGTGAGATGGATCTAAAGATGCCGGTTACAATCAATTTTGCTAACCATTTTCTCCATGATACGAATAAGAGTCTTGTTTGAGGATTCTTCCTATCCATTACCTTGAGGGTAATAAGGGTTGACCATTTTTAGTGGATTTGGAAGCATTGGCACAATGCCTTCACTTGCTTATTCTTGAAATATTTTCCATTTTCAGATACAATGGAAGGGATGTCGTAGTAGCAGATGATGTGATTCATTATAAACTTGGAAATTTTGTGCACCGATAACATAAGTGAGAGGAACAACCTCTACCCATTTAGTAAAATACTCGGTGGTAGTTATGATATGATTGTGGCCATCTGAGGAAGTTGGAGTGAGC
Source organism: Taxus wallichiana var. yunnanensis (assembly GCA_018340775.1). Lineage (NCBI taxonomy): Eukaryota > Viridiplantae > Streptophyta > Pinopsida > Cupressales > Taxaceae > Taxus > Taxus wallichiana. The sequence goes on along the minus strand of CM031243.1, from coordinate 343,013,942 downwards.
TTCCCTATGAGATCAATTCCCCATTTAGAGAATGACCATGGTGTTGTAATTGGTTGTAAAGATTATGCTAGAACATGTATTAGATTTCCATGTTTTTGACATAACAGACATTTTTGCACATACTAACAACAATCAATTTCCATAGTAGGCCAATAATAGCCTACTCTCAAAAGTTTCTTAGCAAGAGCCATTCCACTCATATGTGCCCCACAGATGCCTTTGTGTACCTCTTTGACCGCTAAGATAGATTCTTCCAAGTTAAGACAACGTAACAAATTCCCATCATAGCCTTGATGATAGAGACTCGCCCCCAGTAGGTTATAACAGGCTATATGTTAGATAAGGTTACTTTTTTTGGAATGGGTAATGTTAGGAGGAAAGGTTCCATCATGTAGGTAATTATAAATATCAAGGTATCAGGGGGATAAGGACCAAAAACTTCACATACCAAGCAATATTTTGGCATGTCGTATGCCAATGTCATCAAATGTTCCACAAAGAATGGCATGTCATTATTCCCTATTGGAATGCGTGGCAAAGATCCAATTATGGCCATAGCATCTACCAAATGATTCTATTCTCTGGGTATTTGTTGAAAGGTGATTTACACAAAGAATTCCTGGGGTAGGCAGTATAAGAACATGTGGTTTGGCCAAATACTCCTTGAGTAAGGTGAACATTTTTTTGTTCAAGACCCCAATGGAAATCAACATATTTCTTAAGAAGATGTGTGAAGGAATGACATTTATCAGCGAGTTGGGATATAAACCTATGTATAGCTTGGATCTTACCCTATAAGCTACACAACTACTTGAGGTTCTTGGGAGGAGGCATATCTATGATAGCTGTGACCTTTGTTGGGTCCACTTCAATTCCTCTCCTTGAAACAATGAATCCTAGTAATTTTCTTGATAGCACCCCAAAGACACACTTGTTTGGGTTGAGCCTAGCTTTGTAATCTTCGAGACATTAGAAGATACATTGTACTATCTTCAAATGTTCTTCTTTAGTCCCGGAATTTCCCGACGAATGTCATCAACATAGTCTTCCATTATATCATTCAACATGTCATGGAAGATGACAGGATAAGATATATTTAAGTATGACCCTTTGATAGGTTGCACTGCATTCTTAAGGCCAAAGGGCATGACTTGATAACAAAATGTACCCCATGGGGTAGTAAAAGTAGTCTTATGTTGATCCTCTTATGCAATATTGATTTGATTATAACCTAAAAATCCATCCATAAGAGATAGCATTTTGTAACCTACAGTTGAATCGACAATCATGTCGATGTTGGGAAGAGGAAAATCATCTTTTGGACATGCTTTGTTAATGTATCTGAAATCTGTATAAATTCTAATACCAATGGGTTTCTTATAGGTACTATGTTGGATATCCACTCTAAGTAGTCAATAGGTCTAATGAACCCTACTACTAACAATTTTTAGCTCCTCCTTGACTAAAAGGGCCACGTGAGGATGCATTTTCCTTAATTTTTGCTTGATTAGTTTAGCATATTCATACACAACCAATTTATGCACTACTAATGAAGGATCTAATCCAGGCATGTCATCATATGACCAAGCGAAGACATCTAAGAATTTAGGAAGAAGCATGATAAATGTCTTATATTCTTGTGCTGAGAGGGAAGCTCCCAATTTAACCATTTTGGGCTCATCTTTGGTGTCAATATTTACATCAATAGTCTCCTCCACTAGCAGTTTGGATCCATCTTCCATATGCGTAGGATGAGGGGGAGGTTGAGATATTGTTCTAAGGGCATCTCAATGAGATTTTCACCCTTAGAGTGGTCACTTTTTGTATCCATTTTAGATTTTTCAATTTGCACATCTGATAGTGCCTCAAAGAGGTGCTCACTATGAGACTTGGATTTTTTCTTTTGATGAGGCTTTTTGGAAGTTATCTTTCCCTCATTCTCTTTCTAATTTTGCTGACCACAAAACTCAACCTCCTCCCCTAAAGTACGTGTATGCATCAAGATCAATAGAGAAGCCTTTCTTGTGATCGCCAATAGGAATATCATCTCATAGACCCATAAATTCACCAATTGCTTCATCATTATGGAAGAATTCGATTGGTACATGTTATTGTTGGTCCTAATTCACAAGGGATGGGTGAATGAGGTCTAATGTGGGAGTAGTAGGGGATATGGTTAAGATATATGTGTCAGGAAACAAATTATTAGAGGCAAGGGATTCATATAAACTACATTGGGAATTTGTTTCACTATCACAATCGGAAGAAATATAATCACACTTAGAAGAAGTAGCTTTGACTTCTAGAGGATGGGACCCATATAGTCAAATGTTGATGGCATACTTTCCATCTTTTGATGTGGTGTTGGAAGAGGTTCCAGCATGCCTTGCTCATCAACACCACATCCATATCCTTGATAGCCCATAACATACATCATCTTATTAGGGATGGCATACTTGGGAGCTTGATATCAAGAATCCATCTCATTATCAAGAGACCGGGATATAGGAGTGTCAAGCAGTTTCTTATCTACCAAAAGGCCACTAGGAAGAAAAGTATCAATGTTGCAATGTTCTCGAGACTATTGAGGCGATGATAGTTAGGCCTACCACGTGTTTTTTGGTGATAGGGGTAGATTGGAGATAAAGAGGGCCTATTAGAGGTTATATTCTCTACATTCTAGTAGGGAGGACCTTCATGTCCCATGTAGAAAATGGGGAAACAAATGTGGAAGCACCATCTTTACACAGGCACAATATATCAAGATCAATGTGGGTGAGGCAAGAGCACTGGACCAAACCTATACAAACTCTATTTGTAGAAGGACACTCATATATAGAGGGGAAATAACTAGATAACACCCTACAATGTGCAAAGGGTTGTGGGTCCCCAAGAATGGTAAGTGTTTGTCCTTCATGATATAATTTTATACATTGATGGAAAGTGGAAGGCATGACCTGCATGGCATGAATCCATGGGTGACCGAGAAGCATATTGTAGGGTAGTTCCAAGTCCAAGACATGGAACTAGTATCATTAATAGTAGGCCCAACTTCCATGGGAAAATTTATTGTACCAACTAATTGTCACTCCACATTATCATAGGCCTTGATGGTAATGATATTAGGCTCAAGTTCTGCATTAGTGTATCCTAACTATCTAATTAGTTTCAATCTACAAATATTCAAGCCAAATCCATTGTCCACAAGCACTCTCTTAATCTTTTTACGAGTCATGATCACCTCTATGTATAAGGGGAGGTTGTGGGTATGATCATCCATTGGAATCTCATGCTAACTAAAGGTAATGTGTTTAGATGAGCAAGTTATGTAACCAAGGCTTGGAAGCATGTATGATCAATATCCGTAGAAACTCATAAACCTTGAAAAGTTTTGTAAAGGATGTCCTTATGAACACTAGATATTTTAAGAAGATCTAAGATAGAAATCTTAGCAATAGTCTTCTCAAGTTGTTCTAGAATATCATAGTGACTATCTTGAGGAGTAGGAAAAGAAGGTTCTAGGATAATAAGATGAGCACATTGTGTTGCCACAACACACGCTTGTGTCTTAATTTTAATAGTGTTTACTTTCTCAGTAATAGGGTGAACATAGCCAATAAGAGAATCAAAAGGATTAGTTGTTTCACCAACAATGTAATTAGAATTTTTATTCGGGATGATTGGCCTTGATCTAAATTTTTATCCCCTTATTTATGTTTGGGAAATGGCTCTTTGTAAATCCCTAAATTTTTGTTAGAAGTTTTACTAGGTCCAAGTGAATCCATTTAAACCTCCCCACTATCTATGAGGTCTTGAATGAAGTGTTTCAACTTCAAACATTTGTTAGTGATATGACCCTTAACATGATGAAAGTCACAATACTCGTGGTCTTTGTATCAAGGCCTTTACTTCATCATCAACAAAAAAGGTGTAGTAGTTGGGAACCTAACCATGTTCACTATGTCTAACTATTTTAAGATTGATGATAAAGAGTCTGAAAGGGAGTGAACACTCGACATTTTATTTCTGTGCAACCGACCCTTTGGAAAGTTTCAAAGGAGCATTATTTTGGATGGCTTGCACATGTTTGGAATCCGTGATTCCATCACCTACGACATTCTTATTTTTATTAAATAATTTAGGTTTGTCGTTAGGTTTGGGGTCATCATGATCTATTTGAAAGGGCTTCAAAGCCCTTTAGCTAATAAAGATTTCTATATTTGGCTTCCTTTTTATAACATCCTCAAATGTGTACTCACACAATTCATTTGCAAATGGAAATCTATTTCAGGATGTAAGTTTGGCATAAATATACTAACTAGTTATTTCTCGGGAAAGAGTAGGGGAAACGAATAGCTAACCCTCGCCACTATTGGAGGAAACCAATGACGTTTTTCATTGTTTGGTGATTACAAAAATCTATCATGGTAATGTCACTTTCCATATTGAATGAAAATGGTGCACAAACTTTTCTACTAACTTGGTGAATGTAAAAATAGTACCTTTAGGAATGTGAAGAAACCACTCAAGAGCTTGTCCTACAAGACTCATGGAAACAAGCGAATGAGATAGTTATCGTTGTACGTAAATTCTTGGAAAGCCATGAAGAAGTCCTTAACATGATCATATGGATCACCTTTACCCCTATATTTATCAAATTTAGGGTAGTCAAAGTGAGGAGAAAGGGGGTGTGTAGCATTTCCTGATCAAAAGGATAGGGACACAATTCTTCAAATTGGTACTTTTACTATGTCCTATGTTGTTTTCTTGTAAACTTGTAAGGGCATTCTTCATAGATTGCCACTCTTGGTCAAATATTTGGCCACGTGAAGGGGAATCTGGAATATATACGTGGTTTGATTTTGATGTCACTTCATAATTTTCTATGTAAATATCATTGTACGTAACCTTAGGTTTTCATTATGTGAAGTTTTTCTTGGGTCTTTGTGGACATGGGAAGCCAAACTCGCTAATTGATGACTAAGGGCTTGTATTTGTTGTTGAATAGTGACCTCATTATTTCAGGTTTCTTCGTGAGTTTCCCATTGGGGTGGTTGTTCATGATCTTCATTTTCTACTCCACCATCATGGTTAATTCTAACAATTGGTATACGAATAACTACCATTGTTTATAAAGGGTGCTTCGTCATTTTTGTTTCCTTTCCTATAAGTAGAAGCATGTCCAGGGTTTAATATTTAATCAACAGTGAAGGGGACGTTCTACTTCTTCCTCTCCATGGATCATGTTCATAAGAAGAGTATGGTCAAATTCAAGTGGCATTTTAGCCCTAATTCCACTACTCATGTGAGAACTTGGTCTCAATTTTGGAAGAGGAAGTTGTCTATATGGGATGGGTTAAACTCATAGTTATCCCGAGGAGATATTGCCTCATCGCCACTATGGTCTACCATGGTTTCCTCTTCACGCAAGGGGTCTAAATTTGTATTGACAAAAGGATTAGATCATAATCTTCTATGTCCCATTCTAGTAATAGGAGGCATAAGAAATGTTTTGCTAAGTTCTAACGAATGTGCACAAGTATCAAAAAGAATCTAGACAAAACCTAAAACAACGGACAACCACAAATAATAGTCACAAAGAATATCCTAAATAATGCACTAAAGAATGTCCTAATCCACTACAAATAATGTCCCAAAGGGATAAATAATATATGACCAAATGTCATCAATGAAAGAATATCCCAAGGAAAGAATATCTAGAAAAATCTCGAAAAAGGATCAATCGTGAAAAGAGTCTACTCCCAAGTCTACAAACTAATATCAAAGACTTGTTATTGACAAGATGACAACAATTTCAACACTTAAATCAAGTTTGGAATAAACAATACTTAAGTATTAAAAAGGGGTTGAAGTGATTTTAGCGCCATAAAAAGTGTAAAGTATATACTCTAAACTCAGTTTAATATAAAAAAAGTCTAAGTGTTGGAAATGGAGGTTACAAATGTGGGCAACACAACAATACTACTTGGATACTTTTAATCAATTTTTCAGAAAAAAAATATGTTAGTATCAAAATAGGATTGACACAATGCGAACAATGTAATGACAACACCTTCTAAGACTTAAGGAAATGTTTGAATCAAAAACTAGGTCCAAGTATATCAATGAATCAATATAATGTGAGCAACGTAACAAGACAATCAAGACACTTATATCAAGTTTGGGAAAACAAGATGTAAGTATCACAAATGTATTGCTATAATGCAAGAAACGTAATGATGCAAAGGGTAAATCAAGGTAGGATCACCTAACTACAATGAGATATCTCGATTATGGGTATCAAGACAAGGTGTACCAAAACATGAGGATATACTAGCACACTTTCAACACTTAACATTCCTACCACAACATGGCTATGTAAGTGAATACAAAAGTGGTGGACATGATTATTTTTGGTAAACACTACATATGTTTCTCTCTTTTGACAAAAATGTCAACAAGAAAACAAAGGAGATAAAACAAGTGGTGATGAAAAATACTTAGCTCAACTTTGGCATAGTTTCACCTTGTTTTATAACAAGGTAGAAACTAAAAAATTTATGCTTTGTAAGTTTTGTGATGAATGACACATGGTGCAAACTTCAATGAACTCTCCCCTTGTTTGAATAACAAGGTTTTGACTCCAAAGAAGTTATTTCTTTGTGAAAGCTCTTTAAAACACGATGGATAAAGTCAAGTTGGCCCCAATGCCAAATGGTTTCCTAGGATTTTGTTCTCAACACTCACCAATACTTTTCTAAGAGAGATACACTTCACTAGATAACTCCTAGACAAAGGACCATTACCCCATAATCAAATTAATGAAACGAGGCCTCATACGAAAAACTTGAAGCATTCCTCATGGGTATTTCTAGTCAAGTAGGTAGTGGGGCACTTCTCGTTTCGTCCACTAGTTCCCTCAAGGTGTGGAATACTTTGGGGTTCCTATGGTAATCCTCATAATGAGTTTTATGGCTTATGCCAAGATACTTCCCATAGTTCAAAGCGGACGAGTTTTAAGCCCTTATCCGAACCTACAAATATAATGTTTTGAATGAAGTGGTGTGTTTTTTTATTTTTGATTAAAATGTGGTTTAGAACACCATTGAAACCTACAACAAATGTCGTTAGTATTGTTTTTTATTAAGTCTCTAACAAGTGTTGGGTCATGTGCACAAAAATATTTAGTAGTTTCCCAAACAAAGAGGACCAAGATTGCTTTAGATTCTCAAGATCGTCAAAATATCAAGAGAAGAGTACACAATGATTGATCCAACTAGATAGAAAATGAAAAACTTTAAATCAAATGAATTTAAAAATGCTTTGTAAAATATTCATTCCCTTAATAAAATAAATGATGAAACTTGCAATTTTAATCTAATTGTTTGAAAAGAAGACTAAAGTTGCTTTTGATTCTCAAGATCACCAAAAGGTACAAAAGAAGAAGAGCATACACAAAATTTATCTACTTAAGCAAAGCATGTAAAAACAACATTCATTAAAGAATTTAGACATGTTAGAAAATTAATTTAAATCAAAACCTGCCAAAAAAGTAAGAAAAACATGTAAAATAACAAAAATTCAAAAAATTAGATTATGAAATTTCTTGAAATCCAAGCCAAAATTTTACACATATCACTACTAACGCATGAGTTTTAAAAGTAGTACACATGAAGCAATGCTAGTGCAGTAGTTTTAATGCTAGCACACGATATGCAATGCTAACACAGGGGTTTAAGAAAGATGGCATAAAAAGGATTCTATGCGAGACAAACAAGAAAATATATGCAACGCTAATGCATGAGGTCAAAAATAGTGCAACACGGTCAACACTAGTGCGTGAGGTTCTCTATGTGTAAAAAAAAGAAAAATACGAGCAATGCTAGTGCATAGGGAAGTAGTAATGCCAAGCAACAATTTTAACACTAGTGCATGAGTTTCTATGTAAACACAACAATATTAACATTAGCGCACGGGGCCTATATAACTTCAAGAACATGGGAATATGACAAAAAGAATGTCAAATATTTCAAATATTTGCTGATAACCTAAAATTTTGAAAGCACTTTACCTCCTTCACACCTGTAATAAAGACTCAACACATGTAAACTCAACAAAAGGAGTTGAGAAACATAAGATTTATCAATATATGTGAAATAAAGGTTAGTATGCAAAAATGAAATTTAATTATTAAAATTTGAGAGAAATGTGCATGAGACAAAGGAATGTCCCACCATGTGTGCCATATGTGTGCATGTAAATAAATCAAACTAAGTTAATGAAAGGAAACTAACACCAAGTAGAATCCTAACCTAGTTAATCTACCAAAAACACCATGATAAAGCTATGTAAGAACAAAAGATAAATTAATGCATCCAAATTAAACTTGAAGACATTAAGATATTCCTTGATAATTTAGATATGCTTTCTAAAGAATAGTTTCTCCTATGATTACAATGAGATCACAAGATGGCTATCTCCCACAAGAGAAAAGTGTTAGGAATATAGTGCTCACGGGGTTTATGGCACGTGATTTACCATATGGTAAATATATTGTTGCTATGGTGATTATAAATTACTTGTTTGTTAGTATGGTTACAAGTTATTTGTAACATATTATATTTGGTGGTTTGTTAAGTAATATTATTGTATATCATAACAATATTACATACTTTGGAATTATATGGGGTTTATTATTAACCTACCTCCTAATTTTTAGGAGCCTCATATATTATATATTTGTATGAAGTTTGTGATAGAAATATATAGAAAATTATTGTGTTAACTCTGTCCAAATTCAAGATTTGGTATCAGAGCGAGAATGGAGATCTGAGAGATTGTACGGGAGAAAAGCCATTCCACTTCTTGGCTGCCCTACTGATGATAAAGGATGCTTATGGAATTGTTTTGTAGAATAAATTATTTGTGTTAGATGTGTAGGCACCTGATTAGATCTGCTCTCATCCATATTCAATCTTCAAAAATCCACGTCACTTCTTGTTAGCACCTCTGATTGACAAAATTTGATCCGATCCACATCTAGTTTACCTCCTTGCTCACGTTCTAGTTCACATCTATTTTTGATAGCACCATTGTTTCAAGCCCAAGGCGTTGGGATTTAAAAACCATGACCAGTCTATCAATGCGTGTATCAAAGGTATATGTGTCATTTGCATTTGGCATTGACAAAGAGATTTTGCATTTGGCTCGGGATCTATTTTTATCGCAAAATTCTACCATGGTGTCAGTTTGACATCTTTAGTTTGCAGTTTGGCGCTAGAGTGAAGGCTCGAACCAGTAATAGTGGAGCATTGCATTTTGGATTGATATTGAATCTTCACCTATAACTCTACAGACCTAGATCCTAGAGTCCATAGATGAGTTTGATTTTGCACAAGAAGTATCGACTCAAGTTTGTATTTTTCTATGCATTGCACTCAACTCCTTCCTACTTGGTCTATTTCTGCATCGACTTGTGATTTGTTTATTTCGACATCTAGTTGCATTCTTGTTGTACTTTATTCATTCGAGCCTTCCATCTAATTGTGAACAACTACCCCACCTTGAAATATTTGACTCACCTGCACTCAAATCGGTATTTTCTAATCCACTTTTTCTGCCAAGTGAATCATGTGCATGACGTCAATATTTTGTTTTTTACTATGATCTACACTACCAATTCTATTGTTGACTATGATCCACACTACCAATCTCTGATCTGAACATCTAGAGTTATACACCAGGCATCTATGTTTATTTCCATTTAGTTTGGGAGACGTCAGATTACATCTGAATCCATTCTATTGGCGGGATCCAATGATTTTGTTTGATGTAAGCATTCACATGTGCAGTCGACCATTCTCCACGCCAAAGTCATGAAAGTGTTTGTAAGTCTCTGTGAAACTATCGGTGTGTGTTGGGTTGTCTATTATTTCTAATAATGAATATTCAAATGGTCAAAAATAAGTTTGTGTCGAGTCAATTAGTATAGTTTTGTTTAATATAATTTTATATGTCAAAGAATAGGTGTGAGTCAAGTTTTTCAATTAAACATTTGATGTTAGTATTAAAGGTAGTCTTGTCATGTTTATGTTAGATGAAGTCGTAAATGCGTCAAAAAGTGTTATATTGTATCATTGTATTGTCAAGAGTCAAATTTTGTTTAGTCGTCAAAAGTTCATTGTGAGTCAGAGTCAAAAGTCCAAAAAAACAATTGCCTCACGGATGCATTTTCGGTGTTACCCGACATCCGGAAAATAAATGATTTCACATTGTTGGGGGAGAGAAGAATAAATCACAATGTGGAAACTATTGAGCATCCAAGTCAAATTCGGTGAGCTGAGCTAGTAGCATGACACTTTGGAGGATGGAGGACAAACAACATCCTCTCACTAGCCGCAAGCAACGGGGCCAAAAATGAGGTTGTGGCATTTTGTTTCAATGTGTTTTCTCTGTTATAGTGTACCTCTTATTATTCAGTTTACAATATGTTCCTGTTGTAATAAAGTGAGTAGTTTTTCCTATGTTAATTCCTTGATGTGAAGATATTGCGGAAAGATGAAAGCACAGAGGTAAAATCAACGTCATAATACTTGAAGATGGTGAATAGGGGTTCGTACCTAGAACATGGGTTCCTTTTTTGGTGGACAGGGGTCCATTTTTATCAAACAAGGGTTCGTATAGTGAACATGGGTTCATACCGGATGAGCAGGGGCTCATACCAAGGTTGTTGGTCAGCCTTTTCAAAACCATTGGAGAACTAAGATCATGAGCACGCATACGGGTGGAAAAGCTGTAGAAGAAGTGTGATTATTTTTCTCCCACGTTTGCACTAAGGGGGGAATGTTAGGAATACAGTGTTTGCATGGTTGATGACATGTGATTTATCGTATGGTAAATATATTGTTACTACGGTAATTAGAAATTACTAGTTTGTTAGTATGGTTACAAGTTATTTGTAACATATTATATTTGGTGGTTCGTTAAGTAATATTGTTGTCTATCATAACAATATTATGTACTTTGGAATTATATGGGGTTTGTTGTTATCTTACCTCCTAATTTTTAAGAGCCTCATATACTATATATTTGTACGAAGTTTGTGGTAGAAATATATAGAAAATTATTGTGTTAACTCTATCCAAATTCAAGAAAAATAATCTTTCCTATATGGCTAAATTTCCATGTATGGATCTTCCTTTACCACTCTTTGCAAAGAGAGTATAAATGGGTGCAAGATGAATAAGCTTCTTCAATGGTGGAGAATGTTGTTATCATGTGTAAATAACACTAGCAAAAGTGTGGTGTTTGTAAAGGTGTAAGCTTGAGAGGGGTTATTAAGTTCTATATATAGCTTTCCAATTTGGGAGAAGCTACAATCCTAGTGAATGTGGGATAAAAGATAAAGTATAATTAGAAGGGATAAACATGATTAGAAAGAATTAAGTAGAATTAACAACTCATGGGAGTTGGAGATGATTTAATTAATCAACTAGGATTAATTAATAGGCAAAAATAAGCTATTTGGAGGTGATTTAAGAGGAATTTGATAAAATTTGGAGGATTTGCAAGAGGGATTTTACCAATACGTGGGTTTATTGATTAAATAGAGGATTAAAAAGGATTAATTAACTAATGATAGTTAATTAAAAGAGGATTATAACTAATGAAGTGTCGTTAATTGGAGTCCGAGAATGAAGGAAATGCTTTGGTTAATTAACAAAGTGTCGTTAATTGAATGAGACAAAGGGAATGTTTGCTAATTAGTGGGAAATAACTAATTATAACAAAATTGATGGGAAGATGATAAACGATGCAATTTTAGTAGTAAAATTGTGTAGTCAGATTTAGGTGTCTATAGTTTGTTGTGGAGGATTTCTTGAGGTGGGGATGTTGGTTGAAGAGCTTGATTGTTTTATTTTTTGGCTTGAGAACAAGCGATAACAATCATAAATAAATAAATAAAAAATTATATAGATTATTTAATATGACAAGAAAATCAAGCAACAAAGTTTTGATTATCTTGTTTATTTAGAAAAATGTGAAGAAGAAAAAGAGTCTCAAAGGGAAATGTATGGATGAAAATTGACACATGACCTTCAACCACACTTGACCTCTCGAGGTCATGTCGGGACAATCGATGTGGAATGTGTGGATGGATAGTGATAGAGAAATATAGTGAATATGTGGTATGTGGACGAAAATACATGAAAATGGGATGGACAAGTTATCAAGGCAAAACAATGTCCTTGAATCACAATATTGGGATCTGCTCATCAAGTGCAAGGAAGGCCCTTCTAACCTAAACTGGTCTAATGGATGGATTAGAAATAATAGCCACACAGAGACTCTAATCGATATCAAGCTCCATAGAAATCCTTTCTACAGGTTGTGGGATGCGTGGAAAACCAATGGGTACCTTGTAATGATTTCCAGACAAGGTCATGGAATGAATGAGAGGGAGGTGTGGTTCCACTGGATCTATGGTTGGTTAGCTGGAGTGGTCCAAAATGTGAGGGTTCGATGAGCTTCCTCATTCAGAACATTCATTGTCTAATGTTGTTTGGAGTGGAAGTGGGGACGACCCAAAGACTAATGAATGTAATCCTGTGTCTAGGTCTAGCTGGTCTTTGGGTCCTTGCGGTTGGGAAACCGCGGATCACAAACGTAAACTCTTGGCAGCTATGGTCATGTACGTTTAAAATCTATTGCTAGGGGTAGTCCAGTATTCATAGGCTTTTTCAGCCGCGATGTTCAAAACATTTAATTGTTCAATTTTCTCAGCATATCATGTTGGTGTTCTAAGGACAAGCAGACGAAGTCCCGTATCTATGTCCGTAATTAGCTCGAGACCATTCGATTTGTGGTACCCATGGATCACTTCCATATATGTATTCTTGTTGAGGATTGTTGATGGTCATGTATTGCAATGATCTAATTTAATTAAGAAAATAACAACTAATTTAATTGAATTAAAGTTATTCTATGTTTTTGGTATTTTCAAGATATAAATGAAATAAAACAATACTAAGCAACTACTCTAATAAAATAAATGTTTTTGTGCTTTTCTAGAATAATAATATGTACAGAGGAAATAAATTGCTTCTAATTTAATTAATCAATCCTAAAACAAATAAAACAACCAGATGTAGTTGCTTATCTGTGTAGAAGAAATCTAGTCTATTTTAAACAATTAAAGCTTCTCTAATCTATTATAATTAAATGAAATTTTTTCCAATAAGTAATTGTGGATTTGTTAAATCCTCTCCTATCTCAGATACATGGGAAGATTGAAAGCTTTAGAATATTTTCTTCCCCTGTAACCTCCCGGATAGAATTTGTGAGAATATAAGGGAAACCACAATATATGACAAATATATTATCTCTATGTTGGCAAAGAAAGCTTCCTCTAGATATACTTCCCTCCAAACCCATAGGGATAGGGAAGGAAGAATCTATCAGCAGAAACTCCTATGGAATATGTAAAGCTTCTTTGAAATTGAATTAACTATTTGCAGTGAAGAAACTAACTTTTTCTACTCTATTTGATATATATGTGTGTGTGTGTGTGTGTGTGTGTGTGTGTGTGTGTGTGTGTGTGTGTGTGTGTGTGTGTGTGATTTAGAAACAATAATATGAAGAAATGAAGAAAACTAACATCAACCCCAACCTAGAAATATAGAGCAATGACAAATCCAGTTGTGTTATGTTTTTTCCCCTCAGTTTGTCTTTTCAATCTCATGTGTTCACGTGAGTCTAAGGGATTGGGAATGTAGTAGAAGCAATAGTGAGAAGGCACTTTAGAGCAATGGTAGCTTGATAACAATTTGGTAGCAATGCAGGTGGAAGAGAGATAACACAAGTGAATAGAGCTTGGCTATGTAATTTCCAACAAGAATGTGGCAGCTCAACAATACAAGAATACACAAAATGATCTCTGGCCATTTTCTTGAGAACAAGTAATGGTTTTATAGAAGGTTGGCTAGGAAATGGTCCAACCATTTGGCAACAATAGAGTGCCAAATCACAATATGAAGGGGGAGTTAAACACTCAATCAACAATTAGAAGTGGAAGAGAAGATTGCCACAAGTCACTCAAGCCTAAAATCAACTAAACATGCTCTAAAAGTGATTTTAAGTGGAGCAATCACGCACCAAATCTCGGGTAAAGAATTCTAGAAAAAGCACACATGACAACCACCACTGTTTAGGGTGGCAGTTATAGGACCACCACACTTTGCACAAGAAGGTAGTTACAAAACCGTCACCTTGCTTAGGTGGTGATTATAGGATTGTTTCCCAGATAGGGCGGTAGTTACGTAACTAAAGGCCAAAACAGTGGGAAAATGATGTGGGAAGCTAAGGAAAAGCATGCAATGGCTAAGTAAGGTAAACTAGGCTACAAATATAAGTTGCGAAGAGGTTAAGGAGCTCGAACACCTTTGGAAAAGACATGAATCATCATTGGGGACCTTTTAAACCATTTTCTAACAATGTAACATGTGTAATTTTGGGTGCATACAAGAACCTAAGAAGTGGTTGATCTAAGGATGGTTTCAGGTATGTTTAAGGATGGATTCCTTGATATACCCAAAGGTATGTGAGACACAAATCTGTGATGACTACCGGTACGTGGTTTGTTATTAGGGCCTACTCCCGCACTTCATTCATTGTAAAGATAAGGGTGTCGGTGCTTAGCCGATATACCGATAGTCAAAAAAATTGTTACACGACCAAAAGATCACGGTGGCTTCCTTATTGGGTGATGCAATCTAAATAGATCCACATGGTAGGAGATGTTTAGATGTGTAAATTTTTCTGTGTGGTTTGGCTCATGTGAAAGAAGTATGAATGCAAAATATTACCTCCTACTAAAATTATGTGATCAAACAAGCATGAAGAGGTTTTCTTTTTAGATCTAAATTCCAAACATGATATTCGATGAGAAGACACAAACAAAGGAGGGAGAGACGATGCAAAAATGAGAAAATAAGGACAAAAAGGAGAATACTTGGATAACACTTTTTCTTTTCAAAATTAAGCACACATGTTGTTGAGAAAAGCAAGAAAAATCCCCAAAGCATGCAAGCAAAGAAGCTCTACCTGCAGAATTAGTAGAAATAGAGAAATATAATAGGAAATACAATAATAAAAATAAAGAAAGAACTCACCAAAGAAGATAGGCTTGAGTCCCACCTGGGTGTGCGAGAATTTTTGACAAGTTTTCCGTTCTGTTTCAAGTTAATGAAATGGTGTGCAAGTAAACAAAAAAATCCAAAGTATAGGATGGTTTAAGGCTACCTCCTGATATGTGATGAAGATGAAGGACAGTGTGCATAGATCCTCTCCGTAGTGAGCTTGATAACCTACACAATAAAGAGACAACTAGATAAGAAAAATATTAGTAGATTAAATGGTGGGTTTCTTGACAAAGTTAGTCCCAAGAAGTGATAAAATTCCTAGGGAGGATGTCAACCCACTTTGATTAAAATATCGATAAAAGATAAAATATGGATAACATGCACGATAACCGAATGGAACAGAGATCGAGAGATATATTAGATAATAGATCGGATAATGCGAGATGATGATAAAATTAAGATAAGGAAAATCAAACCTGATCGGGTGGACGGTGACTGAGATAGATAAAGATAGTCGACAGTGACTACAATAGAGTAAACCAAAAGATGTGCGAGAAAGTAGATCTGGGACAAATTGTTAGATGTTGGAGATGTCCCGGATCGATGCAAAAATACAATAAATAGAAAGGATGCAAGAAGCAAACAAATATGATGATAAAATAATGGATGTGGATTAGATCAACGATGACTAGGGGTAGATCTAGGACAATTGACAACAACCGGGGCCAAAAAGTGAGATCTGGGATGTTGGAAAGGTGGATCACAAAAACAAAGAGATATGACCGTTGAAAGATGCTAGAAAATAGATGGCAAATGAGGTAGAATGCAAAAACATAATTGATGTAGATTGGGTCGGTGATCACCGGACTTGATCGATGATGACCGAGGATATATTAGGGTTTAATGAAGCTTAATGAGTAGTAATGAGATTATAAGAAAAAATAAGGGTGGCTAATGATATGGCGGACCTCCAGATGATGAGTAGACATAAAAACTAATATAAAGATGATGAAACAATGGTAGAGCTCTAAACTCCATACTTCATATCTCCAAAGATGACATGCAAGGGCTCTAAGATGACTCTAATTTGATGTTAGTGGCTCATAAGAAGAGAAGGAAACAAGAAAAACTCGAAAGATGGCCAATATCCAAAATTTCATCCTCTTGAGGAGGGGGTAGTGACATACTTATAGAAACTCGAGACAAGGATCCTTAATGAGGTTAAATTAGGGTTTTGAGTTGTTTAGGTTAGGGTTGCATAGGGATGATAAAAGGTGGTTGTATTGGCGTAGCAAGCCCAGTTAACACGATGAGATCCCTCTCCACCATCAGTTCAAATTTTTGGTGTGACAACAAGTTGTGCATCTCTAATACCAGGCGATTAAGCGCGCCCCCCAGTGAGTAGTTACAGGGATGGGTGACCTCCCGAGAAATTCCCTGTCACTTCCTCTTAATATGCCGTTGGGCCTCGATGGTGGAAAGGGATCTCATCGTGTTAATCGGTTCTTCACGCAACAAGTTGGAGGGTGGAAATGAATTGAATGAGGGTAGACGAGACTCTATGGAGGATAATTGTTGTGTTTAGGGATGTGATTAGGATAATAAATGTGATTAGGGATGATTAAATGTGTTTAGGGATAAATAATGAGGGATAAAATAATGATGGGATGAGATAGTATTAATATAGGAAAATTAGAGAATTAAGAGGGAATAAATGGGTTTTAGGAGGAAACAAGAATTCTAATAGGAAGAAGGATGTGCATGTGAAAAATGATGATGGAGAAGGGAGAAAAAGTGGGATGGGGGACAAACGAACCAAAATTTTGTGTGTATACCCTAGGAATGAAATTAAGTCCTTTTCTTATTTTTGAAAAGGTACTTTTACAATACAAAATAAGGCCACTTAAGTGAATAAGAAAAAGAGTGAAAAATTACATTCCTAATGAAGTAATAGAATGTTCGAGAGAGAGAGAGTCATGAGAGAGAAATGATGATCCCGAGATAGGGAAGCTTCTTTGATGAAAATATTTTCTAATAGATCTTGAGAGAATGCTCGAGTGAAACTCTTTATCTCTCGACCTCTAATTGAGTTAAAACATTATGATTGTAACTTCCTCTTCCTATGAGATGTAGACACACTCCAAAACATTGAATAAGTGTTCAAAATCACTACTACAAGACTTTCTTTATGTGGGCTTGAGATCACTTCCCAAAGAACTCAATTGCTCCGTAGTTGTATAGTTTTTCTCGGTCGGTGTTAGCTTCTTACTTGCAAAAGATATCAGATGATCTACATTTCCTTCTCTTGATAGCACCATACTACTCCAATGGCCATTCCATATGAATCCACATGAACATGAAAAGGATTATTCCAAGAAGGGAAGCGTAGGATGGGTGTGGTGGTTAGTTTCTCCTTCAAGGTCTCAAACACTTGTTCTTGTGCATCGCCCTATGAAACTTCCCTTTTACTTTCAAAAATTCTTCAAGGGGTGTGGTAATATTGGCATATCCTTGAATAAACTTCCTATAATAGCCGTATGCCCCAAGAACCCATGTAGTTCTCTTTGGTTGGTTGGCACTTGAGCCCTAAAATAATTGCGCGTTAGTTGGATCTACCAACAACCCTTCCTTGCAAATGATATGTCCAAGTAAAGTATCAAAAGGAGTTGCAAAAATGCACTTCTTTATGTTCAAAGAGATGTTAAGTTTCCTACATCTTTCAAACATCAATCTCAAGTTGTCACAATGATCTTTCACTAACCCATACATGGTCCAATCATCCAAGTATACTTGCAAAAACTTATGAATAAAATCTTGGAATGCTTGAACAACTATGTGTAAGAACAATGCCAACACATTCTTGAACCCAAAGGGCATGACAATGTATGCAAACCATCCCCATTCGATAGCAAGAATGGTCTTCTCCTGATCTTTGCATGTAATTCTCACTTGACGATATCCTAAGAATCCATCTGTGAATGAGTAGATTTCACGCCTTGCTACTCCTTCCAAGATCTCTTCAGAGAATGGCGTAGGAAAAAGATCTATGACGCATGAAGCATTGAGAACTTTATAGTCAACACAGATCCTAATCTGTCCATCCTTCTTAATAAAAATTACCATGGGCCTTATCCATTTAGACTCCTCAATGGGCTCAATGATACGAGACTCAAGTATCTTATTGATATTCTCCTTTACCTATATGCATAGGTTAGGATTCATCCCGTAGGGTCTCTTTCTAACCGGTTGTGCACCATATTTAAGTTTGATTCTCATTTCTCCCAATGATGGATGCATGCCTTTAAACTCATGATATCCCCTGGGAAAGAGATCTTCAAAGTCACACAACAACTCAATGATCCTTGTAACTTTAGGTTCGGACCAATAATCTCTAATAATCACTTCCTTAGGTGCATCCATAGTTTGAATATCCACCTTCTTTGTCTTTAAAAGCACGTGGTATGTGCACAAATTCTCATCCGCATGATTCCATCACCCCATGTGCACCCTCCCGTGCTTTATGTTCATGTCTTCAACTTCCTCATAAACTATGAGGTAGACAAGCTTTCCTTCTCTTTCTCTTTCTATGTGCATCCCAATTATGTCTCTTCTATTTCCACCAAGTCCTCACGTGCCTTGACATCAGATTCCCTAAACAATTGAATCATGATCTCCTCTGTTTTTGCATTATCCCCAATGAAATGCACCACATAGTCTGTAAGGCCTCATGAACTGGTGACTTAGTAGAAAAATAATGAAAACTATGAATAATACCCTTAGTTAGGTCAAGCAAATTTGTTGTCTCTTGCTTTAACTCAACATGCACATACAAAGCACGCGTGCATCCATGAAAAGTAGAATAAAAAGGGATGGTGGTGTTACATATTTTCCTTACACCCAAATCCTTTCACAGTTGTGAACATGTACCAGGAGAGGAGGAGTTTTTATCATAATCATGCACCGAAGAAGGGATATTATTCCTTGCCAACCTTTTGAAAAAGGATATTTTTATCTCACGCCAACCCAATAAACTATCCCTGTGCATGGCCCAACAACATGTTGTAGTCCCACACAATGTGTTTACTATCATATTTCTCCTATCACCTTTATTGTGCCATTGTTCTTCCATTGTGCGTAATAACATCTCGGGATACCCTCTCAAAGATACTTGAAAGTTGGTTTTACCCAACCACCAAACTTTGCATAGCCTTATCATCCTAGTAACTCGTCCTCATATCTCATGCCCAACCATTTCATAAGTACCATTGGCCCAATTGTCACAAGCCACACTAGTGGTTTCACGATGGAATGTGTGTCTTTCCAATGAAGCACGCCTTCTTTTGTTGGTTCCATGTTCTCAGGGTCACACACTATATGTGCAAGGATCTCAAGTTAAGATCATATTCATTTATAGGTTATAGATAGGGCATAACCTTAGTATCATCCAGGGTAATTACTACTCACCCATCTATGTTCTCAAAATTGATATACCATTTTTTGAAGTGTAATTCAAAATTATTGCCATAGCACCAAGGTCGTCCAAACAACGCTAGGAATTTATTTGCTTTTGCAAGCTCCAACACTTCAAAATCACCTATAAATTTAGCTCCTTGAATAGTGATTGAAGCATCCTTTAATACCCCAATGGGCATTGCTCTTAGCTTATTAGCCATATACAACATATTTGAATATGGCTGTAATGGTGGCCTTCGCATTTGGTTCCAAGTATCCAAAGTGAGAACATTAACTTCCGCGCATGTGTCAATTAGAATGTTACTTACCAACCACCCATTTATCACTACATCTAGTGTGATTTCTTTATCATATTCATGGTATTGAGGAAGAAAATTTGCATGAAGGATATGACGCTCTCTTTCTATATCTCTGCGCGTGGAAATTTGAGTCACAACCATTCTCCCAAAAGAGGTATTATGTTTTCCTTCTTGAGTATTGTACATACCTCCTTAAGGTCACCAATATCTTAATGTGGGTAGCTTAGTACTCCTCACATGCTCCCATTCGCGTGCCTCCTCCTTTAAACATTATATATCCCATTGCAGCTCCCAATGACTCCCATAGTCTCCTGATAAACTTCCTTCTAATGGGCTACATCTGGATACTTTTCATGTACCACCTATTCTCATCTAATAATTGGTCCATCCCTTCCTTTCTCATGTGCGTGCGTTGCCTCGGTATGCATAATGACTAATAAAGGTTGAAGCTCGGGATCAACCATTTTCTTAGGTGCCCACTTGCTCATGCTTCACGTGCTCCACCTTAATCATAACCGCACATTTTTCCTTCTTATTTTTCTTACACATATGGGCATACAAATATGGACAATCCTCAACCTTGTGTGCCTTTACACAGAAAGCACATCTATAATTTTTGTACACTCATGTTGATAATGATTAGGTGATCCACATGTATAGTATGTCCCACATGCAAACCTTCCATGGATACCACATATTCTACTCTGAATCCACCTTTGAAGCCTACATTTCCATTGTTGTGAACTTCACTGGTTTTCCTTCTTGACCCTATAAATTTCTCTCTACGTTGGTGTGGCGCAACCCTATTTCACATGCCTCATGTATTTGAACAATTAGATGATAGTTGGTTATGTCATGGGTGTATGCGTTACAAAATTTTGTAGTATATAAAGACATTCTTCTTATTTGTGCATTGTAAGAGTGGAAAATTATGGACATCATGATTTTTATGATAAATATTACAAGAGGTCAACAATACACACACGTTCCTATGTGAACAACTATATTTAGTATGTCCTTCCACCTCGCAATCAGTACACTAGAGTCCATTGTGAATCTCATGTGCTGAATTGGTAGACAACTTCTCCAACTAGGTATCCATCACTATAATTTGAGCTTCAAGGAATGGGCTTATCCCGGTGTCTACACTTTCCACTACTTTGACATGCGGAATGATTCCCAGGCCTCGCATGGATCAGTGAATGTCTTGTGTGAAAGCGATCTCCTAAAAGGTGTTAAAAACCCTCCAAAAACCTCATGCATTATGGATCTGATGTATATCATAGGAGAGCTTAGACAACAAGGTTTTAAAATGTGCATAATTTTCTTGAACACTCTCGAGATATGACCTTATTGATATCCTTCGGTGCATTAATTCTCTACTACTATAACTCAAGGATATGGAATTTATCTAAAAAGGCACTTGTGTAGTGTATCATAATCAACTTAAGAATGATATGGATCATATTTCCTACACCAACTATGCACACACCTTGAAGTGTGGTGGTAAATTGACTTACCTTCTGGTCTAAAGTTGTTATTCCCTTAGCTCTCCACAATAACTCACACTTATGCACATGTTTAGGTACATCTTCCACACCTTTGTACTATGGAAAATGAAGAGACATATCAAAGAAAATATAAGGGGTATCTTTGTTGTGGTTGTTGTAAGGGCTTCCATGGTCCTTTTCCTAAAGTTGGGAAAAATCTTGAACCTATATCTCCACTAGAATTACCTCGGCATGGTGGAGGCCCTAAACCTCCTGATCCTCTTGTCATGACCTAGGTATTTGTACAAGAGCTGCATTGTGTCCCCATGTTAGTGTTGAATTGCATACCAATTGTCTATCCTATAACACTGCCAAGAGTACTACCTCTAACTAGTAGTGCACCACTACTATGCCATGCCAATGCGCCTACCAAATTGGTTCCAAAAAAACTCTGTCTAAACATAAGTTCCTATTGTGCTTTGCCACATACGTGTCATTAGTCTATTGTGCCTCTTAAGATGATACCAATATGTTCCTATCTCAGATCTGCTTATCTAATGTGGTGATGTTTGATTACCTTCCTACTCACCTTCACTATGATTATCTTCTACAAAAAAATTGTATTCTAAACACCATGCACAAGGGCTCGGGTCTAGGCGAGGTCAAATGTATGTAAGTGGTTCTTAATATATCCTTAGAGTCACTCTCCTCTAATGCCGAAGGGGATCTCCTGTTGTGCTTTCCTAATGTAGAGAGTATATGATCATGTGGTCCCTCACCTTCTGCAAGGTTCTCATCACTACCACCACCATCATTCTTCTCAATCTCAATGCCTCCTTAAGTGCCCTCTATCATGCATCATTATACCTAAGTCGTCTCTCTTCCTCTCTCTCTTCTTACTTAGGCCGATGCCATCCTTTCCAAAGTTGTCTCCTACCCCTATGCGGGGTGGAGTTTTTGTTTTCCATCATTAATTTCTCCATCCAAATCTCAATCATCAATATCTTTGTTGTTAAAGGTAGCGTGTGTATGTATGATCCCATAGGTTCATGCAAGAACCAAAACTTTGCTTCTTCTAGGCATGGCTATGTCAAAATTACGTATTCCAATGTATACTTATGTATCACATCTTCCCACCATTATCTACATCTCTTGTCCAAGGTTCATCCAAATCAGTGAGCGCTTGATAGTTGTCCTAGTTCCACAATTTCTTTCTTCCTATACGGAAACCCATGTTCTATGCGTACATTGCACAACCACTTTTACAATTCTACTAGAAATAAGCTGAAGAACATCTCATACAGGAAATCATAGTAGTTGTCTTCTTCCCAATTACATGCATTAAAATCAGGTCCAATGTTATATCTTTGAGAAAATGTGTCATAGCCATCATGCACCCATAATTCAACATTCTCCAAATACAATCGAATGCCATGTGCACGCCACATCCCAAGAGCCAAAAAAAGAGGTCCAGAAATAGAACCAAAATGTAGTCTTTTATTTACCCTTTAATCAGCTAAGCATGTTGGCATTTCATCCAAACAAGTCCTGGAAGCTCTCTCGAAGCACGCACAACCACCATGTCCCTCCTTTGTTTGGTTATCAATATGTTAGACATGCATATTCATCATAACCATACATGTAAGAAATTACATCATAGCATAATAGATTGGAAACACATATAATAAGGAAACTTAATCAACATATAAGATGATCAATAACACTTGAATGTCTAAACTACCATACTTAGATGTAGTCACCTTAGTCACCCAAACATAATTATCCGTTACAAAACATAATTGATCACGTTATGAGTAAGCTGATTACATAAATGCCCCACTACATCTATGTGTTGGACCATGTGCACATGCATAGTTCTCCTATAGACTCTAGCATCAACTCATTACTCAATCAAAACTTAGAACTACTAAATGGAAGGAGTCAACACCTATTTATACATGGTGGGGACTTTCCCTTCACCGATTACATGCATCTTTCCTAATAATAGGCGTGATATTCTTAGCCCACATGTTTTTTTAAATTTTTTTATTAAAATAGATCAAGCTATAAATAGCTTACTTTTACATGCTTTAATTCCTATAAATAAGTTGTCTTCGTACAACACCTTTGTATTTATCTACATGCACTTTATCCTATTTATAACCC
Organism: Taxus wallichiana var. yunnanensis; assembly: GCA_018340775.1. Lineage (NCBI taxonomy): Eukaryota > Viridiplantae > Streptophyta > Pinopsida > Cupressales > Taxaceae > Taxus > Taxus wallichiana. The sequence goes on along the minus strand of CM031243.1, from coordinate 342,990,374 downwards.
TTGTTTGTGTGCCATGTCATCCTGTTTTTGTCCAAATTCGGATAATCCTCAACTCGAACGTATCTCTGCAGAGCCTTTGTGTAATGACTTGTTTTACTATGGTGCACACCTCCGGACATTTGTTATGCTTTCTTATGAGTGTGGTTCCTACGCGAGGTCTCTACGCTTAGATAGTACTTAGTCAATTTTTCGACCAACATAGCCTTAAAAACCTAGTGCTTCCTTCTTAAAATTTATTCTCACCCTCCTTAAACATATTTCCACCTTGTTATCAAGCTTCCATAACGATATAAAACTCTTTATGAAATTTACCTCTCTAATCTAGCTCTTGATTGCTAAGAAAACAAAACATAGGACTATATTTCTAGGTTTCTTACCCTAATCACCTTATAATCATCTCTACAACATTATTCACATATTATTTATACCTCCCTCCATCTCGACCAATAAATCTCAAATAGATATCGAGTATCCTTTGAAATACTTTCATTTCTTCAAGTTCCAACCCTCAAGACTGGGTAATATAACTATAGTAAGACCGAGTTTCTAATTTTTAGCCTATGATAAATTTTTAATTTGCTTTTTTACTTTATGAAACCCTTCCTTATACCTAACTCCACCTTCATTCTAAGTTTTAGCCTTCGACCCCTATTAGAGTTCAACATATGTTGGTTTCTAGCTCTCAAAACCTAGAATAGGGTTGCACACATCGAGAGAAAATGTTTTAGGTTTATTTTTTACAAGTTTTATGGATTCTTTAAGGTTAAATACTCCTTTGTAGAACCTAACACAACTTTTCCAACGTCCTTTTAATCATCTTTGATGACTGTAACAATGTTTAATGCTACTAGCTCATGATTTACCAGTCATAAATGAATTGTGATTACTAGATTTTCAACCTTGATCTAATGAAATGCTATCGTGGATAATACAATAAGCCAAATACATACATGTTCACTCCTTGAGAAATTCACATACCATTCTACATGATTCTTAATATTTTAAATCCTTTATGATATTGCTTCCATCTCCAAATCACAAGATTACTTAAGCAATCTACTTAACTCTTCAAAAACATATTAACTTCCATTGCCCTTTATATATCCATACCCTCTCTCTCATGTTGTTGATTCCATATGGTTTCTATATGATCCTACACAGTCATAGTATGCTCCCAAAACACATTATCTTATACACATGAGAATGTGAATCATATATCACCTAGTTTAGGATCAACCCTATCATATTATGACGATTGCGAATCATAGTATTACAAACTCATTACTATCAAAACATGCATATCAAAAGGAATAAAAAAATCATTCCTTCATATACCATTCACACACATATTCAAGATTTCATAAATTTATTGATACAATCTTTGTCTTAGAAATTATCATGACCGTACATAGATCTGTTGAGCCTTCATGGCTCTTCTTAACCGATACAACCTCTATCTTCCTAATCTACTTTCATTTACTCTATACGTATACATATTCCTCATCCTCAATACATATTTTAGCAAAAAAATTGACTCCTCCAACAATAATTTGGTTCTATCAAGCACAAACAAACTTTCCAAACTTAAAACCATCAAATCTTACCTCAAATCATGGGTTTGTTATGAGGATAGGCTTATCTTCTTCTCCTTCTACATTGGGATATCTTCTTATGATGGATTCCCATTATCATGGAGGTAAAATACATTTACAACATAATATTAGTGTCATTTGACCATATTTATACTCCTTACATATGCTCATTATTCTTATGTCTCATACTAAATAATTCAAATTTTCAAACTTACTCATTTTGGAGGGAAAATGAGTTTTGACTCCTATAGACCTAGGAATTAGAATTTTGACTCTTCACTAAATTTTAAGACCTTATACCATCATTTTTGACATATTTACAATATTTTCACAGAGTTCTTATGATGCTTCGCATCAAACTTCAAGGGGTCCATCTAGAGCCACATCTTTGGCACAATCCCTATGTGCAACTAGTTAAGCACGATCAATTAAAAGCATTGGTTGAACTCCATCTAAGGGAGGGGATGCTTGAGGGATGGTTGATTGTATGATTTTGTGAGATATGTGATTTTTAAGAAACAATTCTCTTATATATATGAGATACCATTTTTTTGGCGATATTGTGTGGATTGATGTTGATGTGTGTTTAATTTTATGATTCCATTTTCTTATGTATGCACAAATTTATAGAAATTTATGATTAAGAAAGATGAAATGATAAAAGGGTTTTTAATATTGATGGAGTGGGAGTTACAGATAAGATAGGATGGGATGGGGACTAATGATAGGGCTAACCCAAATGATAGAAGATAAACTTGAGCAGGATATAAGAGAAGGATGAGGATCATATTATCCAAAGTAGGAATCCATGACCGTATAAACCCAAGCGTGAGAAATAAACCTAAGTGGGAGATAAATAAGAATTACCAAAGTATCTAATATAGGAAGAAATGGTTGTATAAACCCAAGTAGGAAGGATTAACCCAAGTGGGAAGGATAAATTAAAAATGATTGTGAGATGGCTTAGTGATGACATGAAAATGATTATCATGCATCATTGATGATGTTAGCCATGCCTTGTAAGATTTTCTGGTGAGTATGGATCATGAGGTCCTCGAGGTTATCTCAAATTATTTTGATAACTTGATGAAATTTTGACTGTGTAGAAAAGAGTGAATCACAAATCATGTCGAGCTCTATGCGAACACATCATGACAAATATCATAAAGGGAGAGATGAGAAGGAGGATGGTGAGATAGAGAATGCTATGAATGATGGCATTGGGTTTGATGATTATATGCACAAGGACAAGGTTATATGGTTTAATGCTTGTGGGAGAGGACCTGAAAAGTATCGTCAATATGTGAGAAAAACCATGATGAGAACAAAAGAGTGGCACTGCAGAGGAGGGTTGTGACACTTTCTTTCATTGATCTCACCTAGATTTTACCTCAAGCTTCTTCATATGTCATCTATAGGATCTACAATCAAAAACATCATGTCTAGGAGATTTATACCATGTGTGGTATGGCTTGGTCATGGGTGGGATAAGATCCATAATGGCAAGAAGATCTAGTGGCGATGTCGTGGAAGGTATAGGTGTTTTCACCCTTTTTAGATTTGATTAAGATTTACACATAACCAAAAAGGAATGAAATAAAAGCTATAAGGGTTTATTTTGATTAATTAACTTCCAACATTAATCATTCAATATCATAACAACACATTAATACTTGCAACAAATTTACATGATATAATACAAGCTCACAAACACAAGGGATTGAGTACACTTAGCTTATTACATATGATCATGAACAAATATGGGTGATTTGAATGATGGAATAGAGAGATACGGACCTGAGAGTGCCTCGATACTAAAATTATTACTTAAAGATCCTCCTAAGAAGGACCATACAGTAGGGGTGGGAACATCCATATGGTATTGACTTATTTATATGCTCTTGACCTTGCTCAAAATTTTGATCTATAACTTTCTGGGTTTGTCGCTTGTCTGAATATCTTCATCGCTCTCCGTTTAGTAACTATTGGTTACACTATGATGGTATCTAAATTATCTACTCAATATTTCAAACCCATGGATAATAATTACTACAACACAAAAATTAGTTGTGTTATGGGCACCCTCATGCACTACCAATATTGGAACTACTTTGAAGAGGCATCAAACCACGTGTCATTCTCCACCTAGCATGTGATATATAGTTTTAGTGCAATAGAAAGTGACATCCTTCCTTTGATAAATATTGAATTGAGATTATCTCTTGCAATTTTACTTGAGTGAGTGATTTTGAGTTCTTAAAATGGGGGAAACAATCCCTAGACCTAGTGGAAAGATTTAGACTTATAGATGGTGTTGCCTTAATGAATGTGCACATGTATTTGTAGAATATAGAGAGTTTTGGGTATAGTTTTTGCTAGATTTTGTAATAAGATTACATAATAGTTATAGGTACTAAATGAGGTGAGTTTTTCTTGCTTATATATGATTTTGAAGGTGATTTAAGTTACAAAGGCTGAGAAGGATTAAATGACCCAAAAAATAATACACAACTAAAATTTTGAGATCAAAGTGAGCAAGGAAAAAGCATACACTAGGGTAAGGAATGTATGGACATTCCTACCCCTATTGTAAATTTTTAAAAATAGAGAGACAATATGAATTGTGAAGTTTAGAAGCTAACCAACAAAGTTTCTTAATGGATTTCATGCATTTAATTCTTAGAAACTATTGAAAAATGAGTGTGTATGATAAAGCAAGCTAGACAAGAGGGCTAGAGATGTATTGGATGAGAATGGGTAAATTGAACTTGTTTGAGCAATAGAGAAATGTCAAAACTAGTAGTGTCAAAGAGTAAAACCATGAAATTTTAGTGTCCACATTTCCCCCCTTTAAGTATGGAATGAAATCACATTATTAAAGGAAAATATACTTGAGTGTATAAACACACTTTGTCTTCGCTCGATGTTTGTTTTGTAAGATCTCACTATAGTTGTGTTGGCATGCTCCAAGATGATGAAATCTACAACAAAAAGTGTAGTTAATTTCCATGATAAAGAATTGAAATTTAACTCAAATGTAAAGATGTAATGTAAATGAAATATAAAATTGTAAATGGTGAAATAAAGAGATGAAAAACATGGAAGTAATACACCTATTTTTTTGCAGAGGGAAGAGTTTCCCATTCTTTTCATACACTTTGAGTTTTTGACTGTTGAACTTTTTCAAAGAATTGGGGGTGATCATTCCCCAATTGTGTCAAGGATATGCTAGAGTATTGGGTATATGGAACCCAACACATGAATGCTAAAGAGAGAGAAGAAGAATGAGGAGATAAAAAAACCTTATGAAGGAAGAAAACCATGTTTAAGTCATTCAACAACTCTATATCTTCCCCTTTAAGTGTAAGAGGAGAGGAAGGAATTCTTATGAAGAACTTAGCCACTTTTATACCTTTCATGACCCCATGAACCACACCATTGTAGATGGATCTAGGCCCAATTTTGTAATTTAGGACACATATTATAAAAGAGAATGAATTACCCCATACTCTCCCCATGTGTTGCATAACTGAGTAGAAACTGAATAGAGGTGAAATGTGCTAAAATGTAGTTAGAAAAAGGAGACTCGTGCCCCAATAGGCCCAAAAATAAAACTAAAATTGAGTGTTGTAGAGAAGAAGGAATGAAAAGCTTAATGCCCCTAAAATTGATCTGAACCGAGTCATCTGAGTCTAAAATTGTGCCAAAAACATGTTCCTATAGGTGAAAATATGAAACTATATGAAATTGTTGTAACTACCTAAGGAAAAAGCATAGAAATGTGTCAAGAACAATCGTATGGTCTTGCCATACTATATGTTTTTGACCTTATGTTTACTTTTTGTATTTCAGTGTCTCGTGTAGTTTCTAAGTAGTTTTGTCTTGTGCCTTCATGTGTCTAAGCCCAAATTTTTTTCTATGTCTTTTGTGGGTGTAAATATACCCAGATGAGTTCCCCCTCTTATATGGCATGTGTGATAAGTTCAAGCACATGACTCAAAAGAATAGATGTGTAACCATGTTTGATAAGTCTAACAATTTTTGTAGAAAACACATGAAGGGTTCTTTGTGGTGGCCACCAAGAGTAACATGTACTGAAAAGAGCATGCACATGGTGGATACCATGGCATGCAATAAGAACAATAATAGAAATAAACATAATAGCAATAAGCAATAACAATAGTAATGCATATGTAATTAGAAACAAGTGCAAAAATAGTAATACAAATAGTGTCACACAAAAGGCTTAGCGCTTGCAAACATGGGACACCCACAGTGTTGTAAGATAATCAAGGCCCTTGGGCCTGTAATCAAGAGATGCAATATTACAAAAGAAAGGCATGATGCCACAAACATGGGACACCCACGGTGTCGTAAGACAAATAATACCCTTGGGCTATAATCAAAGTAGTAAATAAGCAACTACACACACAAGCAAACAAACATGTATCTAAGATAAGAGTATTATAATGCGTTGAAATGATCTAACACGTGATATATATGAGTATTTAAAATAATAGTTTTTAACACCGCACAAGACACGTGTGTTAATCCTATTAGTTCAAAAGATAACAAATACAATATGTATGTAATCAAGTGTAATGAGGAAGTGAAAAGGTACTATAATGAAATAATAACACTTGTATTGTGTGGAGGGATGCCCTTAAGAAGTATGTAAGGAACTATGATAGCTCCCATAATCATGTATTGATATGTATGTCATGTATCATGCTCAATATACCCCATGAACACATGTGTGTAAAGAAGAAAAATGTTATCTATCAAACCAGAAGGATAAAAAACATGTATAATGTAAAGTGTTAACAATGTATGCTAGAGAAATAGGTCCTGATTTTTGCATTTTTGAAAATATTTGAATGTTTTTTCTTTTTTTGATTATATCGTGTTTTTGTATTTTCTAGTGCATAGTTATTTACAAAAAAGGGACATAATGAAATCTATCCAATCAAAACCTCTTGAGTAGGTGAACCGGCCGTCGTAGATGGTGGAGTCCCAAGCCTTAGATGTGCCAAAGAATGTGACTCAATTGATAATAGAACGGTGATAGTAATATGTGCCAAAGAGGTTCAAGGAGAAGAATAATATATAGCAATCGATGACTAGTATGTGGTGTATGAGATCTATATGTTGGACTAGAAGAATGAGAACTCTTGGAATATTGAGGAGGATATGTAGAGTGAAATTGTGCACTAAAGGATCAATGAGGAATCCTATGAGAATGTAATCCACTAGAGGCAATATGTGTGGATGAAGGGATAGTTGGAGGTTGAGGAAGACTAGAGCTATGTGAATCAACATGTGTAACCAGAGGCCTAACAATAAGAATAGAGATATGTGAATCACCATATGTAACAAAATGCCCAATAGAAGGAATAGAGATATGTGAATCAACATGTGTAACCAAAGTCCCAACAAAAGGAGTAGAGCTATGTGAATCAATATGTGCAACCAAAGGCCAAGCAAAAGGAGTAGAACTATGTGCATTAGTGTGTGAGTCCAAGGACCTATAAAATACCTATGAGGATTATAGCTATGTGAATAAGTATTTGAATCCAAGGAGCTATCCATAGGTTTACTATGAGAAGGGATAGATGTTGTGAGAGAATTATTAGGCATGTTAGGGCGATGATCCTCAAAAGAGATACCTCAAATAGTAACAACATGTTAATTATGAATGAACTTGATACATTGGTGAATAATTGATGGGATAGCCTTAAGGGAACATAACCAAGGGAGACCAAGATGTAAGGTACCAAAGCTAAGAGAACTAACAACCAAGAATGAAACTGGTGTGGTAATAAGACCAACAATGATAGGTAATATGATATGATGATAACAAGGATCAAAATCATATGTAATCTTCTCGAGTAGAAATAACAAGAGATTGACGTATGATAAAGAATACACATTATTTTTGTTGTGCAGATCAATCAATACACCATGTATGTGCTTGATGAATAGAGACAGATATAAACAATGTATCAAAAGTTAATGTGTCATCTATATCAGAGTCATCGAAACTAATGCATGGTGTAAAAGGTGGTATATGAGTAATAGTACTGATCATAACATCTAAGGGATGATCATAAGAGGGCAATGGTGGTATTTCACGATGATCATTATGCACTTTAGAAGTAGATGTATCACTTGCATGCTTAGCAAGTGAATCATGACTATTTTCAATTTAGAATTTTTGTTTATTGGCATAGAAGATTTAATGTGCTCATCCCATTAAATGGTATTGGAGTCAATAAGATATTAAATAACATAACAAAGCTTTATGCATCTCTCATAGAATGACCAATACATCAATGATAATTGTAATAGGCTTTGGCATCAAAACTCTTACTTTGAGGCTTGCTTGCATCAACCTCAAACGGTGGAGGGAGAGACACAAGATTACACTCAAGTAATTGTTTTAAGAAAATATGAGGAACACATGGTAAACGTGTAAACTGTTGTCATGTGGGTTGTAATTGTAGCTTAGTAGGTTGATTAATAACATTAACAATGTCTTTAGAAGAATCCTTAACATCATTAGTCTTTCCCTTAAATGTAGATTTTCTTTGAAATTTGGCATTAGATGTATTAGGAGTGCTAGCAACATACTTGAGCTTATTCATATGTAATAACTTAGCTTCACGCTCTTTTAGTGTATGAAATAGATGATTACATGTTTGTAAATTGTCAAACATGGTTGATTGTTTAAAAGGAGGAATTAAGTTTCATGTAAAAAGGTCTTGCAAGTCACTATCAACCAGGATATTATTCATCTTGTTAAGCATGGTCCAATAACGCAAGACATAATCATTGATATGTTCATTAGAGGCTTGGTATAGCTTAGACATTTGTGCATAAGAAACCTTATCCCTAATGTTGATAGAAAATTGTGCCAAAAATGATTTTCCAATGTAGTGAAAGAACACACAAAATGTGCGGGAGATCATAAAACCACTACAATGAAAAATCCTTAAGGCTCCTAGGGACACCTTGATAAGCAAGATATCGTAAGAGGCATAATTGATGCAAGCCACATGAAATGAATTAAGATATTATGCATGATCATCTTACCATAATAGATAGGAATTTTAGGTGCAACAAAACCAAGAGGCAAAGGGTAAGAGGCCACCTCGAGAGCTAGTGGATTATGTAGTAATTGAGTGGAATTCATAGCATGAGGAGACTTAGATACACCTTGTTGTAATTGTAATATTTGATCTTGTAATGTGTGAACAAGAGTTTCAAGATCTTGTGTGCTAGATGAAGAACCATACTAACCATTAGATATGGGATGTGTAGTAGGAGTAGTGGTTGAATGAATAGGAATCAAGAAATTATGCATCAAAATGTTATGTGACCACCAATTATTTGGACACCGTAGATGTAAGAATAGTAGATTTTGCTAAGATAGATGATGGAGCATGCTTAAGTTGATCTCATGCAATGTATAATAGGATATCAATGTTAGAAGGATTTTCTTGTAAAAACTATGCATATTGTTGGGAATTATCTGCAATAAGGTCTCATTTATGATTTTCATAATGATTATTAGAATCATCACCTTGTACATGACCAACATTGCTATTCAATATAATATTAGCAAATATATCATCATCGAATTGGGCAAAAGAGTAAGCACATGTGGTATGGGAATCAGAAGATGTGGGAAAACTACACAAACACGATAATGATCCTTGGGAATTGGCATGATAAAGTACAATATCCAAACATAATAAAATATAATAGAAAACCTAGGGCCACTAGGGGTTTGAGGTTGTGTTTTTGATTTGAGAGTCGGGTTCACCAAATGTTTTCACCTTTATTATATTTGATTAATATTTACACATAACCAAAGAGGAATGAAATCAAATCTATATAGGGTTATTCTTATTAATTAAATTTCAAAATTATTATTATTTAGATAAGGTAAATAAAGTTTGGTTTTGAAGGGACAAAAAAACCTTTTACAAAAGATAAGCCAAGTAGTAAAAATCCCACCAAAAGAGAGAATAGGTTGCCAAGTCAAACATGATTGATAGAAACGAAACCCTAGAATGAAGTCAGACCAAACAAGGGCCCACATATTCATATAAGATATATTTTTGCAGTAATACAAAAACATTAGCCATATCTAAGATAGTAGAAAAGACCAACACAAAATCTTGCTAAAATGATAGCCAAAGGTTTTCCTTCATTTCATTTTTTTGGAAGGAGCTCTGCTCTGGGTTCTAGAACTTGGTCCACTTTCCTTAGAGCTTGTAACTTTAATGATCACCCTTTTTGGAGTCTTCTCCATTTTGCCTTTAACCGCGATGTCCATGGATTCTTAGTCCTCCAAGCTACTCAACACAAACCTCATATTCACCTTAACTCTCATTGATTTGGATTTGGAAACTTGGTCTTGCAGGATGGAAATCCTATGTTCTTGCATCATCACAATTTAGGAATTCGGACCTCCAATCCTTTTTTTTTCTGTACCTTGATATTGTGTTAACACTCACTAACTTTTTGGACTATGTTTTGTTTAACAAGTAGGATGGTGTCCGCCGTTGAGTCCACCCTCAATAATCTGGCCTCCCAGTCCACCGTAAACACAAAATCATGTACTTTGGATAATTATATAGTCCTAATCACATACTATTATTCACATCATTCCTAAGTAAGAAAAGTATTAATTGACCCATGTCTTTGGTCACCCTTATTTGTTTTTATTCTCACTTTTGGTCTTACACCCTTACTTGCTCATTCTTCCTTTTTATACTTTAGCATTTATCATCCTAGATGTCGGGCCGGACACCCTCATCCCCTTTGGGTGTTCCTGACCTCAGTATACTTTGTTCACACTTCTTAGATCCTTTCTAGCCATTTGAGCATCTTATATTTTTGTTAGTTGTCATTTTTCGTGGTTAATTAAGAAATTCAAGAAAGGGAATCATATCAATATAAAGTTATGTGATCATAATAAAGGACGAAGCACTAAGCATTAGCTATCACCACCTAAGGTTGCATCCATCAAGCATCTAAGATCCCCATTACATACATCTAACATTATTCAAGGGACACAAGGGTTGGTTATTCTACATACACACTTTATAGGAGGGAAGTCCATTCTATTCCATGCACACATCTATTACATTTCTTTACATCTAGCTACTTACTCACTATCAAGTGACGACACACACAAGAGCCACCTAGGGCATGATTCCACACACACACACATAGAACTATATTGAGTATGAGATGTAGTGTAGCGCTCAGTTACATGAAGTTCACCATTGTGACACTTGAAGATAGTTTGACCCCTCATTCTGCATCTTTATTTTTTAGGATTTGATGTCTCTTTGAGGGTTTTGCAAGTCATTGTTTCATTGCAGGTTTCCAATGACTTCGACAATCATCGTGTGACTTCACAGCAACCAAAGGAAGCTAACAATGAATACTTCATGACCATTAAGAGGGGGTTTCCTAAGCATTTCCATAGACATAGGTTCCCAGAATCAGTTCTAGGGTGCCCACAGGCACCCCTATCCCTTGTCAGGTGCCCTAGTCTAGGAAAATCATCAATCACACACTTTTTTGAGGCTCTGTGTGATGCTTCTACCTCTTTGTTCATCTAGTCAACACTTCATAACAGTCCATATTTCACTACGAACCAAGTAAGGATTTTCTCAACCTCTTTGCAACTAGGGTTTCATATTTTTATTGCTTACTTGGCTTGGGTTATTTTATGTATTTATTTATTCATTTATTTACTGCTATAATAACAATCAAATTAGTTATATATTTCCATATTTAGCTTAATCATTTTGGTGAATTTTATCTTCAAATCCACCTTCCATTTAGAACTCTTATCCTCTTATCACAATGGCTCAATATTCTGACAAATTTATTGAAGACCATCTTAAATCCCTTAATGATATATTGTTGAACATCCCTAATATCTAGACTTACTTTTATATGTTTATCATGAGGAGTCCACTAACCTCATGGAGCTTAATGCTTCTGCCACTATTCCCACCTCCATTGCTACTCAACCATCTACTTCTACTCTTTTTCCCATTTATATTGTCCATGTTTCTATCCCTACTCCCACTAACCACTTCACTCCACCTATTATTTCTCACACATGACAAGTTTCTTCTACTAGAACTCAAGATTTAGCCTCCCTTTATCAATACCTTTAAGCACAAATTCATCAATTACAACAGGCTACTTCTCATGCATCTCCATCTTTGGATTCCACTTTATTACTGCACACTCCATTCGCACCTGCCATCTCTACTTACTCACTTCCTCCTAATTTTATCACCCCAAGATTCCCATTTTTAATGGGCATGGTGACTCACAAAAGCACCTTCGAGCATTTCATGTAGCATGCTTAGATTTTACAGATGATCATGTTCTTCTAGTTGAGCTCTTTCCTTGCAATCTCCATGATTATGCAAAGTGTTTCTTCTATGACCTACTTGTCACTTGGTTACATCTTTCACGCATCTATCTCGATGCTTTTCTTACTCATTTTTCTATCAACATCGGCTTTAAGATCTCATACACGTAACTTACACAACTTAAACAAGGATCTAATGAACATTTAACAGACTATGTATTACGATACAAGAACAACCTAGCTAAGATGTCTAATGTGCTTACGAACTCTGAGATTCAAGATTTATTCATTCAAAGTTTATTGTCACCTCTTTAGGAGAGCATTCTATTTGAGACATCTCCATCATTTGATCAATTATGTCACACTCTCAAGCTACGTGAAACTAAACTCTTATCTATAGGAAAACTTAAGTATCAGGAGCAAGCTTCATCCTCTACATGCTTTCAAAGTAAAACAAATTTTAAACCAACTACAAAACCTACTAAAGATAAATTCACTATCAACATTATCTCTAACACCAAAGAAATCCAATGGAAACTTCCTAAGTGTACATATACAAAGTTGACTATTGCTCTGCATCTTATATTACAACAACTTCTTGAGAGAAATCTTATTACGCTTCCTCCTCCACTCAATTTGGATCCATCTCGTCTTAAAGGTCAAAATTATAATGAGAAATTTCGATGTGACTATCATCAATGTGTTAGACATTCTACAAATAGGTGTTTCAAACTTCACACTATCATCCAAGATATTATCGATGATAACAAACTCAAGCTTCCAAATCCTACGGCCTCTGCACCAATCAATGAAAATCATAAGATCAAAATATTCAACAATCCACTTCTAAAACATGACAAGAAAGTGACTGATTCCTTAGCTAATCATACATATTACGCGCAGTGCCTCCTCCTACATTAGGGGATCTTGATTTCCTTATTTCTCATGTTGACATTTATCCACCAATCATTTCTTTCTCTAATCATGATTATCATGTTGCATTCTTTTCGATCACTTGTACATCGGTGTTTCTATTGGATTCATCTCTATCATTAACACTAAAGTTGATTCATCATGGCATATCAATGTGGGACTGTGTTCTATTCCACTTCTTATTGTTATTAGATATTCACTCTTTAAAATTTCATATACAATGCATAAATCATATGGGGTTGTCAAGATTCAAGTTATTATCGGTCCTCTCACCATGCTTGTGCCCTTCATGTAGCACAAACAATTGAAGGGTGTGACATGCTCTTAGGTCTTAATTGGATTCGCAAGTCTCATTCTATTATATCCATGAATCACACTGCTTTTGAAGTTCATTCACAACAATCAAGTCATCTCTATCAATGGTGTGCCTCCATCTACTCCATGGTTGCAACCTCTTCTTGAGGGTGTCATTACATCACCTAGTCCATCTAGTTCCCCGTGGCCTATCGAATCAGAAAGCACAATCTGCTCCTATATTGCATGTTTGCACACAACCTCTATGGTCTTATCGCTTTTATAGTCCAATACATCAATCTAGATGCATCATTATGAAAAATCCTATATCTAGACATAGTTCACCACATCGTTTTACTCCACATAGGTGTGTTCATCATCTCCATGATTTTCTAAACATATGTGTTCATCACCTCCACATTCGCTTCGCGTACACACTCGTTGCCTCTACAATATATTTATTGATCACATGCATATAGGCTCCATTAACTTTGTGCGGTGTTTATCTCATACACCACTAGTCTTCGAGCATGTTCACACACCTTTATCTCCTCCATCACTTTGGGTGGAGGGCCTTTGTCTTTCACTTTTGTCAAATAGTGTACTCGCCATCACACTCTATGTTTTACACTTTGACGATCACATCTTTCTCTTACACACAATTACAACCATTTCCTAATGATGCACTCTCATTTATGGTTCATTCTTGACTGTTGAGGGGGCATAAATAAATGTACCTCATCTCATACATACACGTCCACTTGGGGGCACGCAACTGCTATCATTCACACTACATTCCATTATGCCTCATCCACATCATACAGTATATCTTGTTCGTATTTACTCTTGCTTACTTATGCTTTTACATATACAATTTTTACACATGCTAGATAGATATCTTGTATGTCATTATCTTTATCATATACACATGCACATTCACTTGCCTTTTTAGTTGTGGTCTCATATTATACAAATCTATTACACTCAACATTGATGCTTGGTGCAATACCTATTACTAGTTCCACAACAACTCCAAGGGGCATCCACATTCGTACATTACATGTACTATTATTTCATTTTGTTTCATAGCACATTATTATCTCGGATTCTACATGTCTTGAAATATTTTTTTATGTTTCTAACATGCTAATGGGTGCTTCATGTGCAATATTTGTTATGCAAGTCTATTTTCCACCATGGTTATCTGTTACATTTCTTGTTCTTGCTTGTCATTGTTTTTCATTATTTGCAGGCTTTGCCTTTTGTCTTTTGTGCATATTGTTTGCTTTAGGTTTCACGGCTTTGATTGTCTTGTGACATCGTGAGTGGTGTCCCATGTTTACAACCCACTTTTCATGGTCTACATTGTCTTTTTTATGTGTTTTCATTTATTGCTTACATCTTAGTGTACACATTGTCTTCTTAGCTTACATTCATTTTTCTACGTTTGTGTTTGTCTTTCCTTGTACTAACACTTAATTCCTAGTCACTTTGTTTACATGTGCATTGGTTTCTACAAAGAAAATTCCCTTCCCCTATAGGGCATAGTTTTAGCATGACGATCGGTCCTCTTTTGGGCTGCATACTCCTTCAGTGATGTCGCATGAACCTCAAATGAGGGGGACATCATTTGGGCAAATCAGTCACCCCATACAGTAGTATATAGTCATTACACAACACAACACACTACGAAACAACATAGTTTTCAGTTTTAGGGCACAGAATCAGACTTGGGTCCTTAGCACAACACAACCCTTCTTGGATGCCTATAAACAGGGGGAAGTTACAAAACATTTGGCGATTCAACATGGTTTACATGACTCCAAACAACAACTTTTAAAAGGCATACAATGCTTAGCAATTTCGTGTTAAATATAGAATTGTTTGAATTTTACACACCGTCTGCAATAGTATTCTACATTGCGTGGAGCGGTAAAATGTTGGAGGATAACACCAAAATTTTCTCCCTACACTTCTTCCATGACTTGGTGTGAGATCACCCCATAAACTCATGCCAGTGCAAACTGGTGTGTGAGATCACTTGAATTTTTTTAATCTACAACATCTTTAGGATCTTTTCTAGACCTATTTTCTCATCACAGATTAGGTGCACATGTTCCTTTTTCATTTTTGCATTTTACACACTTTCTTTACATAATTTCTTACACATTTTGATCATATACATGTGTATTTGACTACTTATTCATTCTTCTCATTTGTAGGTTCCTTCTTATGGGAAGTGGTAGTCACTTCACAACATCAACAACAATGACAAATTTAACACCATGCACATCGCAACATCTACACATGTGCTTCCACACTAGGTCATTTTCATCATTACTTTTTACACTTTTTCATCCTTAGCATCCATGCTTCACATTTTTATCACTCCACACTTTTTCTTGTCCCTTAGCATGCTCTTTCTACATCAATCTTCATGGTTATCAAGTATGCATCTCTATATACTTTATGTTACTGAGCTTTCCACTCACCAACATAAAGTGGGGACAAATGTAGACACAAAATCACATACTTTGGGTAATTATTTAGTCCTGATTACATACTACTATTCATATGATTCCTAAGTAAGAAAATTACTAATTAACCCATGTATTTGGCCACCTTTCTTTGTTTTTATTGCCACTTTTGGTCTTACACCTTTACTTGCTCAATCTTCCTTTTTATACTCCAACATTTATCATCCTAGACACCAGAGCCCAACCAGGGACTCTAGAGTAAGGCACCCTTGTCCCATATGGGAAGTCCCACCTTAGTATACTTTATTCACACTTTTCATGTCCTTTCTATCCATTTGAGCATCTTATCTTTTTGGTATTCAGCCTTTTCGGGGTTAATTACAAAATTTAAGCAAAGGAATCATATAAATATAAAGTTATGTGATCATAATAAAGGACCAAACACTAAGCATTAGCTATCACCACCTAAGGTTGCATCCATCAAGCATCTAAGAGCTCCATTACATACATCTAGCACCATTCAAGGGACATAAGGGCTGGTTAGTCTATATACACATTTCATAGAAGGGATTTTCACTTCATTCCATGCACACATCTATTACATTTCTTTACATCTAGTTACTTTTCTTGCTATCAAGTGTGACACACACAATACACACCTAGGGCACGATTCTACACATGCATAAAGAACTACATTGGGTCCGAGATGTAGAGAAACATTGAGTCGTAAGTTTACCATTATGACAACTTAAGACAATCGACCCCTCATTTCACATCTTTATTTTTAGGATTTGATGTCTATTTGAGGGATTTGCAAGTCATTATTTCATTGCATATTTCCAGTGACTTCGGTGATCATTGTTTGAATTCATAGTGACCAAAGGTGGACAACATCGAATACCTTGCGACCACTCAGAGGGGGTTCCTGAGCATTTATGTAGACATAGGTGCCTAGAATCAAGTCTAGGGTGTCCACAGGTGCCCCTATCCCTCTTCAGTGCCTGATTCTAGGTAGATCATCAGCTCACACACTTTTCCGAGGCTTTGTGTGATGCTTCTACCTCTTTGTTCATTCGATTAGCACTTAGGCATAGTTCAGATTTCATTGTGAGCCGCTTAAGAATTTTCTCACCCTCTTTGCAACTAGGGTTTCACATTTGTATTTTTAGTTTACTTGGGTTAACTTATGTACGTATTTATTCAATTATTTACTACTACAATAACAATTAGATTAGGAATATATTTCCATATTTATCTTAATCATCCACAAGGGTTTGTTCACTAGCTTTGTTGGCAGAGCATTCACCCCTTTCCTTTACACCCTGTTTCAAATTACGAGAGAATATCTGAAATTATTTTTGTGTTGTCCTTCCCCCACATTTGTTGAAACGTTTCATGGTCATATTAAGGGTTTGCCATTTTGAAACAATAAATAAAAATTAGACCTTGATGTAAGGGCACATCCACTTTGTCATTTTTGAAATAAGAGATATATGTAGTTAGAGATCTTATTATAAAATAGGGAATGCTCATGGCTTTATTTCTTCTCAGATAGTTGAGAATTGAGAGGTGATAGGAGAATATTTTCCTGAACTTGCCTTCTAAGGTAAGATATTTCATTACCACCATACAAACATTTTCCCAATGCTCTGGAGAAAACTTGTGGCAATTCCATTGTCATACATCAAAATTCTCTCACTAGGGCCAAAAAAGTGGTGATTTCATGCTTGCGCCTAGTTTTATCCTTGAAGAGTTTGAGTCCCTCCAAGGATAAACTAGTGGCTTCAACTATGGCTTCCTCTGTGATACAAATCTCAACCCCCTCAAATTAAAACTCCCTTCCACCCAAGAATTTACAAATCAATTGAAAGTTGAGGGTCATTACCTTTGAGATGTTGGATATAATTCAAAAAACCCCCTCTTTACAAAAGTCTCCATAGGGTGGCATCATTCTTGAGATGAAGGAAGGTATTTGGTTCCTTCCTAACTTAGTCGCCCATCCTGAAACAAACACCCTACAGCAAATTGTCTTTGGACCATAAAAATTGAAACCCACAAACCAAAGCATGAAAATTAAGCACAAAAATGAATGATTCATTTCCTTTCCCAAGAGATAAAAGACCTTCTCACGGTAAAAACACATGATACCTGGATACCATCATTTCTAATCCTACAAGGTCTTGTCATCATTAATCAAATTTAAAATGTTTGACCATGGTATGAGATCACCCTGCCATGTCAACATTTCTAACATATTGTTTCCATAATTGGCTAAGCCATCTATGGGTTTATTTCCCAACCTATAAATATGATGAATCTCCACTCTCTCAAATGATGTTAACAAAATCTTAGCCTCCATAATGATGTTGTTTAATCTCCAACCAATGTTTCCTGGTTTCTTAAGGGCTTTGACAACACATAGCGAGTCACCTTCTATGACAAGGGATTTTATGTTCATTGATATACATTATTGTATAACCCAAAGCATAGCCATTGCCTCAACATAATTATTTGAGTGATTTCCCAAAGCCCCACATAAGCCCTTATACATACCCCTAAGTGATCACGTATAAGACCTCCTCCCCAAAGAAGTTCCCTCCATCATTTTTGCAGAACCATCAAAGTTTAGTTTGAAGCTACCTTCAAGTGGACATTCCCACTTAGTATAGATTTTTATTAATAATCACATTTTTGTTTTTATCCTTACTTGTGGGACTGAGATTCAAGCCATATAGGATGGATCTTTCCAAGACAGGACATAACTTAGAGGATTTGATTTTAATGATCTGTGAGTTATCCTTTAGATTTTGTCCTATTCTCCCAACAAACTTTTTAATATTGGATGATTGATTACAAAAATGCAATTGTTTCTCTCCAACCAAATACCCCAGAGAATATGAGGTAGTGCACATTTCCATACCTCTTTAGTGAAGTCATGTTGAAAATTGAAACACCATTGTTTCAAAGTTAGAGAGACATCTCCAAGAAGGACCATTTGAATCCTGAAAAGATCAAGGACAACAAAGAATACTTGAAAAGCAAAAGGTACATTCTAGAAAGAGATGATTAATAGTTTCATCATGTTGTTTGCACAAGTTGCATCTATTTATAATAATCATACCTTTCTTTATGAGTTTATCCACTTTCAGGATATTTTTTTGAACCACTTCCCAGAAGAAGAAGTTAATTTTAGGGATAAGGTTTTTATTCCATATCTTCTTCTAATAGCTATTTGATTCAATTTTCTCAAAATTCAAAAGGTAACCAAATTTTACCTCATAATTTCTAGAGTCCATGTCCCCATATCAATTCATCTTGTGCTCTTTTGTGAGGTATATGACATTCCTTAAGATCCTGATTTAGAGCATCAAAAGGGAGTTGAGGACCTGTGTAGTTTGGGGGTGGAAGAATCTGAACCCAACTTCTCTCCTCATTCTAGTAGTTACACACCATCTCACCATATTCTAGGATAAATAAATGTCTTAAGTGGCTCCATGGCTCTTCCATTTTGAGGGATTTGTCCCTGATCCAAGGATCATCCCAAAATTTAATCTTTGTGCCATCCCCGAGATTCCATTTAGACCCTTAACCAACAACTTCCTAGCTTGACTGAGGTTGTTCCAAAAGATCGAGCCTTTTGGGAGCTCTTGTTAAAAAAAAACCCAAAGTGCCACCAACATTCCACAAATATTTTTCCTTCAATATATTTTTCCAAGTGCCTTCTTCTTTGTGCATTCTCCATCCAAATTTTTGCAATTAAGGCTTGATTCATGAATTATAGGTTCTTCAATCCAAGACCTCCTTGTCCTTAGGTCTAGTGACCTTATCCCAAAAATCAATGGTATTTAATTTGTCTTCTTCAAACCCGACCATAAAAATATCTTTTGAATACTCTCAATGGCTTTCCTAAATTTCATTGGAATGATGAAAATAGACATTATGTAGACAACTCCTCCTGCAAGGAGCTTTGAAGGAGTTGTGCTTTTCCAGCTTGTGACAACAAGGAACCTTTCCAGGATGCTAATTTTTTGTGGAACCTCTCAATCAGTTTATTCCATCCCCTTCTTCCATTTTTCTCCCACAAAGTGGCATACCTAGGTAGTTGTCTAGAAGATATTTAATATTACACCCCAAGATGTTAGCTAACCTTTTTTTGATCATCTTTAACATTGATGAAGAAACATAAGATCTCTTTGAAAATTTACTTGTTGGCTTGAGACTTCTTCATATTGTCTAGTGATGTTTTTGAAAGAGTGAGCCTCTTGAATAGATTCTTGCCCAAAGAAGCACCATATCATCCACAAATTGTTGAAGGCTCTAGTTATCCACCCTGTTAGCAACCTTGACTCCTCTAGTCTTCCTTCATTTTGAGATTTTGAACACAGCCTACTCAAGGCCTCTACCACAATGATGTAAAGGAAAGGGAAAGAGGGTCCCCTTTCCTAAGACCCCTTTCCGAGTTGAAGAAACCTTTAGGTTTACCATTAATAATGACCAAGAAGTTGGGGGAAGAGGTGCAAGCTTGGATCATTTTGATAAAGTGTGGATGAAAACCCAATTTATGCAAGAGGAAAATCATGAAATTCCATGATATACGATCATAGGATTTTTTCATATCAAGTTTAACAATCATAGCCTCTCTATTAGATTGCTCCACTGAATGGATCATTTCATGGATGGAAATGATGTTGTCAAGAATCTGTCTTCCCAACACAAAGGCACCTTGATTTGGGGATATAAAATTGCATAGAACCTCCCTCATCCTAAAATCCATAATTTTTGAAATAATTTTGTACATAGTATTACAAAGACTTATTGGTCTGAAATCCCCCAAATCTTTGGCTCTTGGTTTCTTGAATGAGGGATATAAAAGTATGGTTGACTTGCTTGAATAGGCTGCTAGATCGAAGAAATCTTGAACAACTAGAACCACCTCTTTTTCACAATATCCCAATAAATCTAGAAGAAAAATGTAGGGAATCCATCTGGTCCTAGGGTTTTATCCCCTTCCATTTTAGATAAAATAGCTTTGATTTCTTCCTCCAAAGGAATGGCAATCAACTCTTTGTTTTCCTCATGGCTTATGATAGAAATCAAAAGATTTAGAGTTTTAGAGATAGAGATTCCCAGTGGAGGTTGACCTTTAGCAAACAAATTTTTGAAGAAGGAAATGATGGTATTTGAAATATCCATTGCCTCGATATCCATTTCACCATCTTGTTTTCTTATTTCTTGAATCCTCCCTTTATTTTCTTTAATAGTAGCTGAAATGTGAAAGAATTTTGTATTATGGTCACCCTCTTTAAGCCAATTTATTTTGGACTTTTTCTTCCAATAAATCTCTTCCTTATAAGGATAGTATGAAATTCAACTAAAATAGATTTTTCCTTGTCTTTGTCTTCACTACTCCAACTCCTTCTTCCATCATATCTTCCAATTCATGAGTTCCTCAAAATTTTACTTTTTGTAAGAAGATATTGCCAAAAGTATCTTTGTTCCATTTTTGATCTTTGATTTGATATTCTTTAATTTGTTGTCACTTGGAACATGTTGTTTCCTCTAGTTTCAATATTCCACCATTCCTCTATCATTTTTTCCAGATCCGGATGGATATTCCACATATTTTCAAACCTAAAGGTCTACCTTTAGTTTGTCCATTTCACCATAGTTGAGATGATTGGGTTATGATCAAACCCTATACGAGCCATAGAGGAAAGAGAGTATTGTTGTTCTTGAATCCATTGATAATTTACCAAGAAATGATCCAATATGATTTGAATCAGATCATCTCCACTATGTCTATTGGTCCAAGTATATTTAGATCCACTAAGCACAAGATCCAATAGCCCATTCCAGTTGATGAAGTTAGCTAAGTCTTCCATGCTCTCCGTGATACAAGTTAACACCACCTTTCTTTTTGGAGGGTATCAAGGAGTATTGAAATCACCCCTATAATCCAGCTTGGCTCATTAAACATCCTTTTGAATCCTGTCATTTCCTCCCAAAGCACTTGTCTACTTGTGGTAGAATTGGGGGCATAGACATTTGAAAGGATAAATTGTTTACTAGAACTAATAATGGTGAAAAAATGGCTATATGATGATGACTATTAAATAGAGGGTATCCCTCCAAACATTCTTATTCCACATACAAAGTAGTCCTCCCAAAGCTCCAACTGAAGCTTGATAATGGAAGCTAGCTTCTTTCCAAAAAAAATTGAAAATATTCCATCTAACCTAATTCATCTTTGTTTCTTGTAGCATCAATATATCTAGTTTCTTGGTACTCCTAATATCTCAAAATCCTATGTTTACTTAGGGTTATTTAAACCTCATATATTCCAAGACATAATAAATTTTATCAAAAGCATATTTTTTGGCCTACACAAAGGTATTTGTCATCCTTCCATTATTTCCTTCCTGGAGGCTCTTTCCCATCTTTCTTTTTCTGATGGTCTCCTGGAGAGGCTTTTTGGCCCCCACATCTTCCTTGTTTAAGTTTCTCTTATTCTAGGAGTTGCTTTCTTTTTGGGAAAATCTTGGAATTTTATTTGCTTCCACTGAGGTCAGAATATGGGAGCTTGACCCTTTGGGAACTTCATTCCCCCTTCCTTTATGCTTACTAAAAAATTATTAGATTCATCTTCCTTGATAGGTTATCACTAGTTTGAGAAGAAGACACAATTGGGTGATGATTCCGACCTGTCATCACTTTTATTAGTCTCTAGGATTTGTTGTAAGTCCTCTTCAACTATGGGAATATCCTCAAGGTGGATATCCAACAAGTTAAACTTGTTACTGGTTTCCAGGGGTTCTTCCTCGGGTCTTTGTGCAAAGAAGCTAGCATCCATGGTGTCCGACACAATGGATCCAATGATATGGTCTTCTTGTAATGAAGAAACTTCCACTATATCCTCCAATTTTTCTGGTTTTGGATCAACTAACTTTTCAATGACCTTTTCTTGACAATCACCTACTGAACTTCCTCCATTAAGAAAAATATATGTTCTAAGCTTTTCTCCTTAACAAAAGATGGTTTGTTAATTTGCATCCATGTGGGAACTATCTTAGAGGGTCCACTTGCATCTTGATTCATGATTCCTTTACCTTTCAACTCTTCCCTAGAGTTCCTTTGTTATTTTAAGTTGGGCCTTAAGGATAACCTCTTCTTTGGATTTTGGACACATTTTAGCATTATGACCCGCTCTATAACAAGAAAAGCACATGAAAGGTGCAAAATAATAATCAATTTTCTGACATGAACTCCCATTTTGATTTAAGATCTATGCTCGAGGGAGATATAAATTTAGCACCACGTTGAACACATAAATGTGTAAAAATAGTTGGGATTTAACACTAGTGATTAGGTCAATAATAACTAGAGAGCCAATAGATTTTGTTATTCTCTAAAAAGATATCTAGGTCCCATGTTCTCAAAGGAAAGCATGGGATTCTAAATCTATCTTAGATTGGTATATTCCTTGATAGTGGAATCAAGGGGATTGAAACCAGGTTGCCACTTTTGAACCAACACCACAACCCTAAAAATGAACAATGGACCACCAACAAGGATATTAATAAGGTCTTCTTCGAGAAGGGTGATAAAAAAAAGAGTTTGCATAGGCCACTATATCCATAGATCCTTTAGGCATCCACCTTGCCCATTTTTGAAACTCATGAATTGTGACTTCCCTTAATTTTAGCCAAGATAGTGTTTCTCATATAACAAGGTCTTACTATCGTGAAGAATGTCCAAAGTGAAACCATTCGAAAAATAGGTTAAAGAAAGCAAGGTACTTGCATTTCCGTAGGCTTCACCCATATCCATAGATCCTTTAGGTTCTCATCTTTCACTCCCATTAGGTAGATTCACTTCCGCCAACTTGACCTACAATTTTCCCGATCGTTCCTTAATTCAAAATCCTTTCTCGATATCGTAAACAACAGATTATATGGTCTTGACCTATTTGTACAATCTTGACCCTACTCGAACTATGATATGTAACTTTATGGGTTTGTTATTTATCCGAATATCTTCATCACTCTCTCTTGATATTTTTTTGTCACATTGCATGGGGTATCTGAATGCTTTGCTCAACATTTCAAATCCTAAACATGGATAAGAAGTCCTATAAAATAAACATATTGGGTTGGGGCACCTATGCACCACTAAAGTTGGAACTAATCTAAAGAGGCCACAAACTACACGCCATTCTCCACCTAGTATGTGATATCTAGTTTTACTAAAATCAGATTTGACACCCTTCCTTTGACAAATATTGAATTGATTTTATCTCTTGCAAATCTACTTGAGTGAGTGATTTTGAGTGTTTGAAAATTTGGGAACCGATCCATGACCCAGTGGGAAGCTTGAGAATTATAGATGGTGTTTCCCTAACGAATGTGTAGAGGTATTTGTAGAGTGTAGGACTATTTGGGTTCTTTTTGTGCTATCTTTTGCAATAGAAGATCATAAGAGTGTTAGGTACCAAATGAGGTGATTTTCACTTGATTATGTATGATTTTGAAGGTGATTTTAGTTACATGTGGTTGGTGAGAAGGAGTAAATAACCCAAAGAATAATGTGTAATTGAAATTTTGGGATCAAAGTGAGTAAGGGAAAAACTATACACTAGGGTCAGGAATGTATGGATGTTCATGCCCCTATTATACATTTTGACCCTAGAGAGACAATCTAAAGTGTGAAGTTTGGAAGTTGACCAATAAAGTTTCTTAATGGATTTCATGCATTCAATTTTCGAAATTGTCGGCGAGTATATATGACTAAAAAAGCTATAAAAGAGACCTAGAGATGAACCAAATGGGATTGGGTAAATTCCATTTTTTTGAGAAAGAGAGAAATGTCAAGACTAGCGGTGTCGAAGTAAAATTGCCAAATTTTAGTGTATACAATAGGTATAATAGGGTGTGGAGGAGTGATAGGGGAAGGAGAGGGATATGTCATAATAGCTTGTTTAGAAGGGCTAACTATCATAGTGGAATATGGTTTAAGCATCAGATCTCTAATGATGGGAGTGTAGTTCATAATCTCATCCTTAAAGTCAAAGTCAGAGTAGAGATCTTCATCATCCATAAGATCATTGGCCTTTGGAACAAAGGTAGTACATGCATCTCTAGTGGAGATGGTTATAATATTGTTGTTATGACTAAAGGCAGAGCGTAGGGTGTCATTGTAGCAAATAATTTCCACGTTTTTAGCTTAAACATAACATGCTAAGAAGGGTGTTGGACCTAGTATCATTCATGTTATCATTGATCTCATGTAACATTGATGGAAAAGAGTGTTGGTAAGGTGTAAATCATCCAGGGAATGAAGGTTGTTTCGTAGTGCCCTACTTTGACCTCATATGGTGTGCATGAAGTGGCATGTAAGTGTCTTCATGATGAATAACAAAACATGTTACATGAAACATGGTTGAAACAAACTCAACTAGGCCTAATTCTAAGACCTAGTGCAAGCATGGCTTGGGGTATGAAGCAAAGAAAGCTAAGGCAGGTCAATACAAGCATGAGTAGTGTGTTGTGACATTATAGATAGGATATGAAAGGTGCTACGGTTAAAATCCAGTTCGTGGAGGCATGTTCATGGCCTTTTACACACATGTTCTTGAGAACAAGCCGGTGAGCATGGGAAAGTCAAGGTAGATAACATGTTTCAAACATGTGCAAACTTAAATGAGCCTTGGGACATGTGAAGGAAGTCAACATAGTACTAAGGGAAAAAAATTCAAGTTAAAATTTAGAAGGAGAAGCAAGAAAAATGGTTTTAGGTGTTACCAAGCTTTGAAAAATGGCCATTTCCAACTCGAGGTTAGGTTTGAAGTGCTCAATCACATGTTAAATATCTAAATGGGGACATGATCCATTCATTGATGTTGGGGAATGGAGTTAAGAACATTTTTAATTAGAATGAGGTAAAATGATGCCATATACTTTATGAACGATCCTTAAGAAGTTAAGTTGGTTTGAACCCTCCCAAAACCCTAGTTTTAGAGAAATAAGAAAAATGTGAAGGTTTTTATCTCCAAATAAAATTTTAATTATAAAGTGATGATTCAAGGTTGTATAAAACTCCCCATAGCTCATTTTGGTTATGATGGCATGTTCCGTGTTATGAGAAGCTACGAAAATCCTCTGTTTTATGAAGTTTTGTATGTGTAGACATGTGTTGCAGGTTTCATGGTGAAAGGCCAACTGTGGGAGCAAGCTTGGGATGTGCCCTAAGTTTCCATGACATTTTGAGCCCAAGACTTGATCGGAGAAGTGATTTTGGGTCTAAGCCCTAATGGTCTAAACTACCCCATTATGTCCGAGAAAAAGAATGTAATTGTGAATTTCTCCACATAATCCATATAGGTGAGTGTTTGAAGATAGAGTTGACATCTTTGTTGAATTTTCCCATGAAATTTTTGGGCATGAAAGTGAAGTTTGGAGTGATGAAAGCTAAGTTAGCCAATACTTTGGTTTTGTGATCTAAAACCTAGTGTGAGCTTGAGCCTCAAAGATGCAAACATATTTAAGCCATATGCCCTGAAATGATTCATGTTGTGTATTTGATGAGCTGCATAAGGATTATATATTTCCATAAATGTGCCATGAGATCCATGAATAGGTGGTTGAATGAATGAAATTTCTCATTTTGTGAAGACTGGTTTTTTGTGCAAATAAATACATTAGGACCTTATCCTTATCGGTGTCTCATAGTATGAATGAAGATGGTAGGGTTACTCCATGTATTTGAAGGTGAACCATAGGTCACATGTAACATCCTCTAAGAATTAAAAGGCTATGCAATTTCATACATTAGTGTTGGATACATAATCCGTGATCGTGTGTTCTTGATCCGGCATAATTATGCACATTCAACTCGAGAAGAAGAGATGAAATGGAGGTCTTATTCCTAACCTGCAACACTCCAAGAATATGGTTGAAGATTCTTCCCTCCTTATTGTATTACATGACATGAAACTAGAGTGGACCTCATGCACCCAAGTTGAAAATTGTGTTTTGAAGGTCATAGACCTAATAGATCATATTAGTCCTAATGGAGGCTTAATGATAAAATGGCGAGTTACAAAGCTTGTCAAGTATATATATGGAAAGGAGAGGACCTCAGTAGAGTACCCATACCTTCCTAACACATGTTACATGGTCTATGATAGCTTGAAGATAAAGAAGTCTTCGTTAAGGAGAAAATAAGAAGGAATAAAACGTTATAAAAGGATTTGCAGCTTGTCAATTTCAAAATGGAATATCTTCAAAGTGGCATCGAAGTGCAAAGTGAGTTCATAAATTTTTACTTGTTCCTCATAGGTGTTAGAATTTTCATGAAAGATCACGAAATGATAGTACCTACAACTAACACACTTGCAGATCCAATGATAACTATGTAACAACTCTATGTGATGTCATCTACAATCTTGTCTACAAGTTGAAGAGGTAACAAGGTGAAGGGGTTATAAGATGAAGTATGAGAGGTGTGATAATGTGTCATCCAAGTGTTTATGAGTGATTTAATGTGCATGTGAAAGATTTCGTAGATTGATTTTGTATCAAAATGAATGTATGAGAAAATAGGTGAATCAAAGTGTGTGAAGAAAGAGGATGAACATATAATATCTTAAGATGCAATCACAAATTTGTCATCTTAAGCAACTCGGTTTGATGAATGTGATCAAAATTTTGTAAATACTAAGTGAATTCTTAGCAAAGTAGGGAGTTTATGCTTTCATGCAAGTTAAAGCTTGTAAAATTTGTCAAGTATGTGTTTGATGAAATTGTTGGAGTTGGTGCTTCACGTTGAGTAGGTGCTCAACAAATTGATATCTCTGTGATCTTTCATGGGAAAATTGTCCATAGTAATGCATTTATTTCAGTGGGTTTTTCTCCCTTTTAAGGGTTTCCCACATAAACCAATGTCTTCATGTGTGCTTGATTTTCATTTGGTTACGCTTAAATGTCATTTTTTTATCATAGTAAAGGTAAATCAAGATTGAATAATTTTTTGTGGCATAAATTTGTTTTCAAAGGTTGATGAAGCACTCGATTCACCCCTCCCTCTCTTATGCTTATGTTTGCAATAAAGGGGTCATCAAGAGAATAACCATAATTGTATTCATGTGTAGTGAAATTAATAACACATAAGTCAATGATAGTCTTAGGTTAGATAAGATGCTTGATAGTCGATGTTGAGTGTGATATATAGTTATAGGGGTATATTTGGCATCCTTCCTAGGTGATCGTGGTCATAACGTGGGAGGTAATTGGGAAATAGTGGTCTCAAGAAGATCAAAGGTGTGAATTTTAATGTTTATTTCATTGGGATAGTCATCATTAGAATCAAGAAGGTTAAGAAGAGTATGGACCAGAACCTTGGGATGACCACTTATTGTCATGCATTTGTGCTAGACCAAAAATTCAAACTTCCAAGCATGACAACTAAGCCCAAATTTGAAATTTTTCTCTTGGGTCTTCCCAAACCCTCTCCCATTCAATTTGTTTCCTATGTCATTTCCATATTGACCTTGTAGGTACTTCAAATATTATTAACAAGCAATTTTTGGTGTTTTGAATGGTGTGAAAAGATCAAATCTTCCATTCAATTAAGTACTTCTGAAGACTAGTTCTCTGATAATATTAGAAAGGCCAATCTTGGCCATTTCAAGGTAGGTGTGCACTCTCTGGGAAAGTTCCAATGGACCATAGTCATTTGGATGTGGTATTGAAGAGATAAGAGCATGTTAGAATTGGTTTAGGAATATTTATGAAATATTTAGAGATTCGGGGACAATTTGTGTAACAACGGGTTTCTAAGGTGTATGGAGTATGCAGTAAAATTTGGTACCTAAAATTCACCGGATGATTCCAGGAGCTCCGTAAGGATTTAGGAGGAAATACAGATATTATTTGGAAATCGATTAATTCTCTACATGGTGGAATCTTCACATTTGTCACAATACTTAATAACTTCTCAATGAAGCTCAATCTATCCGCACACACCTTGTTTTCTTGAAGAAAAAGGGGTCAATTTTTGGAGTTTATGGAATAATTGAAGTTTGAAACCCATCCCATTGTTCTTGAAATGGTCTTGGGAGTAAAATAATATAAAATTCATGTGGAAAGATCTTCTGGATCTCCGAGAATCATTTCGTTAAGTTCTCTCTTATGAAACCGACTTAGCATACTTAGTCATTTTTCCGAGTAACACATGTCACTTCCTCGGCTCATGGAATAATTTTGTGTCCCTCTTGTCCCTTTCCCAAGGGTATATAGGGGAAATAAATTTCCCCTCCCCATCTCTCCTCTCTAGTCCCTCGCATGACCAACTTCCGGTCGCCAGAGTGTTAATTGGCTAAGATGCTTCTCCCAAAATTGTATCTCGTGAGTGAGACTTGGAATGATCGGCCGAGGAAAATTTAATTACATGTCTTGTCCCCAATCCAAATAGGATATATGGGACACAAAAAAAATTCCCCTCTCTATCACCTATTCATGTTCCTCATGCACCCTAAACTCAACTCGAGGTTTTAAAACTTGTTTTCTTCATCTCCCTCACATTGAACCTCAATGCGCCACTTGGCATCATCTAGTTGAGGTGCATTTTATTACACCTATTATCCCCATTCCCAAGGGGACATAGGGGAAAAAAAAATCACCCCATAATATCCCCTTAAAACCCTAGCTTTAAATCGAAATCCCTATTTTTCAAACATATGCATTTCTCACTCTAGTGAAATTTTATGATTGTTAGGTGACTTGAAAACATGAAAAACTAACGCCAACTTCATTCCTCCACACAGCTTATAATTTCCATCCATTATTGAAAATATGAAACCTAAAATTCATGAGAAAACACTTGATATGTTTCCCATCACATTCCATATCCATCCATGATTGCAAAAACAAATCTTTTCTCATAGTTCTTCATCCAAAAACATGATTCCACCAATGTTTGACCGAGTTTTAATCTTCCAAACATCCCCGTGATTATCAGTAACTTTCAGCATCCATTAATGGATTCCATGACATAGTATCAAACCTAAAACTTATGCCCTAGAAGTTGAATTTTTTATTTCCAAGAGTTTTAATAGGCGATCACGAGAAAATTGGAGCCTGAGACCACTGAGCCAAGCCGAATCCAATGATATTGTTTTCATCGCAAGTAGAAACCGGTATGTACACATTATAATAATAGAATTTTTTTCTACATAGTGGACTACTACAAATAGCAAGTCCCTCAAAAACCAAACTCTAATCACCTAGAATGATCTTAAATGGTCCAAAATGGCAAGCAGGGTAAAACAAACAATTTTCCCAAAATAACACTAAAAAAGTAACTTACTAAAAATATAAACCTATTAAAAAGGATAAAGCATCATCAACAGAGGTAAATTGAGTATTTTGGGAGATTAAAAATACCATTTTTTTAGTAAAACAAGTAAAATTTCCTAAAATAGCAGTGTTCCGACCCCACCCGCCAAAAAATAGAAAGTCTTAGTTTTCAGTGTAGAAAGTTGTTGGCTTAGTTTTCACTCATCTCACTACTTTTTACCATCATCACATGGTTGTAATATGGTTGCATAGCTCAAATAAGTAAATCATCTCTTTGTAAGGATCTTGAAGTACCATCTTGAGCACAATTGTGTCAAGGAACAAAACAAAGCATTTTGAGGCACAAAACATGAAATTCGAGAGACATTTTGTAGATTAAAAAAGTTCAAAGAGAGCCAAGAACCCCATTGGAACCCATGATTCATCAGAGGAGGTCATCATGTTCATAATAAAATCATCGGGTCTTAAATCCATCTTCATCTCTCTAAGGTGAGCTGGTTGAGGTGAGCTAAGGTGAGTTGGTTGAGGTGTCAAGTGATCGGGCCAAGCTACTTGAGCTAGATGAGCCGAGTGAGCTAAATGAGCTAAGTGAGTTGTGTGAGCTGATTGAGCTAGCCAAGTCAAGTGAGATAGTCAAGAGCTCATCCTTTTTCATGAGGAGACACATGAAAATTGAGGTATGTAAACATCCATGAATCTATTTCCATCACATAGATACTCTTGAGCCAAAAAGGTATGATTTATATAGCAAGAAAAAATGTGTCTAGACAACATGCACTCTCGTCATCTGTTGGACTAGGGTATCGAGGTAATGAGTAAGAGACACACAAAGACCGGCACATAAAAATATAATTCAAAGGGGTACATGGATCGCTAAGATCACATACCCAAAGGGAAGTAACCCTTACACTAGGAAAACCTAAGGTTTCCAAGGCCCTAGGTCAAAGAAGAGGAAGGAACCCTATTGAGGTATCAACACTATGGGGGATATTAATAATAAAATTAACATGCAAAGTATATGTTAACCAAAGTAAAGTATGCAACATAATGGAACTAAAATACAATATGCTAACCTAACATGTGCATAAAATACTAAGCTAACATAAAGTAACAAGAAAATATAGGAGACTACTCTATACAAAATGACAAGTTGGGTTAGAGCACTTACTTGTTGGGGGCGGTCACTGATGCATCTATTTCCCAAAGGACAATATGCCGAGAGATAATAGGTTTAAGGTGGAGAAGGGGAACAATCCAGTCCTAGCTCACTATAGGTGACCTAAAAGTGCAAGAAAACCAATCCAATCAAGAAGAATCTCCAAGCCAAGAGTCAAGATGTAAGAAATCCAAGAGTTAAGTGAGTAGATGCAAGTTGGCACAAAAGAGTAGAGCTAATGGCAAGTTCCTATGAAATTTGTGCTATTTGTTATGTGGTGAAGGTGTCTTTTTGGCATTTATATCGACAACATCGCCCACAGTGAAGGCATTGGCCAAGGAGTTGAAAATGTACGGATGCAATCACCCACAAGAAATGACATTAGCTAGGGAGGGAAATGTTAAGGGGTGTGTTCAATGTGTCATGAAATATAAATGGAATGCAAGGAAAAAGTAATGTGGTCATGAACAAGTAAGGTGTCGGAAGAATATGAAGGAAAGTAAGAAGATAATAGCAAAAAGAAAGACATGAATAGGACCAAAAGCCATTCTCTCTCCATGTATCATTTCTAACCCCATGGTTACATGAATAGCCATACCCCTATCTGGAAAAATACCCTTAAGGCACTCATTCCCATAATTAGATGCATTAGCAACCTCTAACTTGGAAGAGAAAATGTTAATAAAATGTATGGAAATAGAAAGTGTAAAAAAATTAGGTGTATACATAAGCCTCAGTCATTGATTACCGCATGTATGTCGCAATTGTGAAACATGGGGTAGTCATCGGAAAAAACAAATAATAACACCAAAATCAAAAATAGATACTGAAAATAAATAAAGGACTTGCTGAAAATGAAATACACCCACCAATACATGCCTGATAGTGTGAGTCGTCCCGCCACGTATGGGTGTAATCCATGCTGCTAGAACACCGGAGAAGTAAAACTGAAAGGAAACATTAGAGGATCATTAGTAAAATAAGATATAAATCACCTATCTAGGGGCCCATGGGATGGATGTCGTGTCATAGGATCATAGAGGTAAAGTGTCATAGTGTCAAAGCCAAGTGGTGGGTAGCAACACTGAAAAACACAAAAACCGTATGGTAGAAGCTACAAAGAGGTACTTTCATAAAACCCAAAGGTGAAAATAAATAGAACATGGATGATTAGCCTAAAGGGTGAATAACAATGCTGAAAAACACAAAAACCATGAGGTAGATGCTATAATAATAAGAGAGGTAAATAAATCCAAGCAAGAATAAGAGCCTAAGAGAGGATGCACAAGACCGTGGAGATTCCAGAGGAAAGGCCAGGGAGAATCGAAGCCAAAATAGGTGGAAAAGAGATCAATACAACCGATAATAGGGTGTCGGGTGTGTTGTTATAGATAAATAAATACAAGTGAGGTCAAGAAATTAAGCAATGATGCTTAAGACCGTGACGATCCACTAAGAAAGGCTAGGGTGAATCGAAGCCAAAATAAGCGAATCAAGACCGCGACATTCCAACGGTAGGAGATGTCAGGGCAAAAGAATCCAAGATAGGCAGAATCAAGATTGTGACATTCCAACGATAGGAAATGTTAGGGAAAAAGAAGCCAAGATAGGTAGAATCAAGACCACAACATTCCAACAGTAGGAGATATCAAGGAAAAAGAAGCCAAGATAGGTGTAATCAAGACCGTGACATTCAAAATATATGAGATGTCAGGAAAAAGAAGCCAAGGTAGGCAAAATAAAGACCAAAACATTCCAATGGCAGGATATTTCAAGGAAAAAGAAGCCAAGATATGTGGAATCAAGACCATGGAATTCCAATGGTAAGAGATGTCAGTGGAAAAAGAAGTGAAGATAGTCATAATCAAGACCGTGATATTCCAATGGTAGGAGATGTTAGGAAAAAATAAGCCAAGATAGGAAGAATCAAGACTGTGACATTCCAACAAAGTAGGAGATGTCAGGGCTAAAGAATCTAAAATATGCGTAATCAAGACCGTGACATTCTAATAGTAGGAGATGTAAGGGAAAAACAATCCAAGATAAACATAATCAAGACCATGACATTCCAATGGTAGGAGATTTCAGGGAAAAAGAAGCCAAGATAGGTGGAATAAACATTGTGATATTCCAATGGTAAGAGATGTCACAACAAAAGAAGTTAAGATAGGCATAATTAAGATTGAGAAATTTTAATAGTAGGAGATGTCAAAAAGAAGAAGTCAAGATAGGTGGAATCGAAACCGCAACATTACAATGATAGGAGATGTTAGGGCAAAAGAAAGGTGATGATAAATCCAAGTGGGGCGAGAGAACCCAAATAAGGATAAGATTTTGGAGATCTATGAAAAAACCAAGGGGGGACAAGAGCCCAAGTGGAGGCGAGATCCCAGGCTAAAGAAAAATGTTCTTGAGGTATTTATAAGGGATGATGTCTAGCCACGAGGGTGAATGATCGTGCAAGATTTGGGATGACATCATCGAGTTGATGTAAGTTGTGACTTCTAGCTCGAGACATAGTAACAAGGGTGGGTTTGTGTGTAGGGAATAACCAAGAGTTTTGGTGAACTTTAATAAGGTGATATATGTGTAATATTGACCATCCGTGATGAGATTGGTATGCACAGAAAATATCTCACACTAACGGCGGATGCTTTCCTTCGAACTATGCAATGTGGGGGTCTACCCCAAAGAGGGAGGAAGAGAATGTTCATAAATAATATGGCTATCACAAGATGCTCGTGGTGGCGAGGAAACATACACATGATTTTGAGGGGAGGGACTTGGATAGGTAGTTGGGAAAATGCTTCAAGAGGACCCCACTCTGTCGTCATTTGGCAGTAAAATTGACCGAAAACTAAATCAACCCTTTTACCTATCGTAAAGGTTAAGACAAAATCAAACCAACTTTAATCGTATGAGGGACTTAGAAAATATTCTAAGTGTAGGGTAGTTTATATCTTAAATCGTTTATAAACAAACAAACCTAAGATTATGGGAATATCATTTAATTCATTCAGAAAAAGAGAGAATATACAAACGAGAAAGAAACAAAGAAAAGGCACACAAACAAAAAAGATGAGAATATCAAAATTTACACACAAAAAAATACATATTCACATGAACTCATGGATAGAAATTTATAAGCATGATGATAAGAAAACCAGTTTTGCATTTATGGAAAATCAGTACAAATTTTTTGAAACAACATATTTACAAGTTATGACCAAATCAAAGCCAAATAGCTAAGATTCACATATGCCTGAGATATGAAATGAAGAATTTTTCAAGCCTGTTATGGATATACAAAAGTTCTGTAATCGGTTAGATAAGAATGCGATATAAAATCAGATAATCATAATAATAAAATTTAAACTGGATATACCTGTGCATTCAAAAATCATTCTCAAAACCTCAAAAACAATGTCATCAAACACCTGAAAGATCACTTGCTTCAGAAATTATTTGCACTGAATATATTTGAGAATGGAAATAATTGCATAAACTTGAAATACATGATTTATTCTCCCTTTGATCATCTTCTTCAAGTCCTATATAGCTTGCTTGAGATCCCATTTAGTTATAACCGAATGCCATATTAAAATTAATGATCTTTTATAATATCATATTGACTTATGTTTAAAATGACTTTAAAAACATAAGTCACATAACGGACTTGGAAAATAATATAATGAAATAAGACATTTAAATGAGTTCAAGATGTCATAAAAAAGGAGGGGCCCACTAGATATCAAATGCACTATTAACTAATCACAAACCATTAAGCATTCATCATTAAATTCAACTATTATGTCATCTCCAAAATGTAAATAATTGTAATGTCATCCATCATATGCATAAGTGCCATATATATTGACTTTAAAATGTCCGCCATCACATCTCAGAAAAATAAACCAACCACATGAAGGCGAAGATAAGACCCCAAAAAATGTACAACAACTTCAAAACTTTACAAAATGCATGTGTGGACATAGTTTAGGCCAGCTTAAATTTGACGTCCATATGGTTTTCATTCGCATTTTTTTGGTCTCATGTGTGACAAATCATTTTCCCATCAAATTTAACATATTCAAAATTTCTTGTGTGTTTCCATAATGCTGATTTATGCACATTTTGGGCAATTTTTCCAAATCAAAATTCTAAATATTGAAAACTTTTGTGCATAAAAAGAGGACTAAAACAAACTCAGAATGCAGTCAAAAGATATAAAATGCATCAAGAGTTATATCCAATCACTTCAAATGGAAACCATTATACTCAAACACAAATTTTGCAGGCATTATTCCTTATCTTTCTCAACCAAGTCATCCACATTATTCATTCATGATCATCAAACTCTCCTGTTTGCAAGGCCCATCTGTCTCATAAAACAAATAACATGCTCCCACAATGCACTGACTTCAACCAGGTTTGGTATAATCATTAAAAATAATGCAAAACCTTTGACATTTCCAGTTTACCAACACCAAAAATTCCAATGCCACCACATTATAGTTCATTATGAAACGTTGATCTCCATATAAATTGAAATGCCATGATGAGATCAAATAATGTAACTATTTCAAAAGATATGCACTTCTCAATTAAACCATAAAGCATCCCAACACTTTGCTTATTAACCAAAACATTATATTTCTAGTATTTATTGATATGATCGTTATCATTTCCAGAAGGGAAAAATCAAATGAACAAAGACGCGGGCATGAAAGCCAAGGAAAGAAATCACAAACCAAAAATTAATCTCCATTTTGCATACATTAGGAAACAAGACATATTAATCAAATTTATATCAAAATTACTCATGATAGCTGAATTTATTTTAAGAATGCCATGAAACCACTTATGTGAAAAATAATAATGCAATTAACACCTAGTGGCCCTGACCAATTTATGAAATGAGGTTTTTTAGAGACTATTTGTGAAAATGGGGGCTATCAAAAATTTGGCAATAACACACTCATCGTGACTATGTTTTCAGTAGTGGGATGAGTGTGTTGGGAGTCCCCAGGAACATAGCCTCAAGAAGCATGTTGAGTTAGGGAGACTTCAAAAATTGTCTTTTATTCAGTCTCTACACTATCGGCCCTACAAGCTCCATTTTTATAGGGTTTTATAGTGTCTGTAGTAGTAATATTAGACACCATCAATCATGTAGGAGAATTTCCATAGGGGATGGTGGTGTCTCGTAGTCGAGTTACCCCAAACGCCATTGGCCCTATAGGAAAATTTTCATAGGGGCCGATGGCATCTGGGAGAGAGATATTTATGTCTTGAGAATCTTGACTCTAAGGCACAAAATAGTACATACGGGTTCTTAGGACTTTGTTGTAAGACATGTCAATGGTATTGGTTTTGAATCTAGAAGACCCCATTTGAGCCAAGACATGTTGATAGTGTGAAGGCTCTATGGTGCCTATGGGGCTTATATGACGCCGACTTTGACATCCGAAACGAGATCTTTCTAAGGACTGATAACACTCATTTTGGAACTTTTGTGATTATAGACACAAAATCATACACTTGGGTACATTTCCAGCTTCCTAATTCATACTCTCATTAATATGATTCCTAAGCAAGAAAAGAACTAATTGACCATTGTCTTTGGCATTTTTCTTTCTTTCTTACTCTCTCTAGCTTTGCACACCTTATTTCCCAGTCCGACTTTTGTTACTCCACCTTTCTTAGCTCTGACACCGCGCCTGTGCCCTCATCCCCTCTGGGCACCCCAACCTCTTTGTATCTTTCTCACCTCTTTTTGGCATCTTATAGTTGTTGGACATCTTGATTTCTTATGGGTTGGAATTTTAGTGGTTAATTACGAAATTCAAACAAGTGGATAATGTAAATACAATGTTATATGATCAAATTAAAGGACCAAACTCTAAGCATCTACTATCATCACCTAAGGTTGCATCCAAAGGCATTACTAAGAGCATCAAAGCATCCATCTAGCTTCACTCAAGGGACAAGGGATTGCATTTTCTAGCATACACTTCATAGGAGGGGAAGTTCATTTTTCCATACACACATCTATTTACATTGCTACATCTAGTTATTTCTCACTATTAAGTGCATCTTGTACAAAGAGCCTCCTAGGGCACGATTCTTGTACACACACACACACAAGAACTACATAGAGTTTGAAATGTAGTGTAGCACCCGTATCATAAGTTCACTCAATCGGGTGACCGTCGGGGTCATTCTGACTCCCCATTTGCATCTTTTTTTATTTTTAGGATTTGATTTGTTTTGGGGTTATATAAGAGTTATTTTGTTTTGCAGGTTACATGCGAAATCTGTGGACATAGTGTGACACACAGGTGATCAAAAACAAGGGTGAGAAACTATCTTGTGACATCGCAAAAACTAGTTTCAAAGCATTTGAGTAGTCATAAGTGCCTAGATAGGGTCTCTAGTACCTAGGCATCCTAGTACCATCCTGTGCCCTGGTCCAGATTATTCCTACACTTCGTAATTTTTTGGGTTTGGTTGCGACACTCTTCCCTCCTATTCCAAAATTTTTCCAACTCGCACATTTTAGTATTTATCAGCAAATGAGCTAAGTATTCTTTCCTCCCTCTTGCATTTAGGGTTTCCATTTCTTATTTCTTATTGCTTATGTCATATCTCGTGCTTTACTAATTTATCTATTACATGTGACTCGAAATATCCTCTAGGGTTTAATAAAATTCAATATTTGTTAAATCATTTGGTGAACCCGTCTCATTCGAACACTCTTGGGTCTTCATTTCATCACTTCTTTCACTTTAAGATCCTCTCATCATGGATATTTCCATTCATGCCTTTTTACAAGATCATCCTGATTATGTAGATAAACTCAGATCTCATTTGGCCAACACCTATATTCATCCTCATACTTTGCTTGATTATGTATATCATAGGTTTACTTCAGCCTTATCCTTCAATGAAGAGCACATCATTTTCATCTCGATTTGAGTTTCCATCTCAAGCCATGTTAGATCATGATCCCACTATGTATCTCCATGTTTATGTTAATAATGTTGGGGTTAAACGTGAATTAGTTGATAACGAATCTGACTTAACATCTATAATATAGTGTTCCTCCATCAAATTGGCCTCTCTGAGGCCTCTCTAGCTCCCTCCTTTGTGTCTATTTGAGGCTTTGACAACATTCCCAAGAGGGTCCTAGGAACCATTACATTGACCATTCCTATTGGGATGTGTACTCTATATACTCCATGTTATGTGATGCCCTACAATCTTAATTATAGCATTCTTCTTGGCCATGACATGCATGCAAATCCCTTCCACAACAAGGGTGGGTGACCATCTTGCAACACCGCAAAACTAGTTTATGAGCATTTGAGCAAACGGGTGCCTGGATAGGGTCTCTAGTGCCTAGGCATCCCAAGTACCATCCCGGATCCTTGGTCCATATTATTCCTACACTTATGTAATTTTTTGGGTTTGGTTGCGACTCTTTCCCATCCTGTTCTAGCAATTTTCTAGCTCCGCACACTTTGGGATTTATTGCAAATCAACTAAGTCTTCTTTCCTCCCTCTTGCACTTAGGGTTTTTATTTCTTATTGCTTATTACTTATGTCATATATGTGATTTACTATTTTATCTATTATGTGTGACTCGTGAAATATCCTCTAGGGTTTAATAAAATTCTATATTTGTTAAATCATTTGGTGAACTTGGCTCATTCAAACACTCTTGGGTATTTATTTCATCTCTTCTTTCATTTTCTTAGGATCCTCTCATCATGGATATTTCCATTCATGTCTTTTTACAAGATCATCCTTATTATTTAGATAAACTTAGATCTTGTTTAGCCAATGCATATATTCATCCTCATACTTTTCCTGATTATGTATATTATAGGTTACTTCAGCCTTATCCTTCAATGAAGAGCACATCATTTTCACCTCAGATAAGTTACCTTCTCAGGCCATGTTAGATCATGATCCCCTTTGTATCTCCATGTTTGTGTTAAAAATTTTGGGGTTAATTGTGCATTAGTTGATAATGGATCGGGACTTAACATTTGTAATCTAGCTTTCCTCCATCAAATTGGCCTCTCTGAGGCCTCTCTAGCTCCCTCCTTTGTATATATTTAGGGATTTGATAACATTTCCAAGAGGGTCCTAGCCACCATTACATTGTCAATTCCTTTTGGGACATGTACTCTATATACTCCATGTCATGTGATGCCCAACAATCTTAATTATAACATTCTTCTTGGGCGGTCATGGATCCATGCCATGTATGCGGTCCCTTCCACTCTTCATGCAAGACTTTAATTTCTTTTTCAAGGCGTTGTCTACGAAGTTCTAACAGATCCATCTCCCTTCACATTTTTAATTCTATTGAACATTTTGCTAATAATACCATTTTTCCCACACTTAATTCCCATTTCTCCAAGTATGGAATTGGCTATAAGTATATGCTTTGTTATGGGTTTTCTAGTGTTGGTCTAGGTTTTCATGGTTAAAGAGTCCCATAACTCGGTGGATCTACCCTCTCAATCTACTAAGCTTGGTATAGGATATCATCTTCCCTCTTCTCTGAGGCTCATACTATTTTACATACTTCTTCACTTCCTCTATTGCATCTTGACCTCATCAATGATACTACTTCCTTGGATTGGTCAAATTTAGACACATTTTCTACTGATGACTCGCTCTTAGAATATATGGGGACTTATGACCATCTCCCTTGTTCCATCACAAGAAATTCTTTCAATCGCTTATTAATACTATCATCTATTTTTCGAGTCGACATGCCTCGGGAAGTTTCGTATACTCCCGACACCATCCCCACTGACCCTTATATCAAGGATTGTTCAACTTTTCTAAATGAAGAAACCATCCAATAAAACTTTTGTATTGATGTCAACCCACGAATGATTTTATTGGTTGCTTGCCTCACACCCACTGAGCAAAAGAATATCCAACAAGTTCTTCATGAGTTTTTAGACATATTTGCAAGGGAATACAATGATATTAATGTTATGGATCCTTCGGTAGCCATGCACAATATAGTCCTCCACCCTAGTACTAATTTGGTTCAACAAAAAAATTGCAAAATGCATCCCAAAGTCACACTATTAGTCAAGGAATAAATATGACTCTTGGATGTTGGATTTATTCTCACCATCGATTATCTTGAATGGTCATCAACATTGTACCGCTTTATGAAACCGGATGGCCAAGTTTGTTGTTGCACAAAATTTCATGATCTTAATAAGGCTTGTCCCAAGGATAGTTTTCCATTGCCACACATTGATGTCATCATTGACTCCATACCTGGCCATGATATTATTTCGCTCATGGATGGATTTTCTAGATATAACCAAATCAAAATTAACCCCAAAAATTGGGAAAAAAATTCATTTACTACACCATGGGGTACATTTTGTTACATGGTCATGCCCTTTGGCCTTAAAAATGTTGGGCCACCTATCAATGAGCCATGATGCATATCTTCCATGAATACATTCATAAAATCCTTGAAGACTATGCCGATGATGTCCTCACTAAATCCATAAATTGTTCCACTGATGCGCAAGATCTTCGCACATTCTTCGAGCACTTACGATAGTTTAAATTTTGTCTCAACCCAAAGAAGTGTGTTTTTGGTGTCACAACTGATAAACTCCTTGGTTAAATCATTTCTCGACATGATATTGAATTTGATCCCAACAAAATTAGAGTATTTGTTGATATGCCTACACCTCATAATTTACACAAATCACGTTCATTACAAGGCAAGATTTAGGCCATTCACTGATTCATTACAATACTTACCGATAGAACCCAACCGTTTACTTGCCTCATGAAAAAGGATACAAAGTTTGTTTGGTATGATCATTGTTAGCAAGCGTTTGACATTATCAGATCCTATTTATTAAATCCACATGTTCTTGTTCCTACCATGAATGATCACCCCTTTCTATTGTACATCTCATCCACATTTCATGCATTAGGGGACCCTCTTGCACAACATGACAATTATCAACACGAAAAGGTCGTATATTACATCAATCACACTTTACTCTCTTCTGAATGCAAGTACAATTACATTGAAAAATTATGTCTTGGATTAGTCTTCATTGCTAATAAATTGTGACATTACCTACCCAATAATGAGGTCCACATTATTAATAAAGTATATCCCTTCCGCTATCTACTTTCTCACATGCATCTTTCAGGTTGTCTTACATAGTGGGTCATGCTACTTACCAAATTTAACTTCAAATTTATACCACAAAATATAATCAAGGGAAAAATCATCATTGATAAGCTAGTTGATGTTCCTCTTTCAAACCCACCACCAATCTCTGATTCTTTTCGTGATGACTTCACTTTTTTCTACATCGACATAGACACTTGGACCATGTATTTTGACGGGTCTCATCACCACTTTGGAGCTAGGGCCGAGATAGTCTTTATTACTCCACATGGTGAGCACCTCCCCTTCACATATCGCTTAAGGTTCTTTTACACCAATAAAATTGTTGAGTATGAAGCTCTCATTCTCGGCCTCATTACTGCTTGTAAGATTTTGATTAGGAATATTCACGTGCATTGTGATTCCCAACTCATCATTAACTAAGATAATGACACGTACCACACCAAAGAGGAACATATAATACCATATAATACTTGGATAAATCTCTTTTGGCTTCATTTGAGTCTTAGTCTCTCACATATATCCCCATAAAGATAACCATCATGTGGATGTTATGGCTAGTGCAACATCGATTATACCCAGACCTCACTAATGACCAAACCATGTTCATCATTTGACATTTTTGATAACCATCCACCAATAGGCCTCGTGCAATCACCTACGCTTAGGATCATCCTTAATGGTTCACTCCTATTTATAAATTTTTGAATTGACAAACCATTTCTCGATGGAGTTCCACCTCATAAAGCTCGTTGCTTATGCCACAAAGCTACACAATATGTCATCATTGGTGCGGAATTGTTTAAATGATCATTTGATGGCCATTTACTATGATGTCTTGCACTTTATGACATCCCTACTACTAGCCTACCATGGATCAAGATTGCCTCAAGTACACTAAATGTTGTGACAAATCTAAAAACATGGCAATCTCCACCATGCACCTACCTATGACCTTCAAATGATTGCGCCCTCATGGCCTTTCTCTTTGTGGGGATTTGATATTATTGGCATGATCAATCCGTAATCAGTGGACGACCACAAATATATCATCACTACCATCGAATATTTCACAAAATGGATCAAAGAAACATTGTTGCAAAATATCACTGGACCCGATATATGTCATTTTATCACCACTCACATCATGATGCACTTTAAGCATCCCCTCTACTATTATAATGATAATATATCTTCATTCAAAAATAAGGATGTTAAAAATCTCTGCGCAAAATTCAAGATTAAACAATCATTCTCTACTCCTTATTACCCACAAGGAAATGGCCAAGTTGAAGCCACCAATAAAACCATTCTTAAAATTCTACTTAAAAATATTGATGTCAGTGGTGATGATTGGCATAACCAGGTCATATATACTCTTTGGGATTACCGCACTAGTGTGCATACACCCACCAATGTTACTCCATTATCGCTAGTTTACGGCACCAAGGCTATCATTCCACTAGAGCTCGAAATATCGTCATTATGGGTCTCACTCAAAGGCATACTTAAAAACAATGAATATCATGAGAACTTCCTAGATGAACTTGAAATTCTTGAATCTCACCGGGTCCAAGATCTTGAACACTTTCGAGTATATTAATCTCACGGTCACAAATTTTCCCTCATGAATTCAATGTGGGCGACCTCGTGTTAAAAGAAAATAAGAAACCTAAAAACCTCAAGGCTCTCCTTAAGGGAAAATTCAAACCCAATTGGCTCCGTCATCATGTTATCACATATAAGATTTGTGGTGGAATATACCACCTTGCTACTCTCTTGGGTAAGCCAATCAATAATCCACTAAACGTCACACATCTGAAATGATATTATGCATAAACTACATTCACCACCCTATGATACACTCTTGTGCTATGGTTCACACTTAACTATTGAGGGCATACTACATATTTGAACCTCACACACTACACATCTCTACACTATGTGCATTTATGACACATATTTTTAGCATCACATTCTCGTGCAACACACTTCCCTATGATGCACTCTAGTTCCACAGTTATACTCGCTTACTAAGGGTCTAAATCTAAAATGAACCTCACCTCATTCCACACTCTTCACACTATGTGCTTCATTGCTCATATCTTTCTATGGTTCATGCTCTACTTTCAAGGGGTATTTTATAAATGAACCTCATTTCACTCATACATACACATTCGCTCTGGGGTACAATGCTCTTATCACATTCATTTTACATTCCATTCCATTCTCACTCACATCATACTACATATCTTGGTTGCATTTACTCTTTCTTAATTATGCTTACATGTACACTTTTCTTACTATGTTAGTCATATATTTTGTATGTCATTATATTTTCTATATACACATAAATGCTCACATGTGCTCGAGTTTTTAATGCAAACTTTACACAGCTCATTACACATAGCTTAGATGCTTCACACTATACCTCTTAGCAAACCCATTGAGGATCCTGGGGGCATCTACTTTCGTATACACTACATGTGTTATTGTTTCATTTTATACTACTTCCTATTCTTCCTAGCACACTACTCTATCACTATCTACATGTCTTGACACATTGTTTATCATGATAACATGCTAACGGGTGATTCATGTGCAAAATTTTCTTTGTAGGAACTACTTTCCACCATGGTTGTCTGATTACTCTTTGTTTTCCACTATTTTCCTTTGTATGCCATTGTTTGTGGGATTTTCCCTATGTCATTGCTTGTATGTTTTTGGACGCTTCGTCCCTGATTGTCTTACGACATTATGAGTGATGTCTTGTGTTTGCAACCCACTTTTTGTGGTCTACATTGTCTTCTTTTTTGCTATATTACACATTTTCTTTTATATACATGTTTTTCTTATTTGCACTAACACATGTTTCCAGCCACTTTATTTACATATGCCTTGGTTTCTACCAAGAACATTCCCTCCTCCTACATGGTATCAATTTCATATCAATGTTTTGTCCTCTCCTTTGGAAAACATCCTCCTAGTGACATTACATGCACCCCAAATGAGGTGTAAAACATTGTGTGAATAAGTCACCCCTTTCAACAAAGACATAATCATAGTTCATACATGTACATGAGACAGAACAACACATCTTGATCAAACAAAAACGGCCCGAATTTGATTTGGGTCCTCAATATAAAGCACAAACACTAGTGCCCAGACATACGTACATGAGCGCCTAGGTGCTCCCGACCTTCGTGGGTGCCCATGACTAGGGATAGTTACAATTATTTTCCTAAATCATCACAACTTGTTAGAAGTCCACACAACAGCTTTTCACAATAGGCATAGTCCCGCAATAATCATAATGCATTCTATCTTCTCTTTTCTACTTTGATTGAATTGATCAAAATTGAATAAAGAAATATCACACCATATACAAAGGTGTATAAATTTTGGGAAGTATTCAGGGATGAAGAATAACACTACTAATTTCTACCCAACACTTCTTCTCCCAAGGTGTGAT
The DNA here is from genome assembly GCA_018340775.1 of Taxus wallichiana var. yunnanensis. Taxonomy (NCBI): domain Eukaryota; kingdom Viridiplantae; phylum Streptophyta; class Pinopsida; order Cupressales; family Taxaceae; genus Taxus; species Taxus wallichiana. Next base: position 342,945,490 of record CM031243.1, on the reverse strand, counting down.
ATCACCCCAAAAACTCACATTTGGCATGACCTAAAAACTCTCCCTTCTAAAGCAATCCAGACACTTTCTATCCTTTTCACTCATCACGGATTAGGTGCACATGTTCCTTTTACTACTTTTTCACATTTTTACACACTTTTTACATACTTGGATCAAATTTTACATATACACATATTTGACTACTCTTTTTCTCTTCTCTTTGTAGGTCCTTCCTTATGGGAAGTAAAGCAGTCACATCATCAAACACACCGAGCGTGAAAATGACAATAGGTACAACATGACACATCACATACGCTTCACCCTTAGGGTCACTTCCTCTTCCTTAGCTTCCACACTTCAGATTTTACTTTTCTCCTTGTACGTTTTCGCCATCGATCTACATGGTTATTAGGTACGCATCTCTTATCTACTTTATGTTATCGAGCATTCACTCAACAACATAAAGTGGGAACAAATGTAGACAAAAAATCATGCACTTGGGTGCATTTCCATGTCCTAATCACATACTTGCATTCATATGATTCCTAAGTGAGAAAAGTACTAATTAACCATTGTCTTTGCATCTTTGCTTTATTTTTACTCTCTCTCTAGAATTGCACACCCTATTTCCAAACCTAACTTTCATTACTCCACCTTTCTTAGCTCTGGACACCAACACTCAGCCTAGGATGTCAGGCCAGTGCCCTCGTCCTCCGGGTGCCTTCAACCTTTTTGTATCTTGATCACCTCTTTTGAGACTTTTCTTGTTGTTGGGCATCTTGATTTCTTATGGGTTGGCCTTTTAGTGATTAATTATGAATGTAAAACAAGGGAATCATATAAATACAATTTTATGTGATCAAATTAAAGAACCAAGCTCTAAGCATCTACTATCATTACCTAAGTTTGCATCTAAAGCAATTACTAAGAGCATCAAAACATCCATCTAGCTTCACTCAAGGGACAAAGGACTGCATTTTTTCCATATACTTCATAGGAGGGGAAGTTCATTTTTCCATACACTCATATATTTACATTGTTACATCTATTTAATGCTTGATATCAAGTGCATCTTGTACAAGAGCCTCCTAGGGCACAATTCTCACACACACACACACGATAACTACACAGTAGTCCGAAATGTAGTGCGATGTCCTGGATCATTATTTTACTCGGTGGGAAACCATTCGGGTCATTCTAGCTCCCCATTTTCATATTTTTATTTTTACAATTTGATGTGTTTTGGGGTTTTGCAAGAGGTCTTTTGTTTTACGGGCTATAAGTGACATTTGCAAACATTGTGCGACACACATGTGATCAATGGCAAGGGTGATCGACTATCTTGCAACACCGTAAAAACAAGTTTTTGAGAATTTGAGTAGTCATCGGTACCTAGATAGAGTCTCTGGTGCCTATGCACCCCACCCCAAGACTACATCGAAGGCACCCTGGTCCAAATTATTTCAACACTTGTACAATTTTATGGGATCAGTAGCGAAACTATGCCCTCATATTCCAATATTTTTCTATCTCCACACATTTTGGGATTTATTGTTGTAAGCTAGGAAAAATATACTACTAACAAGGAAGTAAAATACCAATAATCATACCTCCTTTGCGTTAAGTAGCAAACCTCGGAATGGGCTAGGAAACTTGGATTGAGCCCAGATTTTTTGATATGTAGGTGATTTTCTTCGAGACGGAGCAAGACCTTCTTGCAACAACGATCCTCTTACTTTGCACTGGATGGGAAAAAGGATTATGAAGATATTTTGGCATTAGGACGAGGCAAAAGGATGTTCTTTGCTCAAAGGATGTAAAAACTTAGATATGGCATGCAAGCTTATTCTCCGTGTCTTTAGAGGGGAGGGGTAAGGTTGTATTTATAGCCTGGGGGAGTGATTAACTTAGATTAATTTAAGTAATCATGGTTTGAAAATGTGGGCAAGATTAAGTGGGTGGTTTGAAAATGTGGGCAAGATTAGGTGAGTGGTTTGAAAATGTGGGCAATATTAGGTGAGTGGGGACCACGAAGAATGGGTGAGGATTTGAATTATATTTTTAATTCATAAGTGGAGGATTTTAGGTGAGTGGGGACCACGAATGGTGGGTGAGGATTTGAATTTGAATTTTTAATTCAATAGTAGAAAAACATGGAGAATAATGACATGTGGTGAGGATTAGGTTATTTTTTGGATTTTGAAATAGATAATTAATCAAATTATATTTGATTAATTCGAAGTGTATTTTTGTGGGAAATGAGGAAGGGGAATTAATTGATTTAGGATAGATGTGAAATTGGGGTGTCTACATTTGCCCCTCTTTGGAAGGGTACTATGAAAGTAGTGTCCTTTCAAAGAAAGTAGACGTATGGGGAAGAATTCAATCTACTTTTTAAAAGGTAGAGCGAATATTTTTGGGGAGAATAGAAAGTGGTGAGTGACGGATGTCATAAGTATCCTCCAAGACAAAAATGTCATGAGAAGATGTGATTATGGATAGATGTGGTGATGCCCCTCAAGAGGACTGATTTGAGAATGGAATATACAAAGAACTCTCGAAAATAAGGGAAATAGATACTGTGCAGAGAAGAAGACGATAATGGAGTGGAAGAGACTGGAATGACCACACGACACAAATGGAGAAAGGATTCAATCGACCTTGAATGCTAGGTGTGAGGGTGTGTGGGAAAGAGAAAAGGGAATGGATAGGATTGGGGGTTGATTATGAGAAGAGTAAGGGAGATAGGGGAGGGGAAAAAAAGGAATGAAAGAGGTAGAAATAAGAGAGAGGGATGATAGGGGAAGAAGGGAATGATGAAGGACAAACAAGGCAAAAATAGGAAAATGACAGAGTAGAGGGTGAAGGGATGAAATAGAGAGATGTGCAAAATGAAGGAAGCAACAGAGATAGTAAAGAGGGATGCGTGGAAGTGAAATAAATGATAGAGCTGAGAAAAGCAGGAAACGGGAAAGGATAAATAAGAAGGAGAAAACGAGGTGGGAGTAGGGGGTGAAATGGAGGAAAATGGAAAGAGGACGAAAGAAGAAATAGAAACAGAAAAAAAAAAAACTATGAGGGGCGAGGAAAGTGTGAAAAAGAGGAGAGAAAGGAAGAGAAATAGATACGAGATGAACGAAAAGGTATGAGTGGTAGAGAAAAGGAGAAGTGGTAAGAAGAAACGTGAAAATTAGGGGAGAGGAAAGGAAGATAGAATGAATACAAGGAGAAGATTGAAGGAATTGTGTCATTGTGAGGAAGACCAAGAAAAATAATATGGAACAGACCGTATGGAGATGCATGTGGAGGGTGGTATGATAAAAAAGACAGGACAACGCTGAATAGCCAGGTTATCGATGGGGAAGTAAGGAGGAAACGTGATGGAAAAAGGGGAAGAAGATGATACAGGGGAAGGGAAATAAGACGAGGGGTGGGAGAGAGAAGAGGATAACAAAGAAAATGATGGAGAAGGAAGGGAACACAGAAAGGGGGTAATAAGTGGAAAGGAAATGGTAGAAGGAATGTTCAAAGAAGAAAGAGGGGAGGAATGACAGCGATTGGAAAAGATGTGGAGATGCATGAAATGAGGATACTAGGATGACGGGAAAATAGAAAAAAAGATGTATGATGAAGACAGTAAAGATATTAAAGAGGGCAAAGAGGAGATGGAGAGATGGGTAAAAAGCGACAAGAAAGGGTGGGAGTGAGGGAAAAGAATAGGAGAGAAAAGAGACTGGGGGATAGAAGAGGCAATGCCAATGAGGGGACGTTAGGGAAATCCCCTTGACAATGAGTGGTGGGGAAGGGTGAGAGAAAAAATGAAGAAAAGGAGAAAGCGAATGAGGACTGGAAAGGGTAACGCCAACAAAGGGACGTTAGGGAAAACCCTTTGATAATGAGTGGTGGGCTTAGAGGAGGGAAGGAATGAAGGGAAACTCTAGAAGGTCCAAGGGAGTGAATGAGGTCATGCGAATGAGGATTGATAATTTTTAGGGAAAACCCGTTGACAATTATTAGCGCGGGAAGAGAAGATGATGATGAAAGAATGATATAGGAGTGTTAACAATAATGACGAATGTGTGTGTGGGAGAAATGTGGGAGGAATTTGAGAAGATGAAGTGGAAAGAGTGAAGAAGATGGGAGGGATGAGTTGGGACTAAGTGAAAGCGAGGAGAGGATGTGGGTGATGAGGATGAACGAGGTGAGGATGAAGAACCAAGACATGAAAATAATGGGAAGAAACAGTATGAAGGGTGATGGATCAAGAAGGGGAAAATGGGGGAAAAGAATGTGATTGTAGGTGGAAGAGATGAGTTGTATGTTGTAAGAGGATATGTGGAGAAAGGATAATAGTAGGAGGAAAAAGTGGGTAATAGGAGATACCAGGTGGAAGAAGCGATCAACAAAGTGAACGAAGAATGAGGCGGGGGAGAAGTTCACGATGACAAGTTAAGTGTAGGGAGGACCCTGACATAAGATTGTCATGTGATGGAAGTGGTTAAGTAAGATTGCCATGTGAGCAAAACTAGAGATGACAAATGGTCAAGCAAGAAGTGGTGTTTACGAGAATCGAAAAGGAGGTGAAAGGATGTGATAATGGGGAATGCCGAGAAAAATTGAAGGGTGAAGGGTGTGTAGTGATGGGGAAAGGCAAGGAGACAGATCATCCTTAAGAGGGACTCTTAAGTGAGATCACCATGCCTGGTGAGTGGTTAAGTAAGATTGCAAGCAGAGGAGGGTAATAGTGGTGGTAAAAGATGTGATGATGGGGAATGAAGAGGAAATATGGATGGTGAGATTGAGAGTGATGGGTGAGTGTAAGGTGATGACATGTCATGCTTAAGAGAATCTCTTAAGTAAGATCGTCATACTGCTGGAGAGGTTTTGTAGGGTCACCCAACCGACAGGATGATATTGAAAGAGAAAGACAAAATGATATTGGGGATAGGGGTGGAATGGTAGGGTGAAGAAGATGATCGTGATGAGAGGTGGGAGAAATAAGATGGGATGGGGGAAGGCCACAGGGCAGATCAACCTTAAGTGGAAGTCTTAAGTAAGATTGCCATGCGGTCATAATGGTTAAGTAAGATCGCCAAGCTGAGGAAGAAGAAGGATGATGTTAGAGTTGGTGGGAATAGGGTATGACAAAATGGACTGAAGGGGAACCCTCAAGTGAATTTTCCATACTACGAGAGTGTGTAAGTAGGATGACTAGGCATAAGGTGGATTTGGGGAAGGATGAGAAAAGAGTGAGTGAGGTATGCCTAAGTGGTATATGATATGAGATGAGGTGATAATAAGAAAGAAAGGACACAAAGGAGTGTAACATGAATGGATGAAGGAATATATGTAGTGGAGGGCAGAGAGTGTGAGGGGAATCCTTAATTGGGATGCCCGCGTGGTGAGAGTAATGATGCGAGAATGAGAAGTAGAAGAGGTGGAGTGGGAAGATATGTTTGGTGGTGATGGTTGTTTGATGAGAGGGTAGGTGGTGAAGAAGCTTCTACAGCGGGAAGATCTTAGGGAGAGGGTAAACCTCCACTGAGGATTCCATATAGAAGGGGTTAGTAAGTAAGATTGTCAAGCGGGAAGCAAAAGTGTGAAAGGAAAGAATACCAATAGGTGAGAGGGGACAGGAATGGTGAGAATGGTAATATGGGTATAAGTGGCGGAGGAGTAAAAATGAGGAGTGAGAATGAATGGATCAAATACATGGTGATCATGGTGGGGGCAAAGGAGTCTGTTTGGATAGTGAATGCTACTTGAGAAATATCGTCAAGTAGGATTCGCAAACTGCAACGATGATCAAGTAGGATTCGCAAACTAGAGAATGCATTAGTATGGGTGAATGGATGGGGTGCAAAGTAAGATGTTGATCATACAGGAAGATACTCACATGATGAAAAGCATCTTAATTTTAATATAGCACATAACAGATGCATCGTGATATAAAAGATCAGGATGACTAGACTGTAATATGCGTGATAGCATAGATAGGGGCCATAAAAAAGGTTTGATGCCCCAGTACGATATGCAAATGGAAGAGAGCATAGACAAAGGCCATCAAGAAAGTATGATGCCCCAGTACGACATGCAATCAGATAACATAAGAATATTACAGAGAACACCAGGATACATAAAATCAAGATGCCCCCTGTAATATATCAAGATACAAGAAAGCAATTAATAATTTATAACTAATAATGCAACACAAGAACCAATAAACATATCCCTAACGTGTTCCACAGTGAGGATTGATCGGATGTGCCCCCAAGTAGGGGTATGAGGACATAGTAAAGCATTGGGTCATTGTCCTCAAACAAGGAAACAATGAGAGCCGGATTTGCCCCAAGCGAGGATTCACGCTTAAATTGTGTTAGTTATTTGAGAGTTTTTTTTTTTTTGTAGCGATTTTGTGGATTTTTTTAATTTTTATTTTTGTTTATTATATAATATATACAGATTTTCTAATGTTTTTTAGATTTTTGACGATTTTCAAATGTTTTTGATTTTTTTTTTTTTTTAACGATTTTCAAATGTTTTTAGATTTTTGACGATTTTCAAATGTTTTTGGATTTTTGACAATTCTTGCTAATGTTTGTGTTAGATTTTGGATGATTGTTTCTAATGTTTTTGGGTTTTTGACAATTTTCAAATGTTTTGAGATTTTTAGATTTTTACATTATTTTTGGATTTTTGACGATTTTCAAATATTTTTTTTTTTTTTTGACGATTTTCAAATGTTTTTGGATTTTTGACGATTCTATGTAATGTTTTTGGGTTTTTGACGAGTGTTTCTAATGTTTTTGTTGGATTTTGGATGATGGTTTCTAATGTTTTTGTTGGATTTTGGATGATTGTTTCTAATGTTTTGGGTTTTTAGATTTTACAATCTGCTTTTAGATTTTTACGATTTTCAAATGTTTTTGGATTTTTGGATTTTTACATTGTTTTTAGATTTTTGATGATTTTCAAATGTTTTTGGATTTTTAGATTTTTACATTGTTTTTGGATTTTTGTCGATTCTTGTTAATGGTTGTGTTGGATTTTGGATGATTGTTTCTAATGTTTTTGGGTTTTTGACAATTTTCAAATGTTTTTAGATTTTTGGATTTTTACATTATTTTTGGATTTTTGACGATTTTCAAATATTTTTAGATTTTTACATTGTTTTTGGATTTTTAGATTTTTTACACTTTTTTTTAGATTTTTGATGATTTTCAAATGTTGGTAGATTTTGACACTGTAAGTGGCAATTTATGGACCAGAGTGCAGACTTATCTTTGAGAGGCGATAAACATGGATATTATCCGTATGTACTGTGTTCCGTGTTATAACTTATGCTCAGAATAACACAAATTCTCTTTCCATTGGCGAGAATATGGTGGTGATGATATGATAAAAAGAATTCCAGCTCCATTCTTGACTCCACATAACTAGTAAGATGTGTGGGCTCATCACCGAGAATCAAGAAGGACACAAGAGGTAGATAATGAATATAAAGACAAATGTTAACAACAATCTCTTTCGAAAATTGTGACTCCATTCTTCATAACGGTGATCGAACTAGTTTCAAAATGGCTTTCACTTTATGAATCATGTGCTAGACTTAGATGCTTATGTGGCTCATTGATTGATAAGATATGAGGCTAAGGGATAATTCTCTCTTCACTTAGGCATCTAAATTACATGTTTGGGGATTCTATAGTCTATAAGCACTTTGTAAGATTTTGTATTTTTTTGAAATGACTCCCTATGCCTTGGCCCACGCTACTACTAGTGAGAAGCAAGGGCTCATCACCAAAGGTAAAATATAGGCGAGTGAATTTCCTTTTTAACTTTTTTTTTTTTGTTTTTCTTGAATAATTTGCAATGTTTTTATGCTTGTATGAGAATGACCCTTTACATTGTGCCCCATGCCACTTGTAAGAGGCAAGGGTTTATCACCGAAGACAAGACGTAAACGAGTAAGGGCACCTTCCTCCATTCCCGATCGCACACTACCAAAGAAGAAGTGTGGGCTCAACACCAAAGACTATGAAGGATGAAAGATGTGACAATGAATTATTCATAAGTTATTGAATTGATGGATTTTTTTACAATAGTGCTTTGTATTTGGGAAGAAACGTCTTCCCCCAATCTCAGCCCCACACGACTAGTAGGACGCGAGGGTTCAACACCAAAGACTGAGATGGACGACCAAACGAACTGGGTAACGAATTTTAGAGCTTTGTTATGAAAGAGAGAATGCATTTGAAGGGAATATATTACCATCAGTAAGCTTCTAGGTATGACCATAGAGGAAAGTGACTGAAAATGGAAGAAGTATGACACTCACAAACTTAATAGGATTTATACTAGCACTTGTCTCATGATGATAAATATGAAGATGTGATTTTGATAATGAAAATGTTTGCCAATGGAAATGAATAAATTTATTCGAGAGATAAGCAAGATAGAAGGAACAATGTACATGTTGTTGTTTCCTGGAATAGAGAGTGCTTTCAAGAATAGAATTTCTTTGAATGAAATGCATTCATGGGTTTTTCAAGGACTTGGCCTATGTTAATGGCTAATTTATAAGCTCCAAACCCAAAATTATCTATGATTTCATTGGGCTCAAATTTTTCTTGTTTGTCTCGTTCTTTGGGTGTGTTCTTTCGATTTTCTTTGAGAATGAAATGATTGACCTGAAATTTTCTAGGTTTGAATTTTTCATGGTAGCTACGCCATAGCCAATTTTGATAGAATGGAAGATGATCTAGGGCATTAAGTTGTTTTTCATCAAGAAGCTTGAGTTCACTAAGGCGTGAGTGTTGATAATAATCTTGATTGATTACATTGTTGAGGGATATTCTGAAGGATGGAAATTCAACCTTGACATGTAAAATAGCTTCCCAACCATAAACAAAGTAGAAGGGAGTGGCTCCAATAGGTGTGTGATAAGATGTGTGGTAATCCCAAAGAGTGAGATAGATTTGGTTAAGCCAATAGCTTCCATGTATGTTGACAATGATGGTTTGTGTTATTTAGTTTTTTGCTTCTATTTGTCCATTAATTGATTGTTTTGAGGATAGATTCACAATTAAAGATGGAAAAGGTTGTGTAAAGATATTCCTGGGTATAAGTACCTCATAGAATGGATGCACGTAGAAGTCTTGACAGGTGAGACTAATTAGTGATGAGATGCCTGCAAGATCGATAGTTGAAAGTATGATGGACATGACGGGTTGCATTGTTGCAAGTGTCCAAACTCGATGTGGTTGTGTTTCGACAAAAAGGCTAGAGATGTTAGGCATAAGAGCCAATATTGGAAGAATAGAATCAAACTTAATGGTACCTGTTGATGGAACCTCATCTGTAGTGTCTATAGTAATATCAAGGTTTGAAAGGGAGTCTTGAAATGAGATCAAGGTCTCGTTAGATGTTGGAAAAATGTTGTCGGCCAAAATAGGTTCAATATATGTTTGGGCTGAAAGTGAGTTTCAAATAAGGTCAAGTGCTCAAGAGATGTTGGAAGAATTTTGTTGTCCAAAACATGTTCAATGTATGTTTAAACTAATGGAAGGAAATTTGAAGAAGATATGGATTGGTTTAGAATTAGAGTCTTCTTGACTGTCGTCGCATGATCTCGTGGATTTTCAATATATATATGAATTTCGACAGAAGTCGTCACTCTTCATGGAAAGTTGTGGTATTAGATGTATCGTTGGTCGCAAGAGCATTGTCATCAAGTTCTACGTAAATGACGTCGTGTCAATTAAGTCTTGGACGTAATTCTTAAATCACACACATTTATTTGTGTGATGACCATCAATGCGATGAAAGTCACAGTATGTGTTAGGTTTGTACCAACATGGCTTAGCTTCCCCTTTGACAAAGGGTTTTGTAATTGGATATCTTATCAGTTTAGCCTCTTTTAGTTGATGAAAAACACTAGAGAGACTTTCTCCAAGGGGGGTAAACTGACGTTGGACTTTACGTGAACTGATTTCTTCGTGAGGTTGTATGATTGGCTTTTGGGTGATTGCTCATTGATTTGGGTAGCCATATGAGAGAGTTGTGTTTTCATCTTATTAATTTGTTCTAATAGCTCATTGCATGACATTTTTCGTGAATTCATCATGTTTGAAAGAGAGGGAGAACAAAGAAATGTGCGATGAAGAACTCAACCTATTGATTTGTGATCTTTGTTTTCGCTCAATCAAGTTTTAACAAGGCTATAAGGAGTAAGCTCAAACAAGCTACTCGGGATACAAGTGGGATATAACTCAAACAAGCTATGACGAATATGTTGATTGGTTTGGATTAAACAAGCTTAGCAGATGAAAATGTAAGGAGTACACTCAAACAAGGTACTCAATACAAGTGGGATATAGCTCAAACAAGCTATGATGAATATGTTGATTGGTTTGGCTTAAACAAGCTCTAGATTTTTGATAGGAAGAGTAACTCAAACAAGTGACTCAACACAGTTGTGAACTAAAAAGAGCTTTGAAGGGATTTGTGTCGGATGGGATTTTGTTAAACTCGACAGCTGATGAAATAATGAGTGAACTCAAACAAGTCACCCAATGTCATTTTGATATAACTTGAAACAAGTTATAAATGATGTTCTGACAATTGATGAGATAAGGAGTGAATGCTAGTCACTCAATATCAGTTGGATATAGCCGAAGACAAGCTATGACAAATGTATTATTGGCTGAAGCGAGCTAATGAAATTGGTGAGATGTTTTGGTCTGCGTTGTTGGATTGTTTGATGTTTTCACTTGGTATTGAATTGGTCGAGAACTGATTTTTTTGTGGAACACAACTAGGGTCTGAACTTTTACAATGAACACATTGATATCAGCCAAGTTTTATGATAAAACAATGCTAAACTATTTTGTTTTCAAACAGCAAGCAATCATGTGGATTCAATTGTTTTGGCTTATGAGGTAACTTCTTCAGGAATGATCATTGTTTCATGCAATCATACAAGTATGTTGTGAAATGGTGGATGCATGCTCTTATTACTCCAAGAAGATGTGTCCTCCGATATACCCTAGTCCTGATATACCTAATTCATGCGGGGACAAAATTGGTACGGGGAACCCTTAGAGCACTGGAGGAGACTCACCAATTCTTACTTGCCTGTTTTGGAGTGAATCACCACGTCCAAAACAGGTTTTGTGAAAAGGTGGAAGGTGATGGAGGGATGAATGTGTATGGTGTCCTTATAACTCCCCGAAGATTTACAGGGACGATGCCCAGGCTTCGTTGTTACAGCTATTTAGGCGTGACTCGCATGCGCTGCACGACAGCATTACCTGTAAGTGAAGAGCAGCGGCGAGGTAAATACCGAATGCTGTGATGAGACTAGGTCTCAAAGTGCAATGCAGATGCAAATGCTTTGTTGGTGTGTGGTAGTCAAGTCCACGTCACCGGTGTAGCTTTGGTGGTGATGAAATCCACCTCGTCTACGTGCAAAAACAATATGATAAAGTGATTAAACGCAGGGTTCTTTCCAACTTAAAATAAATCACTAAAGACAAAATAATTACGTACTGAGCATACTTTTTTTTTTTGGTTTCAATGAATTATCTTTGAATGGTGGTATTTTTGTGGGATTTTGTTGTTTTTTGTTTTGTTTTTGTTTTTGACAATATTCCAAGAACGCAGCTTCTACGTAAAACAAATTAGTAGTTATCCCGCAAATGAAATGTTAGAAAAGTGATCGTGGTTGTTTTTGATTTGTCAAATTGCTCAAAGCGCGCTGAAAAGAGCATACTCAACCAACGACCAAACAAATATTAATATTAGGACAAAGGAAAATAATTATTAAAATGACAGGTTGGAAAACAAAGCTAGAGGATCCTGTAATGTTAGAATAAGAAATTAAAAAATTGTGAACGCTTTGATTTTCCAGATTGCTCAAGGCGCAAGAAAAGAGCATACACGGATTTAATTGGAAGAGTTTTTTTTAAATGTTAATAATTATTGCAATTAATCATGATTGTGAAATAGCGATAATGATTATTTTCACAAAAATAAAAACGATGAAAGAAGAGGGTGAAAACGTTACCTAGAAGTGTTGTCGTGGAAAATTGAAATGTAAGGCAAAAAATTAAAAATTAAAAAAATTGTTCAGAGCCCGAGTGGCCTCACGTTTCTGATTTCCAAGATCACTTTTGAAGTGCGAGGAAAGAGCATACATGTGAGGTTGTTACGTGAAATAAAATAAAAATAATAATTTAAAAAAAAACTATAATTTTGTTGTTTTTTGTTAAAAAGACAGGTGTTAGAAGAAATGAAACCAAAATTTTTCTGTAAGTCTAAATCTAAAAATTATTTTTTCATTGCATATATCTTTTCAATACCTTTCCATTAAAAAAAATGAAGTCATTCCGAGTTCGGGAGCAAAAGTTATGGCGTCCGGAAGATGGGCTATGGTAGCACTCTGAATGAAAATTTTGAACGTGAGAAAAACGTCCCGAGAGCTTATTTTTTTAATTTTCTGACTTCTGTACTTTACCTGAGAAGCTAAAATTTTGACAGCAAGGTTAAAAGAACAATAAATAGAAAAAAAGAGTTAGATCGCAAAATGATTGACTAAAATAAAAGAAAAAAAATGATTAACTTCCTACAAAGCAGTTATTTTAGCAAAAGTAAATAAATAAATGCATTTTCCGGATTGGTTGTCCCATGACAGTAAAATGATAAAATAATGGCTAGTTCATGTGTTTCTACAGATGATGAGTAAATAGAAAAATCAAAACCGGGAACTAAACACCAAGCACCGAAGAGATCAAAGACAGGATGAGCTTCAGAGTGTCATTGTTGCTTATAACCCGCATATACACCACAAGACACCACACAATAAAAACACTACCCAAAGCGTGAAGGTTAACCAAAGAAGACCATAAGGAATGAAAATGAAATAATAATGAACAATAATAAATAAAGAATAGATAAAACCACTAATTGGGAAATTAATGGTAACAGATCAAAAGTAACCGGGCGTGCCAGAATGTAAGCTAGGAAAAATATACTACTAATAAGGAAGTAAAATACCAATAATCATACCTCCTCCTTTCGCGTTAAAGTAGCAAACCCTGAATGGGCTAGGAAACTTGGATTGAGCCCTGATTTTGTGATATGTAGGTGATTTTCTTCGAGACGGAGCAAGACCTTCTTGCAACAACGATCCTCTTACTTTGCACTAGATGGGAAAAAGGATTATGAAGCTATTTTGGCATTAGGACGAGGCAAAAGGATGTTCTTTGCTCAAAAGATGCAAAAACTTAGATATGGCATGCAAGCTTATTCTCCGTGTCTTTAGAGGGGAGGGGTAAGGTTGTATTTATAGCCTGGGGGAGTGATTAACTTAGATTAATTTAAGTAATCATGGTTTGAAAATGTGGGCAAGATTAAGTGGGTGGTTTGAAAATGTGGGCAAGATTAGGTGGGTGGTTTGAAAATGTGGGCAAGATTAGGTGAGTGGTTTGAAAATGTGGGCAATATTAGGTGAGTGGGGACCACGAAGAATGGGTGAGGATTTGAATTATATTTTTAATTCATAAGTGGAGGATTTTAGGTGAGTGGGGACCACGAATGGTGGGTGAGGATTTGAATTTGAATTTTTAATTCAATAGTAGAAAAACATGGAGAATAATGACATGTGGTGAGGATTAGGTTATTTTTTAGATTTTGAAATAGATAATTAATCAAATTATATTTGATTAATTCGAAGTGTATTTTTGTGGGAAATGAGGAAGGGGAATTAATTGATTTAGGATAGATGTGAAATTGGGGTGTCTACAATTGTAAACCAACTAAGTATTCTTTCCTCCCTCTTACACTTAGGGTTTCCATTTCTCATTTCTTATTGGTTCTGTCATATTTATGCTTTACTGCTTTATCTATTGTGTGTGACTCTAAAACATCCTCTAGGGTTTAATAAATTTTTATATTTGTTAAATCAATGATATCTCACTTCAGATTGATGGAGGAATATGATTCCCCTGCACACCCACTAGTAGGGGAGGTGTATGAGAAGGAATGATAGTCAAAAAATTTCAAGAAATTAAGTGTAACATCTGATTATGCATCTGAATCATGCTAGTTATGGTGGTATCCTAGGATAAGGCCATTTGTTCTAAGAGTTTGATTATTGCTACATTAAAGTCCATAGAAGAGGAGTGACCTTTAGAGGTAGGTGCTTGTTTGAGACTATTAAGCTCATTAATGGGCATTTTAATGGACTCACTATGCGCAGCTTCTGATTACGCAAGGATACGCCGATCAAGACCGAGTGCTTCTTGATTAGAATGAGGCCTAGTTATTTCCATGGAACCGATAGGTATCTTTCAAAACCTCCATCTTTGTGAGGATTAAAACATTCATTTTCATTGATATTTTTAATGATGGATCTGAGATCTATATGCTCAAGATCAACCACATTGCACTCAATTGAGCAACCTTGTTACGAGTGATTAGAGGCACAAGGTGAGGGTAGTGAAGCTTCATGAGTAAGACTAAGTCGATTAGGAGATTAGCACTTATAGGATGAGAACTATAACACTTAGGTGTGTGAAGAGGAAATATAGACATGAATGAATAACCCATGGAGAAGTTCAGGGGGTTTAACTGAGCCAAAAAATCCTTAGAGGAGATATTGGTGTAATCTAGAAGCTGGAAGCAAGATTCTGGAAAAATTGTGATTTAGACGCAATCGACCCTACACCATGTTTACACAGGGGTTGATGGCATCAAGGAGGAACAATACACTAAAATAGACATAATTGTCCCTATATAGAATTGACATAGGGCTGATGGCATCTTGGAATTTTTTGGATAAAATAGACAGGATCGACCTTGCACAAAATTGACACAAGGGCCGATGGAGTTTGAGAAAATTTATTTTAATAGTTTTTCTCGAATATTAAGGGTTGAAACAAGGTAATACTAAAAATGAATCCTTTTACGAGTTGTGCTTGATCGAAGGTACAAAAGGAGGATTTATGTTAGGTTTTCTAAGGATGTATGGTGGGAAAAAATGTGTCTAGACTACATGCACTCTCATCCTCTATTTAACTAAGGTATCGAGGCAATGAGTAAGAGGCACACCAAGACTGATACAAAACATATAGAACTCAAAGGGGGTATAGGGACTGCTAATATCACATACCCAAAGGGAAATAACCCTTACACTAGGAAAACCTAAGGTTTCCAAGGCTCTAGGTCGAAGAAGAGGAAGGAACCCTGTTGAGGTATCAACACTATGGGGAGATTAATAAGAAAATGAACATGCAAAGTCTACGCTAACTAAAGTAAATCATGCAACATAAAGGAATTGGAATACAATATGATAACCTAGCATGTGGATAAAATACTAAGATTATATAAAGTGATAAGCTAATATATGAGACTACTCTATATAAAATGGCAAGTCGGGTTAGAACACCTATCTGTTGGGGGAGGTCGTTGATGCATTTATTTTCCGAAGGAGAATACACCAAGAGAGAGTATATTTCAGGTGGAGAAGGGGAAACAATCTAGTCCTAGATCACTATAAGTGACCCAAGAGTGAAAACAAACTAATCCAACCAAGAAGAATCTCCAAGCTAAGATTCAAGATGTAATAAATCCAAGAGCTGAGCAAGCATATGCAAGTTGGCACAGAATATTAGAGCTAATGGCGAGTTCCTATAAAATTTTGTGTTATATAATATGTGGTGAATGTGTTTTTTGGCATTTATATCGATGCCATCACCCACAGTGAAGGTGTCATTAGGGATTTGAAAATGCACAAATGCAATCACTTGTAGGTGATGACATCAGTAGGAGGGAAATGCTAAGGGGTGTGTGCAATGTGTCATGAAAATAAAGGGAATGTAAGGAAAAAGTAATGTGGTCATGAGAAAGTAAGGTGTCAGAAGAATGTGAAGGAAAGTAAGAAGATAAAAGAAAAAGAAAGACATGAATAGGACAAAAATCCATTCTCTCTCCATGTATCATCCCTAACCCAATGGTTATGTGAATAACCATACCCCTATCCTGAATGATCCCCTTAAGGCACCCGTTCCTAGAAATAGATGCATTATCAACCTATAACCTGGAAGAGAAATTGTTAGTAACATGTGTGAAAATAAAAAGCATAAAAAATTAGGTGTATCCATGATCTTCATTCAATGATAAATCAACTCTATTCCATTAGATTCCATCCACTTGGTAGTATTCCTAAACACTCACCTCAAACTTTATGGTGTGGTCATTATCATCTCCTCATATCATTCAAACCAGTGACCACTTCTTAAGTAATCCAATCATGGGCCACCCCCTTCACCCATATGATAAAGGCCTTTTTTAGTAAGTGAAGGATAAATGCCAAGGAGGATGAACATGATGGAGTTGTTTGTCATGATCATTGGAGTCACTTCTAAAAGCCTAAGGAGCAAGAGATTGATCCTCACTCTCCCTATATGATAAAAAAGGAACCATCATAGCTAATCCATGTGTTAGTCTCAAGATCACATCAAGGGGTCTAACAACAATGTTTCTAAACACTCATTCGAAAGTGTGAGGTGTCTCAGTGCATCTTGCGGAAGGAGGAGATTACGATCACCATGTCTCGTATAAATAATTTCTTCATCAAGAATAAATCGAGTGAATACCTTCTCTTTCTCTCTTCTTGCTCCCTCCATATTCTAGTTTCCAATTGAGGATGCAATTTTTTCTATTTCATCATGTTCACTTAAATGACCATTAGCTAAACATTATAGAAGTCCTTTTTCCAATAATAAGAAAAGGACTCACTTCCTAAGAATATGAAAGGTCACAAGTGATGTGGATAGGTGAAGAGTCATGTGGGGAGTAGATGAAAATACATTGTAATGTTATAAATTGAATGGCTTCTCCATTCCAAGGGGTTGGAAATTGTTGATTGAATGTATGTTGTTGAGAGTTCCACTTCTACATCAAGCAATAAAAGTTGTAATTCTTTTATTTCTTGTTTCATGTTCCTCTACTCTCTCTTTCCAACTTTGCATATATGATAATCTTGTAAAACCAAGAAAGGTGTTTGTGCATTTGATGAATGAATCAATGGAAGTATGTGTTTATGGTTTGTTTTGTCTTATCATGGTTTGCATTGTTGTGTTCTTCTAATTAGATGTGGACTTACTTTGGTTATTGTGTGTGAACTCTACTAGTGCCTACTCATAATAATAACCCTCTCTCTAATTTCTCTCCTTTATCCCTCATCGTGAAACTTCCTCCCTTGTACCCCATAAAATAACTTTTACATAGGTTCAATGAAGTGTTCTTATGTGATCCCCAACCTATTTGGCCACCCCACAAAATTAGGATAGTTTACATTCAATAATGGGAGCCTCCCCATACACAGGAGGGGCTTAGCCCCGTATTGTTGGTGAAAACCCAATAATTTGTCACACGACAAAATATTTCACCAACACCACTATATCTACAGAGAAATCCCACTTGATGGTTGAAGCATTGATTTCTTGAAATGGGATGGTAGGAAGTTCTTCTAGGGTAGGAATTTTAAATATCCCATGTTGTTGTAATAGGTCAAATTTCTAAGAGTTGGTATCACCTTCTACTTTATAGATAACTCTTAGATGTGCGAACTTTACACATTGAGTCCATGGTTAACCTAGGATGATGTTATAAGGCAATGGGAAGTTGAAGAGCATGAATTTGACACAGATTATATAAGGAGGCATAGTGATAAGAAGCCAAATGCATACCATATGGGGTATCTTTCTACAATCGTATCCTTGACACGTGCTCCGAGTGGATTTTAAATTGTCTATAGAGTAACCTAGTGTCTTGATGAAGTCAAGAGAACTGAAATAAGTACCATGACCTTTATTTATGAGGGATCTCTTAGTTGTAGTGTGGCAAATATAAAATTAAATAAATAGGGAGAGTCATCAACATGAAATAGGAGTTCATCATGTATCATAGAATTAAGGGGGAAGCAAATGCATAAATAATTATCCATATAAAGTTTGGTAGAAATGGATAACTCCTAACATTGTCACATAGTGCTCTCTTCTAAACCAAGCAGGTACATTGCTACCCAATAGTTTGTGGAAAAGGAATATTCATGATGAAGAGTGTATTTATAATATGCTCACGATGTTAGGGTGAGGTATGCAAGATCTCTAAGAATGGGATTTGACTAGGAAAATGAGAAAGTTCGGTGAGAGGATCTCAATATTCAAGGTTGGGTTGTGCATCGACCAACTCAGGAAGGATCTGGTCCCGAACAAATTCTAAATAAGGTATTCGGAAGAAATTTCTAGAGATTGGGTGTGATCTAACATTTCTATGGTTGGTGATGGTAGAAGCACTACCATAAGGGATGATGTCATAGGAATGATTAAACGATGAGATATAAGAGATCGGCTATGTAGGAATATCTTTATAGGGGCCGATGACATTCACCCAAGATACAAATTTAGAGATAGTGATGTTCATGAGGTTCTTATCATGAGAAATGGGAATAGATGATAATGTATGGGCTAGCTTAAGTTGAAGGAGGATATGAGGGTTAACTATAAGTGATAATACATTTAGAACCATCCAAGTGAAGCACATTTTTAGTAGAGGCACTAGTATAGGGATAAAATGTGTCAAAAAAGTTGGTGGCTACCTTACCAACTTGATCGAGTTAGATTTTTCATGTTTAGAGTGATTAGGCAATGGTTCATTATAGATTTTGAGATGTTCATTAGCTTGATGAATAGATTCATGCCAATCATGTTGTTGGGATTTATCACATGCCTTAATGGTTTCATCTAACCTTTCTCAAGTGATGGTTGCATGATCAAATTTGTTACCAAAGAGAAATATGTAGGCACATGATCAATGAGCATGTAAATTGTCATATGAATGGCCCTAATTATCACACCACCAACATAATGTAATCTCATCATGTCATCAAGGAGATGGTGAAATGTGTCTACCGCTGTGGTAAATGGGCAAGGTAGGCATCATCGTAGCTCTTTCTTGGATAGAGGTTGGTGACAATAAACATAAGAGGAGGTATAGTTTTGATTGAGAAGCAAATCAATCAATGTTATGGATAGTCCTATTGGAAGAATTACCTTAAGGAAGAGTATATGTGAATCCATCATCAATAGCATTCTTTTTCTAAAACACATGAGGACTTAGATATTTTTAGGGGTTTGATACTTTTGAGAAGGATTTTTAAACTCTTTCATTAGATATTCTTGGCACATGGCTTGTTTGAATGCTTCTTCCAAAGAGGTAGGGGAAAATGATCTGACCTTGTATTGAAGGCACTCAAGTTTTCAAAAGAACAATTAGGATAGGATCCTATATTTTATATTATTTTTATTCATTAAATCACTAACTCAAAGAATGCGTAGATTTTTACTAATATCCAAAAATCCAAGGGAATAGACCAAAATTATAGAATGAAATTTTTATTCCATTTCGTGGTGAATCTTAATCCTAATCAATATAGATAGGTAGACTTAATTGATTTAAACTATGCCCCATATATAGATAGGGGTAACTAGGGGGTCAAATGATAGGTATCAGTGGAAGTGCAATTATGTATGCAACTAAGGCATCCTAACGAATGAAAGATTTGAGCCTTGTTTTTAATTTATTACATAAAAGGACACAATTAGGGCATGTCATGTTCAACCCTAGTGGATAAAGTCTTCCAATGTTTGATGAAGGCTTGGACAGATTTCTTATCCATTTTCTTGCAATTGATGAAGACATTAATGTTGTTTTCAGGAAGGTCATTATATTGGAATTTGTTTACTCAATTGGTTACCAAGATCTCTAGTTCAATAGTGGATTTGGATGGGAGGTGTGATACCAATCCAATACATATCATGTGAGAGTATTATATAGGATCTTGGTAGTAGCATACGAGTTGTTCTTGACCTAGTCCTTATAGAGATTACAAAACGACTTGATATAGAGAGTGGGATTAGCGAACAATTGTAAGTGATGGAAGGAAAAACACCTTCAATGTCCATAACAACAATGTAAGGTGATAACATTTATTTTTGGATGGCTTACAGGTCTTGTTGTGAATGGTTGTGCAATGGGAAGTCCATTAGGCCCAACTAGAAGTAGAAGGGGCTGACCTTGATTTTTCATGCCTCAAGAGACCATTTGAGGTTGATTGGCAAGTTGAGTGAGGCTAGTTTGAAGTTGTAAAAACTAATTTGTAGCCATGGTTTATTGTTGACTTAGACAATCAACGAGATGCATGATGAGTTTGGTAGAATCCATATTAGTAGAGGCATCAATATTGTTGGCTAAATTGGGATTTTCTCCATATTTGGGAGTCTCGGGATGGATAGTATCAAAGATCCAATTTCTAGGAAAGGTAGTCATCAAGGATTTTGCATAACATTTCAAGAAACTCTCCTTCATACTTTTGAGGAAATTGTTGTAATTTTTTTTACATAGTTGGAGTATAATCATGTTTGAGGACACTCCCATGTTCCCCTTCTTCTTTAGGTTTGAAGATAGGGTTTCCAATGTTGGACCTACTCGTATGTTTTGAGGTGGAGGTTTGGTACTTCTAGAGTTAGCTCCTATGGTGAGACAATCAGAATTATATGGAGTTGGCTTAAGAAGGCCCTAATTTTGGGAGTTATTGTGATTAGGTAGGGATTGTTCACTTGGAGATTAATAAGAATATCCCAAAAAGTATTCTATGGTGAAGAGAGATTGTTTATGGAAATCTTATTAAAGATGATTTTCAAATGGGATCAGAGTATTGACAATGGCATATGGGTTGATGATTCAAAAGAAAAAGAGAATTTGCAGATGGTATAGTTCATGTAGAAAATGTGCATAGGATCTGATGGTATCTATAAGTGTTAGTCTAGTGAAAACAAGATCAGTCATGTAGTAAGGTCTTGTCAATGGATGATGGTGTAAAGAAAGCAGAAAAGTTGGAAAGTGAAGCAAATATGACCTATTTTAGGGTAGAGTAGGCTTCACATTGGGTTCATCATGGTGTATGATGGGTAAAAGAGAGGTTCCTAGCTAAATTATTAAGTATAGGGATCTAATCTAATACTAGCCACACCATACAATAAAAGGTGCTTAAGGAGCACTAAAGTCATAAGTATAGAGGATAATATCCCTATCCCTAAGGTAGATACAGCTTTTAAAGGTCTGTAACTAAGATAAAGTTAGGTATCCTAATAGGATTTTGAAATAGAGAAGGAAAAAATCAAGGGGTGGATAAATCTAAGTGGCGTAGGAATAATAAGACAATGCAATAAAATAAATAAAATGTATATCTAATCTAGCCTATAGTAATGAATGGCCAATAAAAACAAAGACATACATAGAAAATAAAACACTAAAGAGGGTTAGAAATGCTTACATGCATTGTATCTCTCAATGTGTGTGTGTGTGTGTGTGATCATTGATGAATAATCCTCCCCATAGACAAAAACACCAAGAGAGAATCGTTATGGGTGGAGAAGGGGAAAGCTAAACAAGAATAAATCCAGTCCTAACTCACTATGGTGCCCAAAATTCAAAAGAGGAAAGCTCCAAAACTCCAAATTAAATCAATAAGTGTGAAGGAATGCAAAATAGTGCAAGAAAAATCAAGTATAAGTGTGAGAAAATGATTATCAATTGGTGAAAATAACAAGGAAAAATAGGGGTATATATAGCCAACACCATCACTCGTGGGTGATAGCATCGACCATGAGAAAACCAAAACATGTCTCATAGTCCATGGGCAATGACATCGGCCTTGGGGTAAACCCTAAGGTTAGAGGATGAAAACATGAGGAATGGAGGCCAAAATGTGAGTGGTGGGTAATGATAAATGTCTAGAGTGACTAAAAGCAAAGGTAATAATGTGTAACAAGTGGAGACAAGTGAACATAATGGGAAAAGTAGACATAATGAATGAAATGTGTGATCAAGGGGAATACATGAAGCAAGTATACTATGACTAAAGCTAATAACAACATATCTCAAATGTTGTGGTCTAGCACAAATAACCAATCTCGATCACACCCCAATCTAGACATGCCACTTAAGGCACTTGCTAAGGAGGAGAAGCATCAAAAACCCTCTACAAAATAAATGGTTAGAAAGCATAAAAATACGTTCTATACAAGATGTATTACTAATTTAGGGAGATTTAGGAGATATTTGACTATTTTAGGAATGTAATTTTCAATGTATGATCTTTAGAATACCAAGTGAGTTCTTAAGTAAATTAGACTTACTTATACACGCCTCTTTCGTAGGTTAATTCTTACATTAAGGCCAATCTATAGGATAATACATGACCCATAAATGATATTCAAATTGAGAAAAGAGCCATTGGAGAGTGGGAGATCAAACCTTGTAGGTCAGCCCATACTGTAATATAATCTAGTCCCATTTTATATAGATTCATACAAGCAGCTTAGTGATGTTCAACTGAGATTTCTATGACTAATATACTATTTTGGATAATGTAACTAAGTGAGAATGATAGAGAAGTGTGTAGGGTTAAAAACTATGTAGAAGAGAGAAATATATACCAATTAGGCTTTATATGTGAGCGTAATTTATAATATAGGAGAAAATCCAAACTTATCGGTGTCCAAGGATAAGTTGTCAAATTTATGTCTACACTTGGTTATATTACGCAAAACATGATAATTGATACTAATACCTCCATTGAGAAAGTTATTATATATCTTATGGTTGAAGATGATATTGTGGCTATTACTTTTATAGTAACTTTTCCCTTATCTCATGCGACATGTGTCTAGGTTGCTCATGGATTCGTAGTCTTTAAGCTATACAATCTATTTTGCACAAATGCATACATATTATTTATAATCAAGTTATTCAAAAGCATTTACCAATAAAAAAAAAAAAAAAAAGTTATTATAGTCAAGGGTATCCTATATGAGGCCCCATTTCCTATGATTTTTAGTAAGAAAGTGATGGTTGCGAAACCTAATCCTATCACTCATATACATGTTACCTTTAGCGGGTATATCCCTCGCATGCCTTCTCGTGAGTATCTTATTACACATATTACCTCTAGTGGGTCTATCTCTTGCAAGCTTCCTCTTAAGGTTCCTATTGAAAATACTATGAATCCTAAGAAGCTTATATGACTCTAAATTCCTAAGTTCCATCCACATCCTAATACACATATGACACACTAGATGTTTGAATCTCCTTTGTTTATGGGTTTTCCCATCCTTTTAAGGTCCATCTTGATAACACTACACATTCCAATTATTTGAGATCCAATTTGGATGGATCTCGTATACCCCCTAGTGATGTAGTCATAGGGTATATCTTATGTTTCCCTTACACTTAATACAAATATTCCAAAAATACAAAGAACATTAAAATAATCACAAAAATACCAAAACATTCAAATATTAGCAAAACATAAAACCAGGACCTATTTATGACTTGATTTTCTAGTTTGTTACTTTACATATGTTGTTTGTCATACATTTTGATAGATAACATAGTTTTCTACATGCATTTTACACATGCATTCATGAGGTATGTTGATATTGATGCAGACATACACACATTGATTTATGATGATAGGTGTCGACCTAGACCCTTCTCGCTTAACCTTAATCTTCTACGAGTATCTCCTACCCTACTTAAGCGATTTTGTTTTAGTGTAGATATTTTACTTCCTCATTACGCTAGGTATTGTATATTGTGTATATGTTAATTTTTTGACTAATATGGCTAACATGTGTGTTTTGCGCAATGCTAGTTTATCTTGATTTATGTGCCTTTGAGCTCCTATTTTCTATTGTATTCACTTGCTTGTGTGATTATGTGTTTTCTTCTCTATATACGGCATGTGGATATTTTCTATATTTGTTTTGGTGATACTTTTATGGACCTTGTTTGTGACTTTTATAGCCTATTTACTATGTTGGTTGTATGTGTGATACTTTTATGTCCCTTATTTTTGGCTCTTTTATTTTTCTATGACTAACATATGCGACATTGCTTGTGTATTTGTATGCTAGATTACTTATATGTTTGTTTTCCTTTACGCTTGTTTATTACTATAAATGATTACTTTCGTGATTGTTGTTTTTTTTCTTGTTGATATATTTGTCTCATGGGTTCTACCATGCACACCCTTATAGGAATTAGATCTCAATGGTGGCCACCCAAAAAACCTTCCATGTGATTCAATGATATACGTTATCCAAAATACCCCTGGGTTATTTTGATAACTTACATTTCCATCTTAGATTGGGTAGGTATAAATTGAATTTAAAATGGGATAAACCAGTGTTGGGGTATTCCTATCATCCTTGTTAAGTCCCTCCATTTCCATACTTATCCAAAAACCTCAAAATTGGGCAAAATATGCTCCTAGTCAGCTAAATCAGTCAAATTGGGAACACAAGGAATTGTTCATTTGTTCCTTGTGTTCGATGCATGAGTAACTCGGTCGATGGATGAGGTAGGTGGGCGGGGAAGTGTTTTGGATGGGTCAATTATTTCAGGCACCAACATAACAATTCTATAGGGCCAATAGTTTGTCGATCGGGTGACATAACCAATGGGGCAGAGGGGAGAGTGGAAAATTAGGTAAGTTGGGCCCCACAGTACAAAGTGCACAGTTTCGCCCTTCATCTAGTTCTATGATCGAATGATTCATCCACCCCAATTCACAAAAACATTAAAGTGGTTGTAGCACACATGGAACTCTATCACATTCCTCCTAAGCTCTAGAACTTCATATGGCCATAAATTTCACACTGGAACTTCAAAATTCACAAAATTGGACTTGTTAGAAAGATATCGTCATGAAATTCAATA
This sequence comes from Taxus wallichiana var. yunnanensis, assembly GCA_018340775.1. NCBI lineage: Eukaryota > Viridiplantae > Streptophyta > Pinopsida > Cupressales > Taxaceae > Taxus > Taxus wallichiana. The sequence goes on along the minus strand of CM031243.1, from coordinate 342,920,662 downwards.
TGAAAACAAGAAATATTTATTTTAGTGGGGCTAAGTGATTATAAAAGGGAAAAAATATTCTTAGCATTAAAGGAGTAGTTCCAGGTAGCTCAACTACTAGATTTGATGAGGTATGGTGCCCATTACTTCTCCTACAAGTAAATTATCATGGGGAAATGGTATTGGTAGGGTGCTCATGCCTATTTTTAGACATTTAATGCATGATGTTGGTGGTTGAAGGAAGAAATTTGAGTTTCCCTCTCTTTTCCCTCCTCTCTCTTTCCCATCATCTATAAATTGTAAAATGATGTTCATTTGTAAAGGTTAGACCCTTTCGAGAATAAAAGGGGATCATTTCAAAGTTGCATAAGTGTTCTTGAGTTACATGCATCGATTGGGATTTTTCAACATGTTTATGCCTTCTTCCTTTATAGTAATGATATGTTCAGCTTCTTAAGGTAATATAATTCATGTTTTGTGGCTATTTTCTTCCCTGAGTTGTGTTTTATTGCATGTTCTTGCCTTTTCATGCATTTGTAGGTATGTTGTGTATGTCTCCTCACTTTTCGTGGTTTATTTCTATTGTGCGAGAATGGAGTTTTAAATGTTTCTTTGGACTGTGGATCTCATGTCTACCCTCTCCTCCTTCATTTTCTCCCATTTTCCCTCATTTGAGAGTTTTTTTCCCCCTTGTTCAATTGTATCACCTCTTTTTAGCTTAGGATTTCTGTTTTTATGCATTTCCCTCTCTCCCATGGTCCATGTGGATGTTAGATTAGGATTAGGTAGTTTTATTTCTAGCTATAGGAGTAGTTTACCATTAGGATTAGGTAGAGGAACCAACCTTCTCTGGAGGTCTGTCTCAAGAACCAAGGTCCCACACTTGGAGATGGTCCCATGTTACCCAAAAAATTTGATTTTCTCATTCATGCAAAATCGATGGTGTTGTTTTTCGTAGATAATAGCTTTTGGCACACCCGATGGGACCCCTTTAGAATTTAACCTCTATATTTTACCAAGTTTGATGTGTTCTTGGTAAATTTTCAGCCTTTGAGGCTCTATAAAATACATCCGGCTACTTCCAACTATGTATCTACAAGTTTCAACAAAAGATTTGTGCCTCAATTTCATGAGAAGAATACAAACAAGACAAATTATATCATTTGGAGAGACCTTTGACTACTTACAGCTATCACCGAGAAGAAGAAGAAGAGGCGGGTCAATTCAGAGATCACCATCACCACCAGAAATAGTTCTCCTACTCCTCCCAAAGGGCCCTTTGTGCTCTTTCTAGGGTTTTAAGGCCCATTATATTAATGGCTCATTAGAGAAATTGGGATTTTGTTACATTCAATGGAGTAAGTCCTCTAATCCTTCCTCAATATGATGACATTTTGGTTGTGGCTTTGAAGAGTGTTCCTTTCTTCACTAGAGAAAACACTACAACTCCCATTGAGCATATTAAAGATGTTGCAAACATATGTTCAGTATACCATGTCACTTAAGACAATGTTGTAGTCAGGTTGTTGGCCACTTATTTCAAAGGAAAATCCATGCAATGGTATAGGGGGTTGGAAATTAATTCCATTACAAATTGGAATGACTTGGGACATGCTCTTTGTGACCATTTTGAAGATAAGTCAGATCATCTATCATTGGTGGAAAAGTGACAACAACAAAGAGATAGCCCCTAATGAGCTAATGTATGATTTCAACATCATATTTCTTAAGATTTGGGATAGAATCCCACAAATGGTAAGGCATACAACCCAATGTGCTTTCCTCTAATACTTAAGAGCTTTAAATAGTGATATATCTCTCATGATTTAGTCTATGGGAGTTATAATCTTACCGGATGCTTATGCTATTGTTATTAGAGCATAGAACATCCTCATTTAGGCTAGAAAACTTGCTCCTAGACCCCCAATACCCATATTCCCATAAATAGAGACATCCACCGCCCATCGTGGTCCTTGATTAGCTCCTATCCCATCTCCATGAAACCAAATCTCTAGTCAAGCATCTACTTCCTCATGTACCTCAGATTGAGTTGCAAGAAGTAATGAAGCAATTAAAAAAATTTGCGAATGATTTGGTATTTAATAAGAGGAAACAAGCTCAAAGTTACAAACCTTACCAGCCTTCATACCAACCTAAAAATTCCCCTTATCAACCAAAAAAATGCCATACCAAGCAAATTCCCCAGTTCAAGCCAAATTTCTCCTACAAAACCATTTCGACCATATAATCTAAAGATGGATAGTACATCTAAATCTTTAGTTATTATTCAAAATAACCTTATGCAAGATCACAAGTGGTGTTTCCCTTATCATCTTCCTTACAACCAATTCACGTGTCCAAATCAAATTTTAAACCAAGATTTAATGGTGCAAAGTGCATCTATTTCTCAAGAAGTGCCCTCATAGGAAAATTAGTAGTAAATAGTTACTCAAGTGATACCACCAAGTGATACTTCTCTTATGAATTGGAAAATAGATGAATTTTTGAATGAACCAAACTCCTCCTAAAGGTGTGATGTTAATACTATATCAAAAAGAAGAGATAAGGAAGAGGGGTAGTCAAAAATGTGGGTCCTTCTAAACCTTCTTTGACACTCCAAGGAGGTGGAAATTCAAACATAACTCCAAATGTGTAAGGCTAGACAAAGGGTCCTCTCGCATCCTCTCAAACACAAGAAAAGTTTGTTATCAATAAGGTACAACAAAGGAATAATTTACATTTCTTTAACATCCTTGAATAGATGAAGAAAACCAACTGAGTATCTTGATGTAGGAATCCCTAGTAATTCCAAGACAACAATATCTCTTGTAAGTAACTATGGTCAATCTATTTATTCCAAGTGAGTTACCTAAAGAAGTAGATAATGTGTTCACCAATGTACCTCAACAGAGGAATGGCAAACTAGGTAATGATGTTAAACCTCCACCTTTCTACATATCCCTAATCATCGATGATCATTTAAAACATAATTACATGATCGATTATAGAGCAACCAACTCCTTCATGTCCAAACACATTACAAACCAACTAGGTCTGAAATATTAATCTTTCTCTAAAGGTATCATTTAACTAGATGGAACGATAGTAGGAACTATTGGAGTTATTAGAGGTCTAATCCTCGCGCTGCATGCATGCCCTAATTTCTCAGTTCCTTAAGACATTTTCATAATTGATCTACCTCCACTCTTTACTTTGTGTTTATCTAAAGAATTTATTTCCAAAATTGGAGGATATCTATCAACTTGACTGGTCTCGTATGCTCTTCAAAACTAGGTATGGCACTAAGGCTACTATCAAATTTGAATCAATTGCTACATATCATATAGAACCTTATGTTCCCAACCCCATCAATGTAAATTATACCATCTTTGATCAAGAATATTGTCCAAGTACCCAAGAAGCAAATACTCGATTGAAGGTATTCCCGATTTTCTAGTTGATGAGTGGGGAAATGAATATTATGGTTTTGATCTGTATCATTAGATGGAAGAAATCAGTCTTGGTATTTATTGTATGCATGAAGAGAATTTACCCCTACTTAGTGTTGTTAAACCAACTGATGGAGAGGAGGGTGGCATTTGAAAAACTATTTAATGGATCAAGAAGCAAAGGGTGGTGTAGTCATCAGTATCTCCAAATGGTATGAAGCATTACTCCTCTTTCAGATTCCAATTTAGCTGCTCCAACAATACAGTGGAATATGAATCCCTTATCCCTGGTTTGTAATGGGAAAGGAAGAAGAACATAAAAATTTTACCGACCTTTAGAGATAGTGAGTTGATTGTAAACCAATTCAGAGGGTCAACATGGCTAAAACGACTTGCTAAAGGCCTAAAAACATAGGTTATGTGATATTCTCAAATATTTTGAAGCCTTTAGTATCCTTTCCATTCTAAGGAAGAGTAATGAAGTTGATAGATTTTCTGCAAATGTCGAGTAAGGTTTGACGTTGTTGAGAACATTAAGAGAGAAAAAGTGCAACCACATATCAGGGTAGTAGTAAGGCTTGTTATACTAGACAATGACACCAATTGGAAGGTGTTTGAGAATGATCAACACATTGTGAATTTTATTAGAGAAGAGGCTGATTTTTCTTCAAGAAATCAAGATAAGTTGGAGCAGCAATATAGGAGACAAATTTTTCAACTCAAAGTCAAATAAATTGCCCAAGGGATTAGTGACCTTGGAATCCATTTTCATCCCTAATGAAAATTTTAGAAAATAAAAGGAAAACATCACAATCAAGGGTGAATATTCAAAACCCATCTCAATTGTTGAAGAAAAATTTCTCAAAATTGGTAAAATATGCACTCCACAAGAAAAATGTGATTTTGTAGAACTTTGCCAAGAATTTGTTGATATTTTTGCATGGAGCTATGAAGACCTTAGAGGTTTTGATCATAATTCAACTCACCATACGATTGAACTAGGTTCAAGCGTCAAGCCTATCAAACAAAAATAGAGGCCCATTAATCCACATATTGAGCCCTTAATGAAGAAGGAATTGAATAAGTTGATTGAGGAAAACATCATCTTTCCCATCAATCATTCATCATGAGTAGCTAATCTAGTCCTGATGCGGAGAAGGAAAGGAGAAATCAAGCTATGTGTTGATTTTAGAGACTTAAAGAAAGTTTCCTTGAAGGATCATAACTTGTTGCCCTTTATGGAACAAATATTACAAATGATTGTGGGATTAAAAAGTTTTTCTCTTCTATATGGCTACTCTGGCTACAATCAAATCATGGTGAAGGAAGAAGATCAGTTGAACATCCTTTACCACTAAATGAGGAACTTATTGCTATAGGAAAATGCCTTTTGGTTTGTCCAATGCAGAGCAAAATTTCAAGATAACCATGGATATGGAATTCAAAGGGTTGATCAATAACATTATTCTTGTGTATCTAGACAATATCACGTGTTTTCTAAGAATGAATTTTATCATATTTTCCATCTAAGGCATGTTTTTGAAAGATGTAGGTAGTTTAGAGTTTCTCTCAACCCAAAAATGCATCTTCATAGCTCATGAAGGTAAGCTCCTTGGTCATATTGTCTCTAAGGAAGGATTAACCATTTATCTAGAGAGATTTGATGCCATTATGACATTTCCATTACCTAGTCATAAGAAAGCACTTTAAATCTTCTTAGGGAGAATTAATTTCGCTAGGAGGTTTATTCTGAATTTCGCTAACCTTGTCAAGTCATTGACATTGATGCTAAAGAAGAATTTAGCTTTCAAATGGACAACTAAGGGAAACGATAGCTTTGAATCCATAAAGCAAGTAATAGGATAGGCTCTAACTCTCATCAACCCTGATTTCACCAAGGAATTCACCTTGTACGCTTTTAGAGGCACTAAAAAATATCTTCCATATTGGTACAACTGAATGAAGAAGGCTTGGAACAACCTGTTGCCTTTTTAGGCAAAGTCTAGAGGATTATGAGGTGAGATATTTAGTTATTGAAAAACATGCAATGGTTATTATAATAAGTGTGAAGAAGTTCATACATTTGGTATCCAACAACAAGAACCCACTTAATGGTCTCACATGCTGGTGTGAAATATTTTCTTCTAAGCAAGGATCTAAATAAAAAGAGGGCTCAAGTTAGATAACTTTGATTTGATATAATTTGTATTGACCCTTATTTAAGAGTAAATTACTGTAAGAAATGATATTCAAATGATTTAAGTACAGTAAAAAGCAATAAGCATTAAAAATGTAAATCCCAATCCAATGAAGGTAGAAAGATTAATTATTTGATTTTGTGCAACCTATGAGTGATCTTAACTGTGTATTTGCTAGAATCGAATGGAAACAACATCATAATGGCTCGAGGGTTCAAAAACTTGGGAATGTACATAGAAGAAGTACCTATAGGATGGTAGGAGCGTCCCAAGTGCTAATGACTAATCTAGACTCTTGTGTCTACCAAAATGCTCAGTGTCTTCGATCTCTTCTCGGTCGAAGACCTTCACCAATAATCACTCTTGTGAAAGTTGCACGATGATAGCGGGATGGATCTAGATTGTCACAAATATGCAGAATGTGTGTGATGGAATAGAATGAACTCCCATGTAGTAAAAAAATCATGCACTTTAGACATTATTTAACCCAAGATCATACTATTATCTAGAAGGTTCTTGAGTGAAGAAAGTACTAATTAATTTCATCTTTTGGCCATCTTATTTTACTATTATTTTTTTCATTCCCACACATTTTTATATACATGCCCAGTTTGTTTCAGCACTTTCTCATCATTTTAGCCTAAACCGGGGTGCCATGGGGAACCCTAGTCCCACCTACGGGGGTGCACTGATACTTTTCAAATCTTCCCACCACTTTTTGGTCCTTTTCTGACCATTTTTCATCTTTATATTTTTCCTAGTCGGCCATTTTAGGGTTAATTACGAAATTAGATCAAGAGAACCCTATAAATATAAAGTTATGAGACCATAATGAGGGTCCTAGCGTCATCTACTACTATCACTCCATCTAGAGTTACATCCATTACATCACTTACATCCACATAGTTCCATGCATCAAGGCTAGGAGATCTACATCAACACATACACTTTACGGGGGGGATTCTATTCTATTCTATGCATACATACTATTATATTTTTATAGTTAGTTATTGCTCATTATTTCACAAAGTGTGACTCACACAAGAGCACCTAGGGCACAACATGCACACACACACACAGAACTACATTTTGGTCTGAAATGTAGTGCAACGCCGAGTAGTAAGTCCATTGTTGTGGCGCTTGAGGTCACCCAACCCATTCATTTGCATTTTTCTATTTTTGGGTTTTGATACTCCTTTTGTCTCTTGCAGGTTGTCATTACATTATTCAATACATTTGGCGCAGCTTCAACAAATTCATTACGATAGACAACGATGGTCACAGGCCATCTCCCAACCCTAAAAGAGTCAAGTTCCGAGATGTTTTAGAGATCATGCCACGTGTTCTGCATACCAGAGCGTCTTGGGTGCCCCAAGACCTCCCTAGGTGCTCTAGTGGCTCAGACCCTCCATACCCACCCTTTCTAGGACCATCAGGCAACCATTCCTCCTTCTCGGAATTTCTGTCAAACCCGTAACACCCTAAAATAATCATCTACAACCAGCTAAGTTCTTTCCTAACTTTATTCTTGCATATTAGGGTTTTATTTCTATTAGTTTTAATTATTTATTCATTTTATATTACTTTAGCATAGTCATTTACAATGTTTTATGTCCTCCTATATTAGATTAACTATATTAGCATACTCCTAGTTTATCCTAATTTTAGTTAATCATTTTGGTGAACCCGACCTTCGAATGCACCTTTTTTCTAGGGATTTTCTTATATTTTCCATCATGGCTCCCAATTTACTCGAGTCTCTTTATCTTTTTACTTAAGAGATACCCTCATTGTTAGGCTATTTTGCAAAAACAGCTAGACAACATGTATTTGGATGACAATATGTTGCCACACCAAATTAGTTCTATATTCGATCATTTATCTAACGACTCGACCCTAGTGATTCTCCAACTACTTAACTCCTATTAGATTCAATTCAAGATCTACATGCTTTATTTCAAGATGAATTTAAGGCTATGAAATCAACCATTACATCCCTTAGATCTGAAATTCAATAGCTTAAGGATGTTTCTCAATCACATGTTTGTGTTCCTTCTACATCTTATTTGTAATCTATGTCCACTACATGTCATATAGTTAAACCTCAAGTCATGCCATTGCCAAAACCTCTCATACTTGATCACAATGCTAAGCCACATGAAATTCTTATTGAGCTTCTTAGTTGTCAATTGATCACTCTACCGTCTATTGATTACTATCCTCCTTGTCACCTAACAAAGTATCAAGATCATCCATATTGTCATTATCATCAAATCAATGGGCATAATGACCACAATTGTTATGCTTTACAATGTAGAGTCAAACATCTTGAGCATCAAGGATTTATTTCATTCACTGGAAAACATCCTATTGCACACCCACCTACAAATACTATACCCACATGGGCTCCTAAGTCTATTCCACCTTTGCTTAGTCAAGATCAATCTAAGCAAGCTCCTACGGCCGCTAGTGAACCTCCCTCTAATATTTCTATGGAAGTTCTAGATGATTCTCTTATTCATTACATGTGTGATATTGAAAACCCCTCACATGTGCATAGTGATCCTTCTCCTAGTCAAGAAAACACTTCTCTTATTCTTGATGTTGTTTCTTCTCCATCTAATGAGCATCAGGTTAGCATCACTCAAACAACTTCTAAGAAACCACCTATCGATGTTAGCTCACTAACTCCTCCTACTAAGTCATCTATAGAATTACAAAGTCAACCTAAGCAATCTCCTTTAAAAATCTAAACTCCAACCAATTAAGTTTGTCAAAGCAACTAATCCTCCTTCTAATGTTTATGATATATATTCACTTACACCACCACCATGCAAGATTCTACCATTATCTCCTACCGTTAACCTTGTAATGCCAACACCTATTATCAACTCTACATATATTGATGACTGGGACCCAGATACAACTTGTTATGGTGATGAACCATTAGATGATCACACTCCTCTACCACTTCAGGGTCCCATCACTTTTGTTAAAGCAACTACTCCTTACATCAATCCACTTAGTGCCTTTTGACTAGATTTTCATTGCATACACACTTGGGGGGCATAATAGCTCACACATCCCCCCATCTTAGCATCAACACACCACCCATACTTGCATAGTCATATATCACACTCTTAGCATAGGCATACTCATCCTACAATCTAGCACCATCATTACCCGATGATGCACTCTTGTGCTTCGGTTCACACTTGACTATTAAGGGATTACCATTACACTAAACCCCACACACTACACTATAGACATTCCATATTACATTTCATCACACATCACACGTCATACACCATCCATTCGACACTTCGTCTACATACTACATTATACTAAGTTCTCATCATGCACATATTAGTCATTCTACGCATTACATACGCCATTCGGCTATTTACACTGCACACTTATACATCATCTATATTCTACATACTATGCTAGGTTACATTACATATGAGTCTAGCTTTACATTTCTAGTTTACCTACTTATGTTACATCATGTATTATACATTCACCTTTAGCATCGCATTCAACATACCGCGCATTTACATACCATATTCATCACTAGGTCATTTATACTACGTTTTCTTTTATGTGCTGCATTCACCACCCTATGACATACTTTAGTTCCTTGGTCCATACTTGACTGCCGAGGGTTTACAAATCAAATGGACCTTACACTCATCATGTGACATTTCATCATGCAACATTCCTAGGCTAGTGACATACACTTTAGGCTAAATCTTCACTCATCCCCTCTTCATCTAGTAATTATATACACTTTAGGCTAGATGACCACCACCATTGAATCATCTTGTAGTGATATACACCTTAGGTTACATCACCAATTCTCAACCTTTCATCGTATAGTGATATATGCTTAGGCTAAATCATCACTCATCCATTCATCAAGTCATGATATACGCTTTGGCTATAGGGTTCATGCACATCCTTTCTATATGTCACATCTCATCACCACTACATACACATTCATCACAGCGTGCTAGACACAAAAAAACACTACTCGACCATTTCCCGATGATGCACTCTTGTTTACGGTTCATTCTTGATTGCTGAGGGGGAAAAAAATAAACCTCATTGCATACAATTCCATCCACTCGGGGGGCATGCTGCTCCTATCATTCCATCTAGCATTTCATTCCATTCCATCCATACACAACATACTTGCATTGTCTTGGGGCATTTACTCTTGTTTACTAGTTTTTACATGATCACTTTATTACACATGTTAGATTGATTCCTTATATGTCATTATCTATATCATCCCCACATAAGCGTTCACGCCTTTGTTTATTGTGATCGCAGATACAGAATCTATAGGCAGCATGGATACTCGCCTTCTACCCTTTACTATAAGGTCGTTGGGGCATCCACATCCATCTTTTCAGGTGCTATTGTTTCATTTCGTACTTAGCACTTTTACATTTGGTTATACACATTTTGACATATTGGTTATTTCTTTAACATGTTAATGGGTGTTCCATGTGTAACACTTGTTTTACATGATTATATGTTTTCATGACTACTTGTTTGTCTATTTCTACTTGTCTTCTTTGTTTTCCATTGTATGTGGGATTTGCCCTATGTTTGTGTGCATACTTATTTTTTTTATTTATGGCCATGATGGCATTGTGTGTCTTGCGACATCATGAGTGATGTCCCATGTTTGCAACCCACTTTATGTGGCTTACTTTCTTTCTTACATGTTTACATTTACTACATTGTTCTGTGTAGCTTACACATGTTTTTATATGCATGCATTGTTTGTTTACACTTATCTTTATCTAGCCTTCTTGTTTGTGCATGCCTTGGTTTCTACTAAGCACTTTTTTAGGGCACATAGTTCAAAGTGTGGTTGGTCCTCTTTTGGGGCCGCATTCTCCTATTAACGACGTCGCATATGCCCCCAAAGAGGGGGGCATTACTTTGGGGTTTACATACTAACAAAATGCATTTACACCAGTTTAGTATAATGCACTTTCCACCCTTGGCATTGTGGGTTTACATACAGTGAGTGGGTTTAGACCAATCTAAAAACACCATACACAATGGCTTTAATAGGACAAAGTTTCCTTAGGATTTCTTGAAATCGATTACAGGCTTGGGGGTTAGAGTGGGTGTGCCTCTCTACACTACTTCAGCCAATGGCGTTAGATATCCCAAAAAACATGGATGCTACAGAGATCTCTTCACACACATTTCAGCAGAAGCGATTAGAGATTGGAGGACATAGAGCATTTCCTCCCTACACTTATTCAGCTAGGGTGGCATGAAATCGCCCAAAAAAATTTCAGTACAGGATATCCTTCTACACATTTCTCTTGACATGGATCAGGTGCACATGTTCCATTTACATTTTCATTTAGCGTATTTTACATTTGCATATTTTACACATTTCTATGCACATGTGTATTTTACATAGAGTTTTTACATACATACATATTTGACTACTTGATCGTTTTCTCCTTGTAGAGGTTCAACCAGTATGAGAAACAAAGTCAAATTGGGGGAAACAACAACAACAACATTAACAACAATATTCCACGATAACACATGCTTTACTAACCATGCAAGTACACTACACACCGTAACAACTACACACGCGTTCTACCCTAGGTTCACTCTCATCACTTTTTCTATGCACATTTTTCATCTTTAGATTCCACACTCCTCCATCTTCTTTTTTGTCATTCCACGCTTGAGTCTAGTCCTTCAAAGACATTTCTACTACACTCTCCATGGATATCAGGTACGCACTTCTATCTACTTTATGTTACCAAGCTTTCAACTCACCAACATAAAGTGGGGGCAAAATGTAGTCACAAAATCATGTACTTTAGACATTATTTATCTCGGTCTCATACTACTATTTAGAAGGTTATTGAGTGAAGAAACTAATAATTAATCTCATCCTTTGGCCATCTCATTTTACTATTATTTCAGCGTTCCCACACATTTTTATACACATGCCCAGTTTGTTTTGGCACTTTCCTATCATTTCAGCCTAAAATGGGGCACCCAGGCCTATACTAGGGTGCCCTAGTCCTACCCGGGATGCCTCGATTCTTTTCAAATATTCCTACCAATTTTTGGGTCTTTTCCGACGCTTTTCTCGCCTTTATATTTTTCCTAGTCAGCCATTTTGGGGTTAATTACGAAATTAGATCGAGAGAACCCTATAAATATAAAGTTATGAGACCATAATGAGGGTCCTAACATCATCTACTACTATCACTCCATCTAGAGTTGCATCCATTGCATCACTTGCATCCACATAGTTTCATGCATCAAGGCTAGGAGATCTACATCAACACACACACTTCATAGGGGATTATATTATATTCCATGTACACATGCTATTACATTTTCTATAGTTAGTTATTGCTCACTATTTCATATAGTGTGACTGACACAAGAGCACCTAGGGCACGACATGTGTACACACACATCAGAACTACATTTGGGTCTGAAATGTAGTGCATCACTCAGAGTAGTAAGCCCATTGTTGTGGCACTGAGGTCAGTCTGACCCATTCATTTGCATTTTTCTATTTTTAGGGTTTGATACTCCTTTTGTCTCTTACATGTCATCATTACATTATTTAGTACATTCGATGTAGTTTAGCAAATCCAAATGCAGGCAAACATCAAAGGTCACAGGTCATCTCCTGACCCTAAAAGAATCATGTTTCGAGATTTTTCAGAGACCATGGCACCTATTTTGCATACCAAAGCACCCCGAGCACCTCGGTACCCTCATAGCGCTACAATTTTCTCGATCCACCCTTTTAGGGACCGTTGTGAAGTCGTTCTTGCTTTTGGAATTTCCCGTCGGACACTGTGACACCGCGATGCGATAGTCATCTACAACCAACTGAGTTCTTTCCTCACTTTGTTCTTCATATTAGGGTTTTATTTCTATTAGTTTTAATTATTTAGTCGTTTTAAATTAATTTAGCATAGTCATTTACAACATTTTATGTCCTCTTATATTAGACTACCTATATTAACATACTCCTAGTTTATCCTAATTTTAGTTAATCACCCCTCCCAAATGTGTATATGCAGACTAATGCATCCCTTGACCCTTGTATAGATGTGCTAGATATATACTTTGTAGTGCTCTTGTGCTGTGTATAAGTTTAAGTGGTGATAAGTATTGCTTATGATGTTTGGTCCTCTAGTTGAAAGAAGTAACTAAGTATATATATGATTCCCTTGTTTGAATTTCGTAATTGAAAACTGAAAGGCCAACCCAAAGTATTAAAAGGTGACCAAAAAGTGAAAGGGATCCAAAAGAGTAAGAAGAAGAAATAAAGGGGTAGGAGCACCCGGTAGGGGACATGAGCGCTGGGCACTTCTATCCTAACTAGGCGCTAGTGTCCGAGGCCATCAAAAGGTAAATCAATCAAGTGCTAAAAAAATTGTAAGATGTGTAAAGCCAAAAGGATTCTCAATCAAGCTTAGAAACAGTAAAGTGCAAGAGATAAAACAACCAAAATTTCAAAAGGAGTTGTCAACCACTAGTTTTCTTGCTTAGGAATCATGTATACATTAGTATGCTTTAGGACCTAAAAATGTACCCAAGTGCATAGATTTTGTGTCTACATTTGCCCCCACTTTATGTTATTGAGTGAATACTCGATATCATAAAGTAGATAGAAGATGTATACCTTGTAATCTAAAGAGGAGTGTAGTTGATAATGTGTTGAATGGACAAGTAGCCATGTGAAGTGTGAAGTGATTGCAATGTGAAGTGTGGCAACTAGGAAAATGAGGTAGACCCTAGGGGTGAATCATATGTGTAATAGTGTGTTGTTAGAGCTTGTGCTTGTTAATGTGAGCTATTTCTTGTTATTTGTAAGGACAAACCTGATGTATGAGAGATTATATGATAGAAAAATGTCTTGTTTAGCTTAGAGATGTTGTCAGATGGGGTTGGGAGTGATCAATTCCCAACCAAGAGAGCGTTAAGCCATGGATTTGAGCATCATGCTACCAAGGATGAGGTTTTTGGGTGATCTCATGCCAAGAGTGAGGTTTTGGGCGATCTCACACCAAGGATGAGTTTTTGGGTGATCTCACGCCAAAGATGAGTTTTTTTGGGTGATCTCATGCCAAGGGATGAGTTTTCGGGTGATCTCATGCCAAGAGAAGAGTGTTGGGGAGAGAGGTTTATATTTATCTCCTTCAATAACACTTCTCAAATGATAAGTGACAATGCATATTGGCACATCATAATTTGTAACAAAAATGACTAAATTTTGTAACTGAAGACAAGTGTTTGATACTATAGATCCATACTGTAACTTACTTGAAAATTGTGTTAAACTAAGAAACTATCTATTTTTCCACTAAGACACAAACACCCACCATGTTCCTATCTAATACCGAGCACTAGTTTATGCTCTTTGTTTTTGGTCCAAGTTAGATTCTGGAACAATCAGTGATTTTATGCTTTGGCCAATTCTCGTACTATGTTGTTATGTTCTAGAGCTCTTTGCTCTTAAAAGGGTGATTTTTTCACCCAATAGTTTCCCCCTTGTTTGGGGTGCATATGACGAATGTAGGAGGATGTAGCCTAAACAAGAGGACTATAGAGTGATATGCATATCGTAGATTGAATACCTACAGGAGGTAGGGGATGTACATGGAGAAAACCAAGGCACATGTAAACAATATAGGCTAGAAAAAAGTGTTAGTGTAAAAGAGCTAGCATGTAATAGAATACAATGTATCAAGAAACTATGAAGACAAGAGGGACTGCGAAAAGTGGGTTGCATACATGGGACATTGCTCACAATGTCACAAGACAATTAGGGCTAAAGTGACCATAAGCAAACAATGATCAAGCAACACATGACATAGCTTGAAAATAGTGGAAAACAATAACAAACAATAAGTAACAGATAACCATGGTTGTATAGTATCCTACAAGGAAAATGTTATACATGAAGCACTTGTTAGCATGTTAGAAAGATAAATAGTATGTCAAAGCATGTATAGAGTAGTGAAAAGTAAGTGATAGTGATAAGAAGTAGTAAATATTATAACAATAGGACCTGTGATGTGTAGTAGGAGAGTAGAAAAGGTAGATGCCCCAGAGCCTCGATGGGATTAGTAAAGAATGGTGTTAAGCATCATGCATCATGTAAGAATCTATAAAGGTCATGCATTCACCTCAAGATACCATGTGAATGTGCATGTGTATATAGAAAAAGATAATGACATACTAAGTATCCAAATATCATAGGAAATAAAGTGTTACATGTAAGTAGTATAAGCTAGAAAGACTAAATGCAACCAAGATGTGCAGATGTTGTGTGAAAATGAACGGTTCTATGGTATATAAGATATGTTGATAAGGGGAGCCATGTTTCCCCCCAACATTGTGTGTAACATGAGGTTCATTTAGGAATTGTGCCCTCAATAATGAAGTGTGAACCAGTAGAACAAGAGTTTGTCATCGGGTGGCAAATATATTGTATGTGATTGAGATTAGATGCTAAGAAAGATTTACCATGAAGCACAGAGCATGAAGTATAGAAAATAAGCTATGATTAGATGATAGAGACAACCAATAGTGATGGAGGGGGAAAGTATGATGCCCCCCAAGTGTATGAATGATGAGAGCCATCCGATGATAGTGAAGAGTGAGGACACCTTGTATGGTATCCGAGAAGAAGAAGGCGTGTGACCATAGTCTAGGATTAGTGGTGTAGGAGATTAAATATGTGTATGTGAGGGAGACTGATGTGGTAAAGGAGGTGGAGAACACTTATAGGAATGGGTTGCCCAAGTAGGGGACTTAGGTCGAAAGGGTGGACTAATGGACCGGTGAGGATGATGGGGTCGTGATGTAGGTTGTGTATGGATGGGAGAGCTAGGTGCGGATATAGATTTAGACTTAAGAGGTGGCAGAGGCCTAGATTCCATGACTAGGGCTAAAGTAGAAGGTGGAATAGGCCAAGGTAATGGTGTGCGTGGTGGAATACCTTTAATGGTGACAACTTGCTTGTTATGAATGAACTTAAGGCATAAGTGGAGCATGGAAGGGATAACTTGGGTAGCTTGAAGCCAAGGGAGACCTAAGACCATGTCACAACATTTGATTTTAGATGTAATGAGGAATGATGTTGGTATGGTAAGGGATCCAATATTAATGGAAAGGACGACACATCCATAAGAATTAGGGACTAGAAATTTGATTTGAGAGATTGGAAATTTGATAGCCAGTAAGAGTGCTAGAGAGCATGCATTAGAAAGGCATGAGGGATGAACCATAGTATTGTTGACTATATGAGCACTAATATAAACATCAATATGTAGTGAATAAGAGGAAAATGTAGCATGGTAGTCACGATTTGAGAATGTAATAACTAATGGCAGCATGTCAACAATAGCAATGAGAAAATCAAGTGGTACCGATGAGGAACAATGCATAACATGATATGCTTGATTTGTAGAGGAATCAATAGACAAATGGTCATGATTAGGTAATGGGTCATTGTATATTTTAAGATTTTGATTATTGTTGACCAATTTATAAGTAGACGATGCTAGAATCATGATTGCATTGTTGTCGATAAGATCTTGAATGACTTGTTTGAGCTTAAAATAATAATAAGTAGAATTCTTGTTGCATTGGTGATAATCACAAAGTGTGCGTTGTCATCATATTTACATCCACATGGTTGAGAAGGATCTCGATTGAACGGTGGAGGGAGAGTAAAATAATTACTTTCAATGAGTTGTGGTCATATGATTTGAGGTGCGTAAGGTAGCTTAGTAAAAGTGCGCCTCATGGATTGCAATTGAAGTTTGGCTGGTGTAGAAACAATGTTGATATTAGCTTTAGATTTGGTAGGCTTAGTGGATGGTTTGAATTCAAATTTGGCTTGAAACTTGTTGGAAGATGGAGTGGATAAAGTATTGTAATACTTGATTTGTCCATAGATAGCATTTTGTTTTCACACAATTTGAGTGTGTGACACAATTGATCAAAAGAAGGAGAAGTCTAAAAATGACACACTCTTGGAGTGGAGGCAAAAGGATTTGAATGAATAGGTCTTGTAATTCCAAATTAGCTAGAACATTGGTCATTTTGGAAATGTTGTTCTTATACCATAAGACATAGTCCGTAAGATGTTTATTAGATTCTTGTTTTATTTTAGCTAGTTACGCATAGGATATCTTAGTGCTTATATTTATAGAAAAATGAGAAAGGAATGCATTGGATGATGTAAAATATGTTACCGAATAGACAAGAAAATCATAGAACCATCACACAACATAGTCATGTAAGTTATTGAGGAAACAATTTTGACAATAGTGTAAGATCATCGGCATAGTTAGGACATACAACTTGAAAAAGGATTAAAGGTGTTCTGAGGGTCACCATGAATATTGAAGATAATAAACTTATGTGTGATGGAGTTAGGAGGTAGCGTATAAGAGGAGATGGCGAGTGTAAAAGGACTATGAAGGAGGAGTGAGGAATCTAGAGATGGAGAGGAGGATGAAGAGGCTTATTGTAATTGGAGAATTTGGTTTTACAAATCATGGTACAATGAGGTGAGGTAATGAGTGCATGAAGAGGAGTCGTCATGTATGAGAAGTAATGGGGAGGGTAAAGTGAGTCAGACGGGGGTAGGCATAGAAATGAGGACAATAAATGTATGTAGAAGAGTTGTGGTAGAAGAAGGTGGAAGTGTCACAATAGGAACACAAGTATCATTGGAGACCGGAGGGTTGAGCTCAGCTAACCGCTTAGCCTTATCATGGGAAACAAATAATAAGAGATCTAGGTCTTGAGGGTTTTCGAAAGATGAGCATGGAGATCATGAAGATCTTTGTCAGTAAAGGGGTCATAAGTCTTAGCCATGGAAGAAGATCAAAAGAATGTTCAAGGAGAAGTAGGGTTTACCAAATGATTTAATCTAATTTGTATTAAACCTTATTTCATAATAACTCACTGTAAAAAATGATATTCGATTATTTAAGTATAGTAACATGCAAGTAATAAACATTCAAAGATGTAAAACCCTAAGTAAATAAAGGGAGAAAGATGACTTAGCTGATTTTGTGCAACTTGGGAGTGATCGTAATTGTGTATTTCTTGGAGCCACTGGAAATAAAATCCCAGTGGCACACCGAGGGTTTAGAAACTTAGGAATGTACATAATGAAGCACTGCAAGAGGGTAGGAGTGCCCTAAGCGGTAACGACTTTTGTTCCTCATAGTAAGATATACAAAGAGGGGGTCCATATATAGAATAGAGAGGGGCCCTTATATGTATATGGCTGATTTGGATGCTTGTGTCTGCTAAAATGCTTAAGTTCTAATCTTTTTGTGTTGGAATAAGTTCTCTGTTAGTCTCTCTTTGTCACTCTGGTTTTTTTGTTAGATATCTGATTGCACTTGTAACTTATAAAACAACTGACTACATACACATGCCCACAAACCACATCAAATCTAATAAAAAAATGTAGAATGGGGAGACATACTAACCTTGGGTTACTCAAAGAATGAACTTATGACCGAGAGTTGTACCATATCTCATACTCCATATAGATATCTCTTTGTGTGTGTGTGTGTATCTATATTTTGTGCCCTAGGTTTCCCTTGTGCAATTTACACAATAATAGTGAGATAGATGTAGATTATCCCAAATATGCAGAATGTGTGTGATCGAATAGAATGAACTCCCTTCCTATGCAGTGTATACAGACTAATACACCCTTGACCCTTATATGGATGTGTTAGATATGTACTTTGTAGTGCTCTTGTGCCTTTGTGCAAGCTTAGGTGGTGATAAGTAATGCTTATGATGCTTGGTCCTTTATTTGAAATAAGTAACTAAGTATATATATGATTCCCTTATTTGAATTTCATAATTAACAATTGAAAGGCTGACCCAAATTATTAAAAGGTGACCAAGAAGAAAAAGGGACCTAAAAGAGTAAGAAGAAGAAAGAAAGGGACATGAGCACCCAAGAGGGACAAGAGCACCTAGGTGCTTCTATCCTAACTAAGTGCTAGTGTTTGAGGACATCAAAAGGTAAATCAATCAAGTGTCGACATAATTGTAAGATGTGTAAAGCCAAAAGGATGCTCAATCAAGCTCAAAACAAGAAAGTGTAAGAGATAAAGTAACCAAAAGGCCAAAAGGAGTTGTCAACCACTAGTTTTATTGCTTAGGAATCATGTATACATTAGTATGCTTTAGGACCTAGAAATGTACCCAAGTGCATAGATTTTGTGTTTATATAACCAAAGTAATGGAGTATGACATTGATGTCAAGGTAAATAAGATGGTTAGAGGCAAGGGGTTGTGTGAGCAATTGGTTTTAGACCAACATATTGATAAAGAAACCATCTTCATGTTGCAACATGATCAAGAGTAACCAACAAATGTCTTATCCATTCCTTGTTAGACTCATAATGTAGTCAAATTTATCCAAACAAGTCAATACCATTATGGTTTAAGCAAAGCCAAAAGGAGGTATTTCAGACTTCAATCCATTCCCTTCATGCTTATTGATGGAATCCTATTTAGGAAATATGTGAATGATGTTCTCTTGAGATGTATTAAAATTGATCAGATAGAGAAAGTGTTGCATGAGTTTCACAATGGAGAAGTAGGAGGGCACTTTGCTCCAAGGGAAACAACTCTCAAGATCATGAAAGTTGGTTATTATTAGCCTAACCTTTTCAATGATTGTTATGCATGGATTAAGAGATGTAGAAATGTGCATTCTTTATGGGAAAATAAAGGTTAGCATCCCTTCAACTCCACCTCATATCTCGTAAACCAATTGTTCATTAAATGGGGTTGGATTTTATTAGAGTGATCAAACCATATTATAGCTTAGGTCACAAGTGGATTCTCATGGCCACTGACTATTTCAAAAACATATACAGAGGTAGTTACACCGAAGGAAGCAAATGAGGCATGCATCCTAGACTTCTATAAAGGCATTATGACCAGGTTTGGTGTTCCTTCTACCATTATTTCTAATAATTCTCTAGTATTCTTTGGCACAAGGATCTTTAATGGGATATTAAGAATGACATCTACTTGAGCACATCTTTAAATTATTACCCCCAAGGTAATGGGTAGGTTGAGTCCAATAATAAGAATATTTTGAGGATCATAAGGAGGACCTTGGATGAGAATCAGAGGACTTGGCATACAAAGTTAAAATCAGCCTTGTGGGCTGATAGAATCACTCCCAAAAGATCAACTAACAATGACCCCTACAAATTGGTTTATGGTATGGAAGCAAGGTTACCAATATCTATTGAATTATCGGCCTTAGAGCTCATCAAACAGTTGTACTCATATGATTTTGAGGCCATGGAAGTTAGATATGCAAATCTCATGGAGCTAGAAGAGTTGAGAAATCAAGCAATGTAGACAATGGAAAAGATCAAACTCATATCAAGAAACATTTTGACAAGAAACGAATGGCTAGGATCTTACAGAATGAGATCTAGTCCTAAAGTAGGATGCAGTAGAGTTAAACTAGGTAGGCACTCAAAATTTGATATAATATGGAGTGGATCATACATGATTCTAAGTCAGAGTCAAACAATGTTTTCCAATTGTCGAAATTGGATGGAGAGGAGCTACATATCCTAGTCAATGGGAGCTATCTCCTCACTTGTACATAATAGTTTACTTTTTTAATTCCTCTAAGTGTTGTTCAATACATTATCTTGTTAGTAGAGTAGTTTCCTTTCCCTAAATGCTCTACACAATGTCCTTGTTTTCCTTGGGTGGTATTGTCATTGCATAGTGGTTCATAGAGGATTCCAAAGAAGACATGCTTCAGGAAGAGTTGGAAAGTGGAAAAGATGGGTTGCGAAAATTAGCATGACAAAATTTAGGCCAGTTTGCAAACATTTTTCATGTGGAAGAGCCACTTATATAAACTTATTCATGGTTTACTAAGAATATGGGGTGTAAATTAAAGGTCAAGACAAATTTCCACTCTCATTAAAATTATATTTTGACGACTCTCACATTGGGATCAATCGGTTACGTGCATGACAGTCAATGTTGATTCCGGTAGTGCTTCATGAGGGCTCAAGGGTAATATTTTTATAATTTTAGATTATTTTAGCAAGTTTCTAAGCTAACTACGTGCCCAATGGGTGTTTTATGGCCACCAATTTCTTATCTAGCAAGTAGATAGCCCCGCTAATTCACTCCAGATTGTTATCTAAAATACCCCAAGTTATTTTGATAACTTACATTTCTAGTTTAGATTAAGACAAATGCTATAAATTGATTAAAAATGGGAAAAAACCAGTGGTAGACATTCCTCTCATCCTTATCAAGTCCCTTCATTTCCATAATTAGCCAAAACCCTCAAAATTGGGTAAAATATGCTCCTATTTGGATAAATCACCAATTTGGGAACACAAGGAATTGTTACTTTGTTCCATGTGTTCGTCGTATGAGCGACTCACTGATGGACAACGAAGGTGGGTGGGGAGAATTTTTATGGATGGGTTGGGTCTTTCGTGCACCGATGGAACAATTCCATAGGGCCAATGGTTCATCGATCGGTGACATAACCAACGGGGTAGAGGGGAGTGCGGAAAATCGATAAATCAGCCCGTAGGTACAAAATGCACAATTCTTCCCTTCCTCGAGTTCACCGACCCGGTGATTCATCCACACAAGTGCACAAAAACATTAAAGCTCTCTCATAACCCACAGGGAACTTGGTCACGTTCTTCCCAAGCTCTAGAACTTCATATGGACATAACTTTCACCTTGAACTCCAAATTTCACAAAATTCAACTTGTTGGAAATATTTCATCATGAACTTCAATATGGAAACAAGAAATCAAGAATTTAATGTTGTTAGGTGGGTGTAAAATAGAAAAAAATTCTCAATATTAAAGGAGTAGTTCCAGGTATCTCAACTACCATATTTGATGAGGTATGGTGCCCATTCCTTCTCCTACAAGCAAATTATCATGGGGAAATGGTCTTGACATGGTGCCCATGCCTATTTTCGGATATTCAATGCATGATGTTGGTGATCAAGGCAAAATTTTGAGTTTCCCTCTCTTTTCCCTCATCTCTCTCTTGAATCTTCTATAAATTGTAAAATGATGATCATTTGCAAAGGTTGTATTTAGAATACAAGGGAATCATTTCAAAGTGTTGCACAAGTGTTCTTGAGTTGCAGGCCTCAGATTGAGATTTTGCAATGTGTTTATGCCTTCTTCCTTCATTGTAATGATATGTGCATCTTCTTAAGGCAATAAAATTCATGTTTTGTGGCTATCAGTATGCCTTATATTGTGTTATATTGAATGTTATTTCCTTTTCATGCATTTGTATGTACTTTTTGTATGTCTACTCACTTTGCAGGGTTTATTTCTATTGTGCATTGTGTGAAAATGGAAGTTTAAATGTTGCTCTAGACTATGGCTCTCATGTATTCCCTCTCCTCCTTCATTTTCTCCCATTTCCCTCATTTGAGAGTGTCTTTCCCCTTGTTCTTGGTGTTATCACCTCTCTTTAGCTTAGGATTTCCATTTTTATGCATTTCCTCTCTCCCTAGTCCATGTGGATGTTAGATTAGGATTAGGTAGTTGTATTTCCAGCTATAGGAGTAGCTTAGCATTAGGATTAGGTAGAGGAACCAACCTTCTCTGGAGGTTTGTCTCAAATAGCAAGGTCCTAGACTTGGAGACATTCCTATGTTACCCAAAAACACTAATTTTCTCATTCATGCAAATAAGAGGGTGTCACTTTTTAGAGATAACAATATGCATACACACCATTTACTTTGAGATAAGTGTTTTATTAACACATTTCACTCACCTCAAAAGAGGGGGCTTTTAGTGGGGTTATTATACAAAAAATTATGACACAAACATAAGTCAAAACTTATATATAGAATGAAATAGTGCACACATCCTCATAAACATATTCAAACATAGAACATGAACAAATTTTACAAACGTACATGACTTTCCACCAAATATGAAACCATCATATGATACGGTCCAAGATGGATGTTTCTATCATAGGGGTATATTGTCATAAATTATCAAACTTCATATTTTCATAGATAGTTTACATGTTTCTAATATGGATATAATACACCGTTTAAAGAAGGGTTTATTACATTTTGGTACAAAATGTAGGGTTTGAGTACTTCATTGCTTTCAACATTGCATGATCGGACATGGTTTCAATACAAGTCGTGTGTTGCCAAAACTGAGCCTATTGCTCTTATTTTGCAACTAATCTTGTTGAGCCTTTTTCACATTGATTTGAGTTTGCACACCTTCATGGTAAGTCTTGGATGGTGTTGCCAAAATGAGCACTCTGCCCATTTTGAGAAACTAAGCTTCACTCTCCCTGATATCTCACATTTCCAAAGAGCTTCAAATCTCTTTCATGTGATTCATGGTCTATACATATTCAACATCTATCATAGTCTCTTTAGGATAGAACCTAATCATTCACAATCAATTTCAATGGCGTTAGGTATTACACAATCTCACGCTTGAACTTGGGAGAGTCCGAGATCATGTACATGTCAATGGTAGTTATTTTATGAAGGATATAAACTTTGCAAATGTTCACAATAATCCTTGAGTGGATTTTAGATCTCAATCACATTCACAATAGGTTTAATTTACCTTGTAGAACTTTGATGAGCCATAAAAATGGTTGTAGTCACGTTCAAGCACTATAATGGTAGCCATTTTATTTTTATACATTGGAAATCATCCCACATTTTGATAATTTGAGAGAAACCATATGGTTTAAATGTGAAAACACCTTAGTGTCATATTGGAGCAAAGGCTGTACAACTCAACCTTTTTGTAAAGATAAAATACAACTAAGCCATGAGATGAGAGTAACAACAATTGTGCCACATGGCATAATCCCTGAAACTCGCATTCTTGGATTGAGTGAAAACAAGTTAAAAATCGATAAGGCATGGGTTTGAGATAAAGGTCAAATGGGTAACATGTTTCACAATTCCTAGTCGTAAGAAGTATGGTGAAAATATACCAAGGCTAAGAAAGCCCAGAGACCGGAGAGTAGAGATTGCACCATGTAACACAATCCCATGTAATTGGGTGTCGAAGGGTCAAAAAAATAAGAAAGGTGGATAAGGTGAAGTGATAGTCATCCAAGTTCTTAGGAGCTCGAAAGAGTGTCACATGGAACAAATTTAGGCCCCAAAATTCACATAATCAACTAAGGCAATGAACTAATCATGGGTAACTAGGAGTTTAATGAGTTTGAGCCTAGGGGTGATAAAAAGTTGGGAGGCCCAAAGACTAGGAAAGGAGACACATGGTATGAAATCAAAACATGAATGCATGACATGTAGATTAATGACAATTCATTAATCCTTAAGAAGGTTAGGACTCATCGAGGAAGGAAACGAATGATGAAACAAAGATTGGGTCCTATCCAATAAGATGAGGACATGTGGTAGGGGGAAATATTGTGTGAAATTTGATGGCCTCTTGGTGATCCGCTACATTTGAGGGAGTTCCTTGCCAATCAAAAAGATACATGTGGCATAGTAGGACTTAGAGGTTAAATTTGATGTCCCCGTGGCTTAAAACTATGAAAAATAATAGAGGTTGATTCAAATGGTCATAAATTTTGATCCACAACTCAAAATTAGGAAAAAATAGCCTCATTGGAAAGCTCTTGAGAAGAACTTCAACATATAATCAATTTTGAGTCATTATCATCAATTTTTTAAGAGTTATGAGAAATCATAATTACCAATAATTATTTCATTTCTACTTTGAATTATTACGGTTAGTGGAAATTCTTTTTCAATAATACTTATTCTCCTAATTGTGAAGATCCCTTGTAATATGTTTCAAGGTTGTTAGGGAAAATATTTTTATTTGAGCATATTTTGGAGATCCATGATCTTTGTGAAGGAGATATATATGATAAATGAGACATTTTTCCATCATATTCCTGATCCTCTTCTCCTTTTCTCTCTCTCTCTCTCTTCTCTCTAATCTCCTCTCTTCCCTTTTCTATAAATGCAAGTTGTACATATTGTTAATGGATCCTCCCTTTAATGCAAAATTTCTCTACCCTTTTGGGTTTTGAATCATTCCAAGTTTCAAACCTATATTTTTGATCTTGTGTGATGAACCCAATGCCTCTTTCGCTTATGTAGCAGGTTGTGCATGTCTTAAAACATTAATATGGTGTTTTTGGCTCATATTTACCCTCTAAATCGTGTTCTCTCTCTCTTACCTTCCTCTCTTGTGTGATATACCACGTGTGGGTGTAATTACATGATTTTAATGTACCATGTAATTAATGCACATATTGCGATTCAGATTTAAATGTAAGGTAAGTTGTGGCTTTTATCTACCCTTTGGTTATTTTTTTCTTTTATACTTGCCTCGGTATAAGGAGGAGATCCCTACTTTTTGTGTATCACCATTTCTTTTTAGTTGTTTTATCTCTTCCTTTTCCCCTTGCATTTGTTATCTTATATTAGATGTAGTGTAGGCATTAATATAGCTTAGAGATATGAATACAACCTTTTCTAGAGGCCTATCCTAAGGAGCCAAGATCCCACACCTTGGGGCATTCCCATTATTGTTAAGAAGCGAAAAATATCATATGGTGCTTTTTGGGTGCATGATACGATTTCAGAGCCAATAGTTTCTAGCTCACCCTTGGTGGGACATATGTGTATTCTTGTTGAAAATTTACTAGTATTTGTATAAGCAAGGATGCATGTTTTTTAAATTTAAAACTAATTTTTGTACATTCTTATCTCTTTTGGTGTTTGAATCATGTTTTAAGCACTGAAACTCCATTGATTCAAGGATCCAATTCTCTCATTTATGGAGCATTTACATACATTCCCTTCCTTGTTCTAATATTGTTACACATTCATGGACCATCATTTCACCCATTGGAATCATTTTCCCCACCTTCAATCACCACAACAATATTATCTCCATCCGCCGCATTCACCTAGAGTTTCCTTGATTATCGTGGATATGCAAATAATTATGATGGATATGCATATGCACCAATTTAGATTGATGTATATGGATATCCTACTAACTATGGTGGTATTTAAGAGTAGGATTATAAATATGATGAATGTAGTTTCATCTATGATCTTGAGATGTAGTAGAATATTCATGTTGTGGAGGAAAACATGAAGAGAGTGTAATAACTCATCGCAAAATGGAGGCCAAATAGTCTCGGTTCTAAGGAATCATGTCCATGGGGTGACCTTTTAGTATACTCATATAGTTATCCAACTCAAGAATTTGAAACCTTACAACCTCACAGTTAGCCCTAATGCATTCCTTTCCCCATTTCTTGGACTCCCTCGAGGTTTACATTCCTACTAAGGAGGATAAATTACATTCTTCGTCTACTAGAACACCTACAACATTAACATAGAACTCATTATTTCCCTCATTTTTTAGATCCATACAACTCTCATCCCTTGAAAAATCAATCCCATCATACACCCCTATTACTCTTCCTTTGCAATAGTATGTGACCCCTCTCCCACCCCCATAATAAGTACTATCCAATCCCCAAGAGTTTCATAAGTGGCCCTTGGGAGATCATGGTGATTTGCAGACCTATAATTTTCAATGGCAAACAATTTTGAAGCCTAGGTTGAAATCGTGGTGATGGATATGTATTTTCCTCGTCCCTTTGACCATGATAATGAACCAATACATTTAGAGAGGCAA
Organism: Taxus wallichiana var. yunnanensis; assembly: GCA_018340775.1. Taxonomy (NCBI): domain Eukaryota; kingdom Viridiplantae; phylum Streptophyta; class Pinopsida; order Cupressales; family Taxaceae; genus Taxus; species Taxus wallichiana. The sequence continues at coordinate 342,894,250 of CM031243.1, read as the reverse complement.
TAAGAGGAGTTGTGGATCAAATAGGCACTTCCCAAAGAGCTTAACTACAATCAACCTTTTGGAAGTGCACTATGGCTTACTACAATAAATTTCATGAAGGATGAAACTGAGATACATGTATCGTAGTGGCTTAACTATGATAGTGGAGATGAAATTATTATTTTTCCATGCAAATAGGAGCTAAGAGAAAATCTAGAGGAGGAAGAGGTGACATTAGACACCAGGATGGTGTTCAACCTATGAAATAAGTTCATACCAAGAGGGATGATCATAAAAGGTTGAGAAGAAGAAGGAAATGTTTTTGACACCAAAGATACACATCTTAAAGCTTTGGAGGAAGAAGAGGAAGGTGAACAAGATAATTTAGTTGAATTCGGTGACCCTAATTTCTTTACATGTATAAAACTTGCTACCATCCTTGGAGACTACAGCTTTGAAGCACCAAGGGTGTTTTTAAACACTAAGGTTACTTAAATAAATCTTTAAGGGGTGGAAGAGGAAGAAATTAAGCCTATGAACTCTATGTTTGAGGCTAAGGAGAAGGAGGTAGATACAAATGTTGATAAAGAGGTGTTTATTGAGCTAAAATTAGTGGAAAAGAAGTTTTAGAGATCACATGACCTTTCTATAAAGAAGAGAATGAAGGGCGACACCTTGTAAGGAGAATTCAATCCTTTATCTCTAAAATTGGGCATCCTATCGACAACTATCTATTTTAGAGCCTTAATAAAAGTTTTCGTAGTTATGCTTGTTTGAGATCATGAAGGAGAGCTTAAAAGCATAAGAAGTAATCTCATAAACCTTCAAGAGTAAAGTATAGATCACGAGGAGGTAAATCTCTTCATTAAAGATAATACTTTGAAGATAGATAAGTTATAGACCATGTTTCCACTCCTCTAACTTGTCATGGGTGCTTCGAATATGATCGCATGGCCTCATTTTATCAAAAAGGGAAGCTACTTCTCCTAACCTATTTGTTGAATTATATAGTTTTTATGTACATGGTTAGAGTAGGAGTAGTTTAGGTTTGATTTTACATAACAAGCGATTTTCACAATCTGCATATTTCATTTGAAGTATGTATAATTTGTATTTTTTGTAAATAAGTTTTGTTGAGTCACTCTTGCACTACTTAGAGAGTTGTTTGGAAGTTGTTACTTTTAGATTTTGAGACGACGAAGAAGGTGCATAAAATTTGAGGGTTTCCAAACTCTAATTTATAGCGATTATAGGTGTTTCGAGGTATAATCCATGCCTAATGGATGTAAAGGATAATAGTCTTTTCATTTATCAGGTAAATGACATGTGTGAGTCACTATAAATGTTTCTATAATTGATCCTCCTACTCTATTTTTATAACTAATTCTATTGATCCTATTTTCACATTGATTTGATCTTTCACACCTTCATGGTTAGTCTTGACGGTGTTGCCAAAATGACCACTCTGCCCATTTTGAGAAATTGAGCTTCACCATCCCTAATTTATCACGTTTCCAAAGAGCTTCACATGAATCATGTTATGTAGATATTTGGTATATATCACAAAGATTTTTGGGGTAAAAACCAAGCTTTCAAAATCATATTCAACGGCTCTGTGGTTTTCACAATCTCGTGCTTGAACTCATGAGTTAATGGGATCATGTACATGTTAATGGTATCTATTCTATGACACATCTAAAATTTTCAAGTGTTCATAATCAACCTTGAGTGGATTTCACATCTTAATTGCATTCATAGTTGGGTTAATACCTTGGGAACTTTCTTGAGCCAAAAAAATAGCTGCAGTCACGTTCAAACACTTAAATGACGACCCTTTGAGTTTTATACTTGGGAAATTATCCCACATTTTTCTAATTTGAGATCCACTACATAATTTAAATATGAAAACACCTTAGTGTTATATTAGAGAAAAGGTTCCATGCCTCAATCCTTTTGCAAATCTAAAATGTGGCCAAGGTAAGAGTTGGGCGTAGTAGGGATTGTGCCACATGGTGCAATCCCTATAACTTAGGTTCCTAGGTTGAGTGAATAATGTTGAAAATCAACATAGGCATGGGTTAAAGATAAAGGTTAAATGGGTGACACATGTCACAATTCCTAGTCATAAGAAGTTCAACAAACATTGACCAAAAATAAGAAAGTTTGGAGACCAAGAGAACAAGGATTATGCCATGTGGTATAATCACATGTAGTTAAGCACCTCAAGGGTTACGTGAATTTTGAAAGGAGTAGAAGGAAAATGTCGAGTTCCCAAGAGCCTGAAAGAGTATCACATGACATGAATTTGGGCCCTAAAATCCACATAATTGGATAAGGTAGAGAACCAATTACAGGGCACTAGAGTTGAATGAGTAGATCCCACAGAGGATAAGAAGGTGGGAGTACTAAAAATTGGGAAAGGAGACACATGACATGAAATCAATACACAAAGGGTTGACATGTAGACTAATGAAAAATTGTGGATTCCTGGGAAGTTTGAGACCCAATGGGGAAGGAAAAGAATGAGGAAACAGATCCCAAGATCATATCCAATGAGATGAGGACACATGATAGGGGAACTAATATACAAAATTTGATGGCCTCCTAGTCATCACCTACATTTTAGAGATACAATGGCTGATAAAAAATATGTGTGTGGTTGAGTAGGGCTCAAAGGTTAAATTTCATGACCCTATGGTCACAACTATGTAAAATGACATAAAAAAATTCAAATAGTCATAAATTTTAATCTATAACTCTAAATTAGGTAAAATTAGTCTCGTTGGAAAGATATTAAGGATAAATCTAAAATAAAATTACTTTTGAGTCATTACCATTCATGTTTTAAGATTTACAATAAATCATAAGTGTTAGATATCATTCTCTTTCTACTTTGAATCATTGTGGTTAGTGGTGATCCTTTTCTCAACCAGGATTCTTCTCTTAGTTGTGCAAATCCCTTGGACTATGCTTCAAGGATGTTAGGAAAATATTTTTATTTGAGAATATTTTGGAGCTCCATGATCCTTGTGAATGAAATAAACATAAGAAATGAGATATTTTTCTAGAATATTCTTGATCCTCTTCTCTCTCTCTCTCTCTCTCTCTCTCTCCCTTTTCTATATACAAGTTTTTATATTGTAAAAGGATCCTCCCCTTTAATGCAAAGTTACATTTCCCTTTTGGAATTCTGAGCATTTGAAGTTTCAAACCTTTTTTTTGTACTTGTGTGATAAACCTACTACCTCTTTCACTTTTTTGGTAGGTTGTGCATATCTTAAAGCATTAATATGATGCTGTTGTGGCTTATATCTACCCTTTGAATTGTGTTATTGCTCTCTTGCCTTCCTCTCTTGTGTGATATATTGTGTGTGGGTGTAATTGCATGGTTTTAATGCACTGTGTCATTAATGCACAGAGTGAGAGTCAAATTTAAATGCAAGGTTGATTGTGGCTTGTATCTTCCCTTTGGCATTGTGTTTTGTCCTTTTTATTCTTGCCTCACTATAAGGAAAGTGATCCCTAATTTTTGGTGTATCACCACTTATTTTCAATTTCTTTCTCTCTTCCCTCCTCTTGCATTTTTAATCTTAGATTAGAGATAATGTAGGCATTAGGATATCTTAGAGATAGGGAGTTGGCTTTCTCAGAAGGTCCATCCCAAGGATCCAAGGTCCCACACCTTGGGGACATTCCCATTATTGTTGTTGAGAAACCAAAACTCTTATATAGTGCTATTTGGGCACATGTCACAATTTCAATAACCAATAGTATGGAGCCACGAGCCTTCTTATCCTTTTTCCATACTCAACATCGTATATCTCGGACTCAATAATTACATCACATGGTGGGGGCATGGGCTAGCCATTCCTTTTTGACTTTATGTTATTTTACACTTAGACGTAGATCTTTTGCGGTGGTGTGGTCCGTGGGATTTGAAGATATCAAGGTGACTAGAAAACCTTATAGCAACCTTCATCTCACTTTTTATTGGAAGATATCATAGTGGGTAGAAACTCGTAGTAGTCTTCATTCTTATAGGGTCATTTGGGAAAAATTCCTATCAAACCTTTCCTTTTGGTGTTGGGTCAAGTGATGCTCAAATCCTATCGAATTTGGCTTCTCCTTTAGTAAAATTGGGAATTAATCACCCTAATCCCTTGAAAAATTAGTACCAATCCAAATCTCTAAGAGGAAAAAATATGGGATGTTCTCCTCGATAAATAAAACATGTGTATTCCTTCCATGCACTGTCTCTTTATTATTTACAATGTCACAATTTCAATTTTCCACGTTATAAATTTACTACTTAAATTTCGATTTCTTTTATAGACATTGAATAAACTTTACGTTGTAGGTTTTTGTGCACTAGGAAAACAACACGTAATTCCATATGTATTTGAATTTCGAGGTCATGCCGAGACAACCAAAATGTGAGGAATGATATGGAAATGAAATAGGTATATGCGAGATAAGTGTAATGGGTGGAGAAGATGATGGATCGAGGGTCTAGGGATGAGCCAAATGCAAAGGATCAACGTGTACGAGATGAACTTGCTTGTTAAGGGTGATGAATTGTCATTTAACCTCAATAGACATAATGTTATAGTCAAGGATAACGATCGTGCACAATTCTCAATCTATGTATGTAAAACCAAGGACACCTCGGCTCGCATGCTTTGAACTTGAGGGAATTGTTTGTTCATGTCTAAATAATCCTCTTCGAGAGGGTCTTACAAGAGTGCGGGACAAAGGACATAGGAGGAAAACTAAAGGTTTGGGTATTTAGCCCGTTCTACTAGGTTAGATAAGTCAACCCAATATTACTCAACTATGGTCAATTGTTCATTAAGGGCATCTAGCTGGCCTATTATTTGAGGGGGAGAGGGGTAGATCTAAAGACTAATGCTCACAAACCAAGATCTATGTCTCCCTGATATCGGTCTATGCATGAGGGGTTGATAATTGGCTCAAATAGCCTCCTAAGGTTGGGCAGCAAGCCCAAGAATGGTCATGTAGCAACACCAACTCATGAGTAAGGTGAATGAGACTGAAAAGTTGATTGAATGGGACCAAGGACTAAGAATAGGTAGTCTAAGCCACTAGTGATTGGGATGTTGTTTTTCTCTAAGTCTCTACACAACTTTAAATTCTCGATTTTAAATAAACAATCACAAAAGAGCCCGAATTAAATAAAAGACAATTAAATTCCCTTTTAATTAATTAAACTACATTCACTATTGTTTAAATAAAACAAATGTACAACTATACTAACTTTAAAAAAAAATTAATGTAGCTTTTCGAATAAAAACAAAATAATTAAAATAAATTAAGTTCCTAATGTTTTTGTATTTTTCAGGATAAATTAAAATAAATAAAAGAAAATAACTTTACAGATAGGAAATTAAAGAAAATAAATGAAATCTAAACTATTTCTAAATTAAAACAAATCTATATTGCCTCTGGAAATGAATTAAATCTAAATAGAGATTGATGAATATGGTTTCCTCTTTGTTGCAGCTTCTATGTAACTTCTACTTTAACCATGAAGATATTTCCTATTTAAATATAACATAATTTCTCCTTGCCGACTTCTACCCCAGGCTTTAGAGAAAATAAAAGCTTCTCAAAAGTACTTTTCTTGTTCACCATGTAACCTTCCCCGACATAACTTCTTTTAAATCACATTGGAAGAATAAAAATGAAGAAATAAAAGATTATTGGCACTACTTCTTCCTCCAACCTTTTTCCCGTGAAGATCCACAAGGATAAGTAGGGAAGAGGATATCAATGGAAGATTTATGCAAGAAATGCTTTGACAACAATACTAGAATAAAGAATTTATTCAGGAAGTGATGGAATCTTCCATTTCTAGCAATCTAAATAAACAATTTCTTTTGATGACAATAAATCAATACTACGCAAAGCTTTAAAGAATTTAAGTACAACCCCAACTTGGTTACTATTGTTTTGTGGCGCTTCCCATAAGAGAGATGCATTTGTTTTCTCCTAAAATTTGTATCCTCTTCCGATGTTAAAACCCAATTGATCATAGGATGTAAGAATGGTGACTAACAACAAATAAATCAAGAACACTAGTTGTGGTTGGTTTGGTGAAAAAGAAATGTCTCGAACATGATTAGCAAGGAAGAACAAAGCAATGTACTAGTTGTCTGTGTGGCCCTCCTTCTAAATTTCAGTAGCATAACACTTCACCAAAAATATCAAATATCCAACCCATCATATAGGTAAAAATGTGATTTTTATAGATTGTTGGAAAGAAGATGTCAACTACAAGTGTCGATCAAGAAATGAAAACTCAGCCAAAGGAGAAGGATTTAACATTCTAAATTTAGTAAAAGAAGAAGAGGGATTCAATATGAATCCAAAAATCCCAAAAATAAGCAATTTGACTAAGGAATGCAGGAGAAAATCATGCCCAAAATAAAAACATGCATTACAAAACTCGTGTTTTAATTTTTTGTTATAAGGCGCATGACAACCACTGCGCGTGGTTGTCAGGCAACCATCGCAGGAGGAAAAAATCACAAAGGGGCCAAAAAGTGGCCTGCACACAAAATGAACTTCTTAGTTTGAAAAAAGGTTGAACTAAGTCACAAGAGGAATGAAATGGAGAGAGGGAAGGATATGGATTTCAATTTTACCTCGTAAGAGGTTTTTATCATCATAGGAGACATCACATTTTCCATGTTGCATCGTGTAATTTTTGGCGCGCATCTGATTTCATCATGGAGTGTACCAACACTAAAGCTTTGAGTGAAGACAAAGTGTGCATGCACACTCAGGTATCTTTTCCTTTAAGCATGTAATTTTCATTTCATACTTAAAGGGGGAAATGTAGACACCTAAATTTGGCAACTTATCTTTTGACAATGAAAAGTTTGGATTTTTCTTTACACTATGAATTACACGCACATCCTAACCATAAATGAACCATCTCTCTCTCACACATGAACTTATTACTACTCACACTAGTCAATCGTTTATATACTCAATTGCATTTTTCCAAAGCAGCTTATCACTCCTAGGCATCTTATCCAAAATCTTGCTCTGCCATCATGAATTTTTGTCCAAAAATATGTGGATTAGGGCCACACCATACTATGGTTTGGGTCAACCCATATGGTCTTGTCTCCCACTCTTCAACGACTCTTTTTATAATTTGATATTATTTTTTAGGTCATTTATTTCCTTATAGTTATCCTTATTATGATAATTTACCTATGAAGGCCTATATAAGAAAGTCTAATGCACTCATTAACTCACTTGACATTATAAAAACACATATTAGAAAATGCATTCCTAGAGCACTCGGGGCTCTCCTAAATCTTCCAAAAACAAAAACACATCTTCAAGAGGAGCCACTACTCGGGTTTAAAGCAATCAAAACAAGTTCAATAATCTACCTTCCCCATATATATCACACATTGCTTTCAAAAGCTATATTTTATTTTACACATTAATGCTAATTAATTAATTCAAAATATACAACATGTACAAACCTTAGACATTTAAACAAATAAGGAACTCATCTAATACTAAACACTTATTTATTTATTAGGGTGTAAACAGTGCACAACATTTTGACCATCTAAACTAGCTTCATTAGCATCATGATCATCTAGGGGAGGCTTTGCCTGAACACCCTCCAACACCCCACGTTCATATTCCTTAAACATAGCTCCTCTCTACAGAAAAAAAACCCACATTATCCACTCTCCTTACACAATAAGAACCAAAGTGAAAACTTGAGATTGAGATTTGGAATGAATTCTAGGGATGTCACTATTTAATGGATCATTCTTCACTGCTTCCTCTTGATGATCCATAGCTTGGTTTTGTCTTACTTTGGTTTCCTCCTATTAATCTTCTCGCACTTGTATCATTCTTCTCCCCATCCAAATCTTCACCCTTCCATCCCTAAGGCCGAGCCTTTCAAGAAAACCTTAAAATAGATCAAACTACAAGGAGTTATCTCCTCAATTTCCAACATAGGATAATTCACATAATCTAGATTTTGAATTTCAAAGACATGACTCCCCTTTTCTATCAATGAGGTTTTGGTTCATTGACAACTGCTAATTTGGCACTATTGATCACTTCCTTTTCTTTGTGCTTCATCCGGTGATTCGAATGAGGTTCTTGATGTTTTTCCTGAATAGAGATAAGGGTATTTACTTGTTCATCTTGAAATATTGTAAAGGAATTTTCTTGTCTATTCTTTGATTCATTTTGTTTCTTAATCAAATCTCCTAGTGGATGTTCTTGAGAACTCTTCTCTTTTTTACTCCACATCATCCTCTCCTTAGTCTTAGAAGGATAACTTCTATCAAGATGACTAGGCAAGATCAACAAATAAATGCATTCTTTTACTCAATGTGTTAAACATAGTCACCATACTTAGAGGACAAAAATGGTAGAAGAAGGAAGAACCTTATTCACATCAACATTGACACAAAATTTAGTGATCATAAATATTTTTTTGGATTTGGTCATAAGATCAAAGGCGATGTGGTCTTACCAATGGATTTCACAATACCCATCATTACCTCTTCTACCCAAGACTCCAAAGGGATTCCATGCAATCTAACTCGGATAGGGATCAATTGAATTGTTTATTTCTCATAGTCAAATATTGGATTCCATTTTTACAAGAAAAGACCAATTTTTTATCAAGAAAACAAGCTCCCCAAGAAGAGTGCTAAAGACAATCATGAGGGCCGAGAGAAGGAAATAAACAAAAGACTTACCATGACTGTGATTTCCATGTGGCCATTGGATTTCCATTTGCTTTGCATGTCCATAATCTGAATGAGTCAATGATGTGCGGTCTAGATCCCTAAAATTTCCCAATAAGGAAATTTTCAAAATTGGAGGTAGATCTATCAACAATTAAATATAGAACTTGAAGATGTAATCCTCTCTCATCTACAATAGGGATGAGAGGACTATGATAGACAAAGATATCAAAGATCTTACCTTTAGCTAGATCTTAACATGTTTGATTTTGCTTGAATGTAATATCCAAGTTTTTAGGGGACCGACCAACTTCGTGAGGGAGAAACACCTTCCTCATCATATCCTTACATAGGGAAATTTCGTTGTTCAATATAAAAAGCCCATTTCCCTCATTCTGAAACATAAAATTTTAAAAATAGACTCTATCTAGGACTAAGGCAATCCAATCGGTATTTTTGTCCTCACCTTCTTTACCTTGGTCTTCATCCGAGTTGTCTACCTCCCCCCTGCCTTGCTTGCAAATTCCCACTCACCCAGCTTGTTGAAATCCACTTCCATCCCCATTCAAAAAATTTAATGGATCTTACTCTTTGGAATAAATATTCATTTCTTCAAAGACAAATTTGAATCTATTCATTTTTCAAAGACTCAATAATTGTTAAGGTGTTAATCTACTTTTGTTTTTGTTTTATAGTTTTGAATGCCAATTGAAATATTTCACAATAAATGAATCACTATAATAACAATCATTTTTATTTGTGTTTAATATCACCATCATAATATATACTTATAGCAATTATTAAACAAGGTCACACAACGACTAGGTTAATGTGTGTACTATATACGTAATGGTTGATTTATAATTATTAAATATTCATTAGTTAAATTTAAAATTATTACGCCGAAGGCATTACCCCTATGGGAAAAGGTTTTGCAGACATTCATGGGATGTGTCAAATTTGACGGCTTAAATGACAGCTTTTGCTATTTTTAACAATTTTGCTTTTCTGATTTTGCATGTTGCTTTGGCTTTACTATTTTTAAATTTTATTTTATAGCTTTTGCATGCATTAACCTTTAAATATTGGTCACTAACACTATAATTTCATTCTTCAAGCTCTCCAAGTTCCAGTCAATCCCCTGCGTTAAATTGAATTCTGCAGGTATGCATTTAAATTCTGTTTATACTTGTATGTAGCAGTAGAACTATATTTCTTAGCCTCCTCTTATGACTAGTTCTATAGCTTTGGTTCTTGGTCAATGAGGTTTTGTTTTGTGTTGTGCCTGTTTAGCTTTTGAGTCGTTTTTACCATATCTCCTCACGCTTCAAACACAAATACCTTAAGCTGTAAGATCTGATGATGGACCTTGAATGACCTTTTTTCTTCTAGCAACTTTTTAATTCATTTTCTATATTGCACCATTCAAGTGTCATGGAAATTGTAACGAAGACCTGTTTTTTCTTGTAAATGGTTAAAGTTACAAGATGATATTTTCTCAACTACCCTACACAGACTTAGCCCTTGATCAAGTGTCCTCCAACGTGTGTATTGTTGGATTGCCTCCTCTTTATTTCTTGCATTAATTCTTCTTACCAGTAGTTGTTTCTTACCCTTGTTAGGCTTTCCTTTGTCCTACACTTTTCTATTCTAAATTAATTTGTTAGCTAGGGTTAAGTTGGTGTTGATAAATTTAATTGCGAAGAGGGTAGGAAGAATTGTTGGCATTGCTTCTATATTGCAGTTCGTGTATTCTGTACAATTATACAAAGATTAGAATACCCCATATTAGTAAAAAGCAATAAGAGTCAGTGAAACACAATAGTTGAAAACACCTACAACATCCACAGAAAATCAAATTCTGAATTGACTATCAAAACATCCTCAAAAAGGAATTTACCATCAACATCGACAACTCTTGCCATCTGAAGTGCATCAGAATTTTCCAGGTATACATTGGCGGGTGAAACAACTAGAATGATACATGTTTCGTGTTTGATATATGAGCCATCCAATGTTCAAGAAGTTGATAGAACTTGCATTGGCTCAGTTATTTGAAACCGAAAGGAATTATGAGATGTCATTCTGGAACCTATATCACCATCCATCAGATAATTGAAAAAGAGCCACAACATCACATAGTGGATGAAGTTGTAAATTGTGTTATAAGATTGAAGATAGCAGTTGAGTCTAGACAGTATGGAAAGAGGGGGATGTAAAGGAAATTGTGTCATCTGTGGAACGACTTACACAGGATCTAATAAAGACTTCAGGATTTGTCACACAACTTTTTAGATTTACTTGTATACCTATTGAGAAAAGTTCTAGGCATTCCAGTGGTTGAGTGTAAAGGAAATTGTGTCATTTGTGGAACGGCTTACACAGGGATCTAATAAAGACTTCAGGATTTGTCACACAACTTTTTAGCTTTACATGTATACTTGTTGAGAAAAGTTCAAGACATTCCACTTGGTCACTCAATCAAATTATGATAATGAAGATATAAATGCAACATTTCATAAACTGCATACTTTGTATGCGGCGGTGAAACAAATCCATGAATTCTTAAATTTGGTATAGAAGAAACTGGTACATGAAGAAATAGAAAAACAATGAAAAGAAGCAAACATACAGTTAGTTCGAATTGGAAATACAAAAGTAACAAGTTACAGGGTTGTTGCAAGTAAAGCAAGTAGAAGAAACCACTATTGCTAGACAAACTGGGTTGTTGAAACAAGATGCTAAATCACATAAGGCTTATGAGAAATTGGCAGATGATTTGCACATTGAAATATGGAAGTCAAAGAAATCAGTGGTTTTTTTACTTTTGTCATATAATGGATATGAATTTTAAACTGGAATTGTAGAAGTTAAAAAATCACCTTGCAGCTAAATTACAATTTACTATGCCACATACAATTGATATTACACAAATGCCACATCTAAAGGGTTTTAAGGAGGGGGCTTGAATCCTATTACTTCCAGGTCAGCAGGACCACAAACAAGCAAGGGTTGGGAAAACAACAAGAGTTTAAAGGCATGTCAGTACAGGGAAAGAATCTGCATAAAGCATAACCTCAACTCGACCCAGCTTAGCAAGGCCCTTAGCTCAACACAGAAGATGGCACTCGTAGTGGTGAACACACAACAACAACATCAATGTTATCCCACTCTGCAGATACAGACCAAAATATGTCCATTTTTTTGTGTGAGAAGGGATGTTGGGGATAGTGTAGGACACATAGGGAGTACTTTGGGTGCAATTAGTATAGAGTTGAGCACCAAGTGAACTGAGTAGATTATGCTTCTAAACAAGTTTACTTAAGTTAATTATTATTTTGAAAGGGTATCATCACAAGTGTTATTGCAATGCATTATTGTTAATTTCTTATATTGTTTTGATCATTTTTGTTATAGACTATTGTGAATCTATTGTTACTTTGCTTCTCTACATAGTTATTAAAGAGCACATCAGGTTGGATGTATGTTATCAAAATGAGTAATGGAAAATTTCAAGTTTTCTTATAGAAATAAATTGTGGTCAACAATAACGATTATGTGTCATATTTGATTTGTGAGTGTGGTAATCTTGTACACTTTGTATTTGTTAATTATGTGAAGTCAAGAATGATAGTAGTTGGGGATTAAAGTGAAATTTGTAACCAATTTTTTAATTTTCTTAGTACTTTCGAAATAAAAGTACAACTAGCCTTGGATGTTAAAAGTTCTTCTTATAGGATATTTTAACACCATTGCTCATTTCTGGATTTTTACATTCCTCCCTTTCAATTTAGGCACAACTTGAGATAATTTTTTCTTGAAAGATGTACATTCAATATTCATGTGTATGGATCAACCATACAAATTGCTTTGGTACAAATACCACTGGTTTTAGACATCTATCAACTTAACAACAAACCCCTCATAATTTACCCCCTTTTATCAATCACAAGGGGTTTTAGTAGGTTTTTCCTTCAATAATTTGTTTTCAAATTTGTATTATGTTTAGTTGTCTTCGAACATTTTTGGATAAGTGAATTAGAATGCTAAAGAAATAAATATTGAGAATGAGCTTAAGTATCTATATAATGCAAAAAACAATTATACCTTTGTTTTGTTGGTATGGAATGAATGAAAGAAAGATAATATTTTAATAACATCTACAATCTAGAAAACAATCTATGGAATCAAGGGTTGCCATGAAAATTATCAATCTTACAAACTTTACAACCCTTTTTGATATTGGATATTTTATTGTATATCTATCTTGATCTCACCAAGCATTTTGAAGCTTCTCCTACTCAAACAAATTGTTTGATTTGCATAGAAACATGCAGAGCCAGAATATGTAGATAGACACATCTGATAGTATCCATTTCATCACTCAATTTGTACAGCTACAGTTATATACTGGCAAAAGAAACAACTACAGTTATGTACAACTTTAAAGGAGCAACAACTATGGACTAGTGTTAAATCAAGGTAGCTCAGTAGAAACATGACATTATTAAGGACCTTCACCTATAAGGCTCAGATACAAATAGATATCAAGTGTACACAAATTTGTCTAAATCTTATTACTTGGTCACTTTTTCATCTTCGCCCCCACCACCTATATGTTGTCCCTGTTCTAATAAATTCATGGAGTTCATCTTCAGTGTATTAATTGTGCCCTTGTTTATGTTATATAAGCGTTTTGAACTACACTGCATATATAATTCATTTAAAATATTGTAAAATTACCTCTATATTAATTTGTACCTTTGAAAATTGGTGCTCAACTATTCATTGATCAATTTATAATCTCGTTGAAAATAGGGTTGTTTTTTATGTAACTAATTGAATAAGTATAGATATATTTAGTTTTATTAACTTCTTTTTCACTTTTTTGTAGGGTATTTGTGATTCTCATTCCTCTAGTAAATAAGAGAGTGTTGTCTCTAAACGAACTTCAGGTGGGTTTCAATATTGATTGAAGTATTTATTCATTTGTTTTGTTTATTGCATGTTATGGATTAAAAATTATTGTAGAGTGCTTTCATATTATTTGATTTTGATTGTTACATTTATATTTAGACTCGAATCCTTTTTCAAGTGACATGTGGGGCATGTGCCTTCTTCAATGACAAGATTTGTTATGAGGACATTTAAACAAAGAGAAGAATGCTACAATTAAAGGACATGTCAGGATTCAGTGTAAGTGTCACATTATGGGGACAACACTTAGATGAGATAAGGAATGAACTCGAAGACATGCTTTTTATAACACCTCTTTTGGTCCTTGCCTTTAAAGTTTCTCGCGTCTCCAGTTTCAATGGAAGCTCAGTTGACACTATTTCAAGAACCAAATGTTACGTCAACCCTCTAATTTCATAAACAAATACACTTCATGGTTGGGTTGATTATGATGACTACTCCCTTCTGGTGCCCTCTATCACAAGCCAATTTATGGGCCCTCCAAAAGCTTGACCTTTGTAACAATGATTTTGGAGGTACTACATATGGGGATCATAGAGAGAAATAAATGGGCCATAATTACTGCAAAAATCACAAATATCAACATGGACAACTTTTTTTACAAGGCATGTCCTCTTCAAAAAGGTGACAAACAATGTAGAAAAAGGTGAGAGAGAATGGTAATGGTTCATGGTTTTGTTCAAGTTGCAACGTACAAGTTCATAACTATGATTATAGATATGCACTCAAGATCAATCTAAAGGACCCAATAGGAGAACTCCAATCAGTTACCACTTTTGATGAGACAACTGAGTCAATCATGGGTGTTGAAGCTAGCGATCTCCACCTATTGTCTATAGACAAAGATGTGACTAGTGAAATTACAAGAAATGTCATCGACAACGAATATTGCTTCACACTTTCCCTGAAAAAAGAGACATACTACGGAAACAACATATTGAAATGTGTCATCCTCAGTTCTAAGAAAGTGGATAACAATGCAACTCCTCCGTAACCTTATTTACACAAATACTTCTAATGTATCTCGTCCCTTCAAACTTTACACCATCACCCATCCCATCTATACTATAAAATATCACCGCTATGTTGCTTATTTCATATCTATGTTTCTCCTTTTCCCCTAGCTTCAAAAGAAAACTTTTGTAGTTCCTTATAAACTGACATACTATTGTCACCTGCTACTATGTGGATTGTAAGTAATTTTAAGAAAATAAATGCATTTAACTTGCACTTTTATTATGTACGTATTTTCATCCTTGTATAGTATTAGAACATATTGTATCTTTCCATATAACAAAAACTCTTTTCGTTAGGCAACACATAAAAGTTTTTATCCTCAAATTGTTACCTCTTATGATTAGTTCCCATTAGAACTCCACATGCATTTCAAATGTATATAGTTTATTGATTCTGACATACTATTGCCTCCTACTACTATGTGGATTGAAATATCTTTTAAGAAAATAAATGATAATTACTTGCACTTATATTATGTACGTATTTGCATCATTGTATACTATTGGAACGTATTGTATCTTTCCATATAACTAATATTAATTTCCTTAAGCAACAAATGCATATTTTTAATCCTCGAAATGATACCTCTTACACGTAGTTCCAATTGGAACTCCACATGCATTACAATTGTATAAAGTTATTGTGTATGTCAACAAACAATGCATCGTTCATTACTGACTGACACATTTTTCCCAACAGGTGGTACTCCATAGGTGTGTCACTTCGCAATCATGTCAACTCCTGCAAAACGAGCATGACGAAGAGAGAACTATGTAAAAATAAAGTTCACATAAATTCTGAGCAAAGATGTCGTCACCTAGAGCGTAGAACAACGAACAATCTCAAATATCTGTCAACTTACATCGACCAACAACCTACCATTCCCTGTCATTCCAAACTTGCCGACAAATACAACTACTGAAGGATTTCCAACCAACATTCCACAAGTAACTTCCATGGAAACAAATTTGCACGACCATACCAATTCCTTCTGTACGAACCCATATTTGCTAACTACTGCCACGCCTCCCCATTTTCTTGTGCCACCACAAGAAACTGTCTCAAGTACTGAATTTTCTTTGGTTCCTCGCACATGTACAACCAATTCCTCATCTCCTTCTATCTGCTTTCCACCTTGCAATCCACAATCGACCCAAACAGAACACCCCACCACTCCCCATACATAGAGACTTCCCATATTTCCGCCCTCATCGCAGACTATTAAGTCCAACGTCGGTTTCACAAGAAGAATAGATTTGTTGGCAAACATCCAAACTTGCTCAATCTGTTTGGAAAATTACCTTGGAATTAAAACAATTTCCTTTAAAGGATTTCCCTCATGTAGCAGATGCAAATTGAAAAACACAACCATCACTTCTCTTCGTGGAACAACATGGACCCTGAAAAATAGCCTACCGTTATTGCGTCTTTAACCCAAATCGAGGAGATGCTTATCGCATGGGTTAATCCATTACTACAGGTCACCCAAGTACGTGGAGGACAATACAAATACTCGGACACACCATAAGTTTCCCAAAACATTACTTCAATAGCAAAGTACCTACCACACCACCTTGGAGATTTGGACATAGTACTCATACAAAGGGAAGGATATAATTTTAAAAGTATGATTTCTACATCAGTAGATCTCGTGTTTGGGAAACCTTGCAATATAAAATCCAACATGATCCCTATTACAAAGATGTCTTAATCGACCATGATGCCCTTTCCTCCCTACCATTTGAGTCGTCAAATGTTTCCTCATCTCTTAACACAACCACAATGGAATTTCCCCAAATGCAAACTGCCTCTACAACTCATGGTATTGATGCTTCCAATGACTCTGATGAAATGTATGAACACTCATCATCTTTTGTGCCAACACCCCATAATTCAGGAACATGAAGAAGAGGAAATCAAATAGTTCTTGCTCAACCACGATGGTAACACCCCATTTACCATGCCATGGCCAGAGCTTGGGCTCTCACCTATAAATGAATACAATATGGAGGGCTTGTTCTCAATGGCCTTCCCAACTTTGTTTCGGTGGAAAATCAATGTGGTAACAACCCCACATAAAATAAGTTCCAATGCATGAATATGCTCTTCATTTGATGCGCTACCATGATGGCCACTTCGGTTCACACCCAAGATTTTGCTACTTCCTTCTAAACCTCATAATGCGGCACAAAAGCCAGTCCACAACTACAATTTTCATGAAACAAAACATCGAATCTGGAATCCCTACAACAATTGGAGATCTGCGAAGACAACTATTGGAATGCCCCAAAGATAACCTCCCAGACAATTTAATGTGGTTTGGATCGAGCCTTCAGGGACGCGTTCATTTAGGGAAAAATCATAAGCGAGCTTTCAGATATGGTGGAACAATTGGGGACACCAACCTTATTCTTCACTCTAAGTGTTGCAGACACTAAATGGCCAGATCTCCACAATATTATGTATGGTGAATGCCCTACTGATCCTCGAGCCGCACAACATTGGAGAACACTTAACATTGTCTCAAACCCTCATCGAGTATCAACATACCTGCATCACATATTCACAATATTTCGTGAAGAAATATTACAGAAGGAACTTGGAGCAGTAGACTATTGGTACAGGTAATAAAATCTACTATTTAATAAGTTTTTCCAGACTACATAGCTAATATTTATGCTCTCTCGTCTCGCAGGTATGAATGGCAACATAGAGGCTCCGCACACATCCACGGTTTATTGTGGCTCAAGAATGCACCTAAAGTTGATGCAATGGACTGGGAGGATACAACAATTATTGAGGCAACAAAACAATACTTTGATAAGTTCATGTCTACCTAGAACCCCCGTCCGACTTGCAACCGCTTGGATTTTGTTCACAGGTCACTGTTAGATGACCCTTGTTTGCTAGATACAACACAAATACTATCCTCCTCCCCACATGCAGACCTTGAAGAAATTCTTAATCGTGTTCAACACCACACAAAATGTTCAGAACAAACATGCCTGTGTAGAAAGCAATCACATCTGTAGTGTAGGTACAATGCACCATGGGCCACGTAACCTACTTCATCCTTGCTCATTGAAAGTGATGGGAAAATTAAGTACCTCCCTTCGAGAAACGATGATAGACTGAACATACACAATCAAACTATGATATCCATATGGAGAGCAAATGTCGATTGCCAACCGGTACTTTCCCGTCATGTAGTTTTGAAGTATATTACAAAATATGCTTCAAAACGAGTAACGTTCAGAAACCTATCACCAAATGCTATCTAGATTTTCAAGAGATGTTGACGTAGATTCTCCAGCACACATTGCAATTCGCAAAATGCTCACAGAGAGCATTGTTGAACATGACATAAGCACACAAGAAACATGCCACATGCTGTAAAAATTTCCACTTGTTATGTGCAGCGTTCGTTTGTATCATTAAATGTTGGCAAAAAAATCTTGAGACGTGTCATTGAAAGTGATGCTGATGTACAAGAAACAACCACTTTCTTGGATGCATATAGAGTTCGCCCTATGTTGGTTGTCAAATAAGGACTTTATTGAAAACAATAGTCAGGGGATAGAAAGTCCCTCCTCTTTAATGGGAGAGGTTCCCTTATTGAAAGCAAAAAGCTATTCACAAATGTACAATGTTTGGTTTTAAAGAGGAACTCTGATATCATGAAAGTGTTTGATATAACATATCATCAATACAAAAAGATAGAAGAATTAAGGAATGGGAAAAGGTAGAATAACACTCTCAGGAAATATAGATAACAAAATAATTCCTTACACATGCCAGAATAGGATCATATAGAACAAAATCATTTGCATTAAGACCACAAGATGTTATTTCACAGACACAAAGTTCCAGAGATGACATCTACAAGAATACAAAGCTTCTTGATATAAAATAGATTAATGATTCAATAACTTTTAACAGATAGAAAGGAAAGAATAAGTGCAGATAGAAACAAAAGAGAAATCTTCTTATATTGATAGCTTTTAACTCCTTTACACTTAAAAAAAAAACCAGAGTTCTTGAAAATGGTGTAGAGAGCCCATTATATAACTTACAAATTGGTTACACTTGGTAACCGTCTCTTTTAACTAAAATATTAATTAAGGAAGTGCACAACACAATGTCCTTAACTAATTTACAATGAGCTCGATTCTAGGAAAAGAAGGAGAAAAGGAGAGACTAGGAGAGAGAGAACATCCGCTTATTGTTGAGGAGGGCCCACTGACTTGAGAATCCGATGTCTGAATCTTTTCAATGCCTTAGCTATCTCCATACCCCATGGGATTGTTGTGTTGGCAGTGGCGTGAGACCAAGTGCCAAGGCACTTCTCCATATCTTTTTCGAACTCGGTATGTTCCAGGTATTCTTTATTAGCCTCTTCAATGGCAGATTGAAGGGAACAAATATCCTTTATCTTCTCTTTGGTAATCAACTCTTCTTTGATAAATGTTTTGAACTGAGTCTTGATCTCCTGAAGAGAGAAAGGAACACTTGAGGTTTCATCATGAAGATGGCAATGAATATATTTGAAGGCAGATGCAACACAAGTCTTGAAAGACTCTCCTTTCTGCCAACTGTTTCTCAATTCTCCCAATGCTTCTTCCAAAACTTTTATTTTCCATTCGACACTGAAAAACCATGTCCTTGACCAGTTGTCCTTGGCATCCTCAAAAACCTTATTGGCCAACAATATCTTCTCATCAGCCTGGCCCATCAGGCGGAGATCTGTGATGCAACTACTTTAAAGCTTTAGCTCTTTGTCAATAGTTCTAATTGAGGAGGAGAGTTTCTATTGAAGGTTGGCCACTTTCTCATTAGTTTTGAAGGCCTCTCCAATGAAATTTAAACCTACTATGGTCATGTCATCAATCATGGCCTCCATAGCCCTTCCATAAGTGGAATATCTGTGTATATCCTTGATACTTTGAACCTCATCTTAACTGAGAATCATAGGAGGTGGAAGGGCAGCTAGTGGAGCAGGATCCAAAACCTTATCCTTAGCCAATAATGACTTGATGAAGTTGGAAAGAACTTGATTTTGTTCTTCCAACTGTTCTATTGTTTGCTTACCCTTCTCCACTCTCTCAATAGCCTTGGTTACTGTTTCCTGAAGATTATGCACCTCACTCTTAGGAGTAGATTCTCCCATTGGAATTCTAGAAAGCTCCAAGTCAAAGGCTAATAGATCTTGCTCTGCCTTATCCACCTTAGGTTTTGCAACCTCTAGAAATTGTTGGCCTTGAGCATCTGTCACTATTCTTGAAGTTGTTTTAGCTCTCTTTGCTGGAGGAGGAAGAGCAATACCTAACAAAGCTGCCACAACATCAACATCTGGCCCTGTCAAATGGGAAGAAGGTTTTCTCTTCCTACTATTAACCAAGGGTTGCACCCATGCAAAAGTAGAAGAAGAAGAAGAGGGGACAAGAGGGCCAAGAGCAAGTGAACCCATGACACTTAGAGTATTCACCACCGTTTCCTCTAGTAAAGAGGTGAGTGAGGCATCTGGAGCTTCTTGTGCAAAGGAATTTGTGGTACTAGGAGGCTCAGTGCTAGGTGCTTCCTTCTCTTCTTCTACTGTAACTTCTAAAGTTCCTACAGGGTTTGGTGTTTCACCATCATCACTTTCACTGAGAACAATGATGTTCTCTAGCCCTGAGGGAAATCCTGAATGTTCTAGAAGAGGTTCTTCCTCAATTGGCTCTTATTTAACCTCTTTTATCTTCTTTTGGTACACTTGAGTAGAAGAAGAGGGAGTAGATGATTCAGTTCTTTAATTGAGGAAGGAGGAGGGGGTTTGTATAGGTACCTTTGTGCTTTGGGTGTATGTGTCTTCTTCCTGGTGTTGAAGTGTCTCTGGAAGAAGATCCACTCTGATTCTTCTTAAGCTCTCGAACCTTCCTGTCAAACCAAACTTTGGTTCTTACAAGGACAGGGGCCAAAATTTCAACCAAGTCATCCTTCTCCTTCTTGTACCAATCCATATCTTCCAAAGGAGTATGCTTGATTGATGTCTCATATTCAAAAGACTGCAAGTCTTCATCATCATCCTTGAGACCTTCAAGAACTTGATAGAGATTGAGTTCCTCAATCTGTTGAAGAGAGAGTCTGCCATAATGCCTCCGCCTTGCTTCAAAATCATCTGCACAATCAGCCCAATAGTCCTCAGTATCTGGCCTGTGATGATAGTTTATCCTGAGGTTCTGATCAATGAAATTCTTCAAATCAAAGCAAGTCCTTGGTCTAAAGAAGTGGACAGTGAGGGGAGCAATAGCCCTTTCTACATTTTGGGCATCCAAGGTTGTTTTACATGTATAATTTCCTAAAGAAATAGGGAAGTGTAGACTAGAGATTTTCTTGTCCTTGCAGGTTCTATTCAATTTATCCAATTGCCTGCACACTTCAACTAGAGCCATCTTGTCATTACAAAACATAGGGAGCTTAAGAGGTGTGTTTTCATAACCAACCAACTTGATATATGAAAACCTTCCTGAATTGAATGAAGAAAGTTTCATACTTAGCTATTAGGTTCATGGCTTCATAAGAAAACCTCCTGGTAGCAGATCACCTTCCAAAAGCCTGACAATATACATGGTGAAGGCATCATTAACTCTTCTAAAATTATGGTTGCTAGTTTCCAGGGTAAATTGAGGGTAGTATGCATAAATAGGCTCATCCTTCTGACACTCCATGTATGTGAATCCAAACCACTGCCGGAATGCTGCTAGGGAATACATGAGGTAAGAAGTCATATAGAACTTCTTGGTCTCACATTGCACATTAGACAAACCGCTCTCGTCAAATTCATGTAAATGATTTCGCCCAATTTATGTTTTGATTACCTTTGTAGATGATGTTGATAAAAGGGCACATCTAGAAGTGAAATTCATTGGTAGAGGGCAATCCCATGACATGAGCTAGCAAAATAATGAAATCAGACAGTTCTTCATTAAAATCAACCCTAAATAACACCTTTGAAAGTCGAGACGCTCCCTTCTTAGGGTTCTTCAACCATGATTTTACTATCCTTGCCTTATATTTATCATTGTCTTGCTCGAACAAGGTCTGAGCTTGGGATTGAGTGAGAATGATAGAGTCTTCGGTCTTTCGCATGTGTAGGGTAGCAGTAATGGCAAAGAACATCTAGTTTGGTAATCAACTCCCCATGCACATTAGACCATTCTTTGGTGTTCGGGTTAAAATGAGCTCCACAGGCGAGCACGGTGTTGACACATTGTACAGATATGGGAAAACTAGCTACATAATCAAGTCCACTGTCATTGATCATTTGTGCCATGGGGGAAGGATTAGGGCAAGTCAATTTGTTCCAAAAATCCCCAAAATCTAGGTGTCGAAAATCAAGAGGTGAAACATGTTCTTGACCCTGGAATTTGATCTTCATGTTTGCAATGTATAGAGGAAAAGCCTTCAAGGATCGAATCCGCAATAAAAATGCAAAGGGAGCAGGAGCACAAGCAAATGACCTTAATCGCAGGGATTCGAGCAAGTGATGGCAAGTGAGCAATGTGTCAAATGCATAGAGGATAGTCCCATTAAATAGCCGTTTAGGAGAGAGAAGGTCATTAAATGTGCATTAAATTCATATTGCACCAACTCAAAAAGATAAGAATCGAAAAGAGTAGAAAAACTAGCCTAGATGGTCTTTGGTACATTTGGGACATGAGGGACGCGAAGACGCGATCCGGCCAACGCGGGCGATGCGGGCCAAATGAGCACGTGCGGTCCATAAACTTGAAAATGCAAAGGACGCGAAGACACAATTTGGCCGATGTGTGTGAAGTGGGGAAAGTGGGGACATAAGGCACAAATGCTTTTGGGACAGATGGGACAAAAGTATGTGAAGGACCCGATGCGGGCGATGCGGGTGATCGGGAACAAAAGCCCGGGTGAACTTGGGACAAATGGGCCAAAAAGTTTTGACAGAACCGAAAGTTAAAGAATTTTGGGAATGTAGCCGATCGGGGAACAGAAGGCCGGTGGTACTTGGGACATAAGGGACAAAAATGTCTAACAGACCCACAAATCACCAAAATAACTCCAAAAACGTGAATTTTTACTATCTCCTCAACTTTTCACTTCACTAGAACATCATTAAAGGGTGTTAACTCAAAATTTTCAATTTTCTGACTTTCAAAAGAGGGGAAATTTTGAGAGGAAAACACCCTACAACCATGGAACACCTACCACTTATTTAGGTTGCTTAATATTAGAGCTACAACAAGAACTGTAAAGGAGATAAATGGAAACTGCATTGACTAAAGCAATTGTTCGGGTCCACCCGAGATTTGTGGATGTCCCAACTCAGGATTCAACGTCATATGACCTTTTATGTTGGTCAGAACTCCTTTTATACAAGCCTTTCAGAAATATTGCCTCCGAATTTGGCTCAAGCCCACATGACATCAACGACACTTGGGACATGTTCAAACACAACTACAGACCATGGCATGTTTTATGCACTACCGCAGACACATGACATGAAACAAATGTTAGTTCTGACTCTGAGGTCGAATGCAGTATTCAACACGAACCATTGCAAGAATGGCAGGTCTTTGCACAACTTCATCTGGGAAACAACACGGGTCTTGATAGTCTTGAAATGTTGGGAAACAAGATTTTGACATACATAATAATTGGAACATACATGGCGTTCCACATGATTTGTAGATAATTGGTTCATCATTCATCGAGAGAGAAAAGGCAGACACAAATAACACCAACATGCAAGCCACACCACCATCTACCACACTACCTTTGTCTTCAGAACAACAACTAGCTCTTGATACCATACTGCACCATTCAACAAACAAAACACTTCTACCTCCATTAAGATTGATAATTCAAGGAATAATTGGCATAAGAAAATCATTTTTGATAAATAAAATCTAGAATTCATTTACAACAACATCAACCACATCTCCCTTGCCTCTCCTTCTACTCACCCCTACCGGTGTTTCAACATTCAACATCTCCGTACCCACAATCCATGCAGCCTTCATATTCCAATCAAAGAATTAAAACCCCTTGAAGGCCAAGCATTATCATCTTTTCAAGAGTTGCTGAAACATATAGAATATGTTCTTATTGATGAAATGAGTTTCATCGGCCCAAAGTTGCTAGGAAAAATTGACAGTAGGCTACGCGAGGCTTTCCCACACTCAAAAACATCTGAATTTGGAAACAGATCAATCATCCTCCTCAAATGACCTTAGGAAATTACCACTAGTTATGGACAATCCTCTTTATGCAAGTAAATCCTATGGATCCATCCTTTGGAAGGGATTTCATTCTTCCATTACATTGCAAACTATATTTCGGCAACAAGGAACAACCGATGCACAAGTTTCATTCCAGAATTTACTGCTCAACATGCGAGATTCAACCCCTCTTATTAAGGACTGGGAACTCCTAATGTCTCGCACAAACACACACCTAACTCAGCAAGAGCTCAAAATTTTTAAGGACACACCACATTTGTTTGCAAAAATGACCTTGTGGACTCCCACAACCTTCAGATCTTAAGGCATTGAATGTTTTGATCGCCCAATCCATTGTTGAAAGTAACAGTGGGCTGGACCAAGAAATACTTATGATGATTAGTTGGAGCACAAAGTTCTGCATGCAAACAACAAAAAATCATGCTTATTGCAAATTTATGGGTTGACACAGGCCTCGTAAATGGTGCTACAGGAACAATCACCAACATTGTCTACGACGCATCAATGCCACCACCAACATTACCTTTATTTATTGTTGTCAAATTTGATAGATACAACGGCCCATGTTGGGATCCCTCCAACTCGTTACATATTCTCGATACCCCCTATTTCGAGAGGGAATCAAAGACAATTGCCGCTTAAAATGGCTTGGGCATTAACTATCCACAAGTCTCAGGGACTTACTATGCATAGAGCAACTGTCGACATTGGAACCAATGAAAGGTAGGGTCTGACATTCACAACTTTCTCCAGTTGCCTCGCTTGCAAATCTGTGCATTTCACCTCCTTTTTCATTCGAAAGGTACTAAAAATGGTGCACATAGCAACACTTGGAGCAAGAAGAAAAGAGGATGCAAGACTACTATCACTCAACCCTTCATAAATACTACACTATGCTCGATAACACCTTTCATACTACTTTACTCAACACTTCTTCTATCCTAGATGCCATTTCCGTTCAAGGGGTATCAAATGTACTCATGTTTACTGGAAATAAAATTACCCTCAAAAGGCTACCATTCATGATATAATTCTTCTCATGTTAAGTTCAAATAAAACAGTCCACAAAACGATACCACTCATGATATGAGATTTGTAAATGTATATGTACGAATTTGTAACAACTTTGAAATGAAGAGATGAAACCTTTAAATGAAGTGGTTCGTCTATATATCTACAATTACAAAATTACACGTTTCAACATACATGTTCGATTTTTCCTTTTTATTGTTTCCTGTTTCTTTATGTTAACCAACAACAACACATTTTTAATGTCTTCATCTGCACACAAATACCTAGAAATTTAAAATGCCGAGAAAGGACCATGCAAATTATAGTTGTTTCCATCCAAAGCTTTGTACATTATATCACTTTTTTGCATTTTGAATAGTTTTAAGGGTAACACCTCATGTTTGCGCTTTTTAAATGAAGTGACTCATCTATATTTCTACACATACAAAATCAATCACCCATAGTTTAAACAAACACAACTACAAAAAAAAACTCCCTATAACACAAATAACATATACCGTTTTTTGTTTGCAAAATGCCTCAAAGAAATGTGGTCTCATGAAATGCTATGATTGTAAGATATGCACAAAATAACTCTAACAATGATGCTCTCAAACTCGTTGAGGTAATAAAGAAATTTGGAATGTACCATAACCATTTCAGATTTGTTTATATATAATTGCATATTCTCATCGAATTTTAGTTTCATGGAGAGATAATATATTAAAGCACTTAGACATTCTTTCAATCTACTTTGGCAACAACACTTCACATTCATTGCATTCTTGAGAGTGAGTATTAACGAACCTACATGTCTCACTTGCATTTGTATTCAATTATTACACAACTAATTGTTATCTAACATCCCTTCTAATGTATTTCGCAACATTTGTTTTGGCTTTAATAGAAAATCAATATTGTCAATCACACCCCTTATCAACATCAACTACAAAAGTAATAATTATCTTTCTAAATCTAATAACATATACCATTCGACATTCACATTGCATTGTACACATGCGATTGCTAGTTATATACGCTTTATTAAATTGTAAATTGTAAATTGGTGAAAAATATTTTTAAATTTTTTTAACATGATAATAGGAATATTCCACAATAACACTTTAAAGTATCTTCCATTCTTTTTCTAATCTCAAACTTTGAATTAATTATAGGTAATACATTAAAAAAATAGAATGTGATCTAATGCATGTTATATTAAATGCATGTTATAAAAAATAGTAATAATGAAAATAAAAATACTTGTCACAGCCTTCAATAGAAAGAAATCGGTCTAAGTCAGTTGAATTAAAACCAACAAAATACTTCTTCCAAGCTACCTACAAGAAGCTGCGCAGAGATCGCCTCATATAAAATCAGGGCAATTCAATTTAACTTATTTCAGGCTCTGCATATTTGAACCAGTTTAAATGGCTAAATGCGAATGAAGAACACTTCCATCTATTCAGTTATTGATAAGCAGAGGCACTGTAAATTAACCTTTTTCATCTAGTAATAGTCAATACAATTCATCCAATATCACTATCGACTGCGTGTTAATGGAGTACGACTACAGGAAAGCCGGATCAAACAGGGGTCATATGGGAGGAGGAGCAGGAGGAGGAGGAGGAGCTGCTCCATATGATGTTTCGAGGCCAATGTACAAACCCTCCTACGGGGCTCCTCCATATGCCCCTGCTCCTAATTCCTATTATCCCACCGTTGGTCAAACTACCGGCCCTCCCATCAACAGACCCCCTCCTCCAGTCCCTGTTTCTTCTTCTTCTTCTTCATCATGTAAGTAGGATCAATTTTCGTTATCTTATGTTTGATTATATGCCTAAATTTGTTCAAAGCCCAAATGTTTGTTAAATCAGTAAATTTTATGCTTAATGTCAGTACCATGTCGGATTTTACAGACACCCATTTTTTCATAATTGAAACTGCGATGAATACAAAACAGATTTCCGATGTAAAAGTAAATGCCCAAATTCTGTATTTGACGACATACCCAAATTTGGTGAAAGCCCGAACTGTTGTTTAATCAGTGAATTTGAAGTTTGGTGTCAATAGCATATGGAAGGATATAGACACCCATTTTGTCATTAATGCAACTGAGATGAATACAGAACAGATTAGAGAAATCTCACATATTCAAGAATTTTGTTTCGTGCATCAGGAAATCCCAGATAAGAACAAATGATCTGTATGCCTGACATGTAAATTTTGGGAAAAACTACTCCCAACTTGTGGCATCGATAAATTAACAGAGAAGGGAAAAATTACAAAAATTTACTTGAGTGAGTTTATGTATAGATTTTGATCTTGAGCTGGTAGGGCTGAGAGCTCTATTACTAATTTCGCTTGTTAGTATTCTTCAACAGGTGTATGCACTGTTTGCCAGAGGCCAGGCAATCCTGGTGACCAAGCATGACACCTAATTGCACGAGGACTCAGTCAAGCCCTGTAAATGGAAAAAATCAACAGTCTCACCTCTGTGTACCCAGCACGAGGGTCTACCCCACCCGATTGGGTGTCCGCTCAAAGAGTGTTAAACACAGACACCCAATGAGGTGTTGGATCAAAGCATGCTAAACACAAGATACCTGTAATTTATAACTAGCTAAAAATGCCAGTTACTAATCAATTCTAGGTCATAAGGGTAAATTGAGTAAGGTAGGGAAAACCCATTTGCTAGACATATGCATGTGGTACTATTGGGCATCTACTGGTCATAGGGATGGGGCAATTTTTCTTGCAATCAGGCATAATCTCTGGGTCCCAGGATTAGCTGGACTTTAGCAACTGTGTTATGGCTCCCGATGCAGAATTTCTGTGCAGCGGAGCTCTGAACTTGTGCGCCCTAATAACCACAGGTTGTTTGAGCCTTAAGACTCACCAGCTAAAATTAAATAGGCGTGTAACAATTGGTTATAAGGTGATGTGTAAATGGATACTGGTGTATAATAAGGTAAAATACGGGTGCTTCTGTTTATTATTGAATTGTTAAGTTTCTCTGGTGAATATGTTACTCACATCTCCTTTTGTTATGATCTCTCCCGCTTTGCCTTTAATTCATTTTTAACTGCAAATTAAGAAAGAGAAACGGGAGGTCTTTAATGTTCGTTATTGTCTATAGAACTCTTTATTTAAGTGTCTAAACTTGGAATATGGTGTCCCTGCAGCAGGAACGGGCATCAGAGTTTCAATAAAACCAGAATACCGAATCGCACCTCCGGTATGAGCTAATTTTATTTTACATGCATTCCTCTGTTCTCACAATTAACATTTTCCTTGCATACCCATCTTTGATTGGATCTGTGTTTTTGGCATTGTAAAGAGGCTTTGGTAATTGATAATTTTTTATTATTTCTAAAAATATGAGACTTTCATTTTATGGAATAGGTTACTGAATCACACCTCTGCTATGAGCTGATTTTCTTTTACATGCATCCCTCTGCACTTGAAATTAAATTTTTCCATGCATACCCGTATTTGATTGGACCTGTGTTTTTAGCATAGCAAAGAAGATTTGGTAATTGAGATTATTTATTACTCCTAGAAATATAAGCCTCTTGTTTAATTTGTAAATGGACTGTGGTTATGATAAATGGAATAGAATTTTCATAGTTTTAACCTTTAAGATCATATATTGTCAAGTTTTCCAAATTATAAGAAGAATAGAACAGTATACACAAAAGTTCAGTTCATTAAGTCTTCATTCTACATACACCTCTCTGCATATTCACACATATGAACTAATTTGAAATCAAAATATATTGTTCTTAATTAAAGAATTGAACAAATTCATGATAATTTCATCAAGTACATACATAAATATTGAAAAGATGAATGTCTATCAATCAATAAAAATAATAGGAGCTTAATATGTGTGTGCGTGTTTGTCTATGTGTGGATGGATTTGCTCATGCATATCTGCCTTCATACACACAGCTGTGTGCCTGCATGTCTATGTATATGACCTCCACTATATTAGATATCTATATAATATTTTTATGAATATCATAGATAACACACGGAAAATATCTAATTCCATTACTCGACTCTTGCAAACATGGGGAAGGGCGAGGTAAAACATCTTGCAAACATCCCAGCAGCAACTGGGGAAGGGCAAGGTAAAACTGAGCTCACCAAACCAAATAGCTTCAAAAACTATTAAATCCAATCTTTAATTGATTTAATAAATGCTCAAATCTTGTTATGTGGAGTTGTGTCCAGGTTTAGCATGTGATTGCACTCGAAAAACTGATTTTTCCTTCGCTGTTCTGCTTTTTCTGTTTTATGAATCTGCACAAACCCCTGTTTTGTTTTTTATTTTTCTCACAAATGACAAACCAGATTGGGCTGAAATTTGGACAGGTTATTATTAACACATGCATCTTCAAACCCTTTAAATTTTGCAGAAATCCAGATCATAAAAACATAATTAAGACCTGTTGTTTAGATGGGTTTAGTATTTTTTAATGGATTTAACTGCGAAAACCCAAAAAATACCAGATTTGGCTGCAACACAAGTATGGTGTGCTTACAGTCGATCATAGCATTTTTGGACGTTTTGGACTCAAATACGAGGTCAAAATTGCTCGAAAATGCTACAGGAAAAAGTTGTCCTGCAAGAGTGCACACAAAAACACACTGAAGACCAAACTAGGCTAAACAAACCTAAACTAAACATGAACACAGTGAACAAAATGGATGAAATATTGCGGATAGAGTGTACAAGATGGAGATGAGAAGCCGATGCAAATGAATGATGCCTGCCAAACGGGTTCTGTCATGCCCATAATTTTACCACCCGAAATGTAACATAAAAACTGGTAATTTTTTTGGTTGTTATATGATGCAACACTTAAAACTTTTGCACTTGTCACATGACACATAACAATGGGCCCACATAATCACTACCACTTACTTTTGCATCATTCCAGTGAACACAAGGTTTACAGTTTTACTTTTGAATGCATCATGATTTGCTACAAGGAGGTATTTCATTTGCGGAAGAACGGATCATATCTTTCAGTCACATAATGCCACAATGCAATTGCAGTCCACATCATTCACAAGTTCAATCCAGAGTTAGTATTCCCTATTTGATCCCACTAACACTTTCAGAACATACAACTCAACTTCAATTCTTAACATAAAAGGTTGGGTCCAAGAGTGTGCATCTTTGGTGAGACCCGAAGAAAACACTAGCCACTGCTCAAGACGTGGGGTGTGCACGACTAAGTTGTATAACCCAAAGTAGATTTTCCTGGCCACCAATCTCCTATGGATTCAAGAACACTCGCGGTCCCACTAAATAGAAGGAGAAGAGTATAACTCGGACACCAAGTCACGAGTACCCATGCACCTCTTACCAAGGTGTTTTGTAAGTACATTAAGTAGGCCCGAACACGATTTATCCTTCCCTTAATTTGGTAGAACGGAGATGCTCGGGTTAGCACAAGGGTGTGACCATGGAATGACACAACATTTGCCAAATTATGATGACCCAAATCCACCCACGACTTGGGTGTTGTCTCAAAATTATAATTACCAAAAGGAACCCATGCTAACTAGGGTATAAGGCCCTCATTTAATTCTATCATACATACCTGGGTTGTTAAGAAGATCACTTATGAGACCACTAGGAGTCCTAAGGACATCCTTTGCGGTACAAACCAAAACTTGGCTCAAGTGCCCTTCACACATTTCTCTAAGTCGTTCAAGGACACATCTAGGGAATTATGCACATAGATTAACATAGAAAGAGAGTTTCATTAGATTAGTGGGTATGACAACATTATTCTTAGGATAATTCCAGAGAAATTATTACCACGAGATACTAGTAGGAGAGACTAATCTTCTAGGTTAGGACCATAAAAGTTCTCATCATTATTTCTTGTAGTGACATTGATTCACGATAAGCTTGCTACATTATAAGATTTATCACGTTTGATTCCTTCCGGTAAGGAGTGACATAAAAAGGGCTTGGAAGTCTTCCATTAATTTCTGTGCAATAATAAGCACAACTTATCAATTTTCTTCCACATCATGCACTTGGGGTTATACTTAGATAAAAAGAACGTCCATTTACATACCGGCGGAAGGATCCCACCTTAGTCTATTTGATACCAAAACCATTATCATTAGTATTACCATAATACATGGTTATATATTTTCCTATGCTAAACATGTAGTTCCATCTTTTCATTACTTTATAGTCCACTTTAAATGTGCATGATATGTAAGATCCCCAAATGGGTCTCTCTTGTTCTCCAACAATATTAGATCAATTAAAAACACCAAAGGCTGATTTATGACTATTATGGCAAAAATCTTAATGCAGATCTGAATTTATTTGGGAAAATGCGACTAGGGTTTTAGATAGATCTTAATGCAAATGATACCCAAAAATTACATTTTCGTTCCCAAATGATTACTCGAATATTTAGCAACTGAATCATGCAAAAAACTGAATTTATTGCAGCCAAAACAACCCAGAAATCAGATCTGAAATCTGATTAATATTTTGCTTGGAAACCCTTACAATATACTTCAGAAAATGATGAAAATACAGCGATTTGGTTTATAATATTATGGAGAATATTTGACAAGTATTTTTAAAGGAAATACCTCTGGAAAATGCTGCCAAACTGCCCACAACAGATTGATCCAATTGCTGCCCAAAAACCACTGAAAATATCTTCAAAACTCTTCACAAACACCGCTGAAATAAACCTAGAAAATCTGATTAACAAGCTGGAAATTTCTGAGTGAAATCCCTTTTCAATCCCTTGGGGTTTTCGTCCACAAGAGAATGTAATATCCCCTTCCCATTCGAAGACCTTTGGCCTATTTTGTCAACCCGACGGCCAAAGGAAAAATATAAGGGTGGCTTAAGTTATATTTAATTATTATAAAGTGCCATTAATAAAAGAAAAAAATATATAGAGCACTTATAATAATTTATATGACTTAATAATTATTAAATCAAGGATGGAAAAGGCCCAAATATAAATTGTTATCCATCCTAGGTGAAAAGACGACTTGCCTTAGAAGGGGAATGGGAACATAGAAAGGATAAATGCCCATTTTACTATGTATTTCCCCTAGAAAAATGCGACTTGCATTAGGAGGGAAAAAGTTGTTGGAAAAAACATTTAATATGGGAAAATATTAAATGCTTGCATAGGGAAAATCCTTGGGAACTAATTGGATATTGTAGAGGTTGTTTTGGGTCTCTTCTTCCTTTATAAGGAGAAGTCGACTTGAAGGAAAGATATTCCATACCATTTGATATTTTCTAATTTGTGTCTTAAGCTTGTAGCTTATGCATATTCTTTCATGTGCAACTGTTGTTTGCAAATATCCAGCTTGTGAAGTAAGATCCCACAGGAACACTAGCTTTGGTGGTGAGAGATCCATCCCTAACTAGCAGGGCATTCTTCGGTAGTGAGAGATCTACCCTAACTTGTCAAGTTTGGAGCTGAATTGATGCCCTAAATGTGTTGGGCGACCTACTTTTTAGGGAAAATTAGGGTTTCGTGTTTGTTGTGCGAAAACTATTTTTGGAATATTATTCTTCATATTTTTGTGGCCCAAGATCCAAAGTTTCAGCTCATTTGGACTTCTCTAGCAAAAGATATTAATTTTAGAAGTTTTCAGTTGTTTAGGGCACGCTGTAAATTTCTGGCAGCATTCTGTTATTTGAAAAATTCCAAAAACAGTTCTATAATATTTGTTATTGTATTAGCAAGCTCCATTTAAAATTTCAAGAGATTTGAGCAAGTATTTTTGGAGTTATCCATTATTTTCTGTTCGCTGCCCTAGATTTAATTTTCTGCAAAAATCAGATTTCTGTTTGGCTGCAATTTGTCTGTATTTTGCATATTTAAAGTTGGGATTGCCTAAAATCCGTTTAGGGGTAAAATAATGTCCATTGGGGACATTACGAGAGAACTCTTGGGGTTTTCGTCCACAAGAGGTATAAACTAAGGTTTTTCGTCCTTAGAATATAATTTGCAAAAACTCAAAGCTCATGCAAGAGAAATTATCATATGAAAAAATCTGCCATATAATAGGCAAGTTGACTTCCCTTTTAAAAGAAAAGAGCCAACAACCAACCTCCAAATCAGCCAATGAGCTCACATGATTTTTCCTATGCAAACATTTAATATTTTCCCATATTAAATGTTTTTCCCAACAATATTTCCCTCCTAGTGCAAGTCGCATTTCTCTAGGGAAAATACATAAATTAATTATGTTTTTATCTTCCTAGGCTTCATTACTCCCCTTTGCCCCAAGTGGCCATTATACTTTCTAGGAGGGATAAAATATAATAAATTCCTTTACAATGACTTTTGCCCCTTAAGGCAAATCGTATTTTCCATAGGGATTACAACTTATTTTTATTAAGCTAAATAAATTAATATAAGTGCTTTAATGATTATATTTTATTTTTTTATAGCACTTTATAATAATTTATTATAATTTAAATCACCCTTATATTTTTCCTTTGGCAGTCGGGTTGACAAAATGGGCCAAAGGTCTTCGATTGGAAAAGGGGACATTACATGATAATACTAGTTATCCCACAAAATTTACTTAAAGCACTCAATAATCACTTTATAGCTATAAAGTTCTGCGAGTAGAGAATGTTTTGCAGGATTATCCTAACAGTCATATAAAACTTTTAACAATGGTTGCAAGGATTGTGTGACCCACTTAATTGGGTCTCTTTTAGTTAACCGATCTTCTCCTAGTTTATATTTCACAAGGAAGATCCTTTTTCACATCTTTATAAACAACATTCCCCCTTATGACAGGTACGAGCTACTCCCTAAGGTGGTGCAAAACTTAGTCTTGAAAGATTCTAAGTCACTATAGTCATATGAGATACTAGGGTTATTTTCTTCAATTGAATGGAGGTCCATCTACACACTATACATTACATACCACCATTAATGTTACACGTACTACAACCTAACAATGGTCATAGCAAGGTTTAATTTCAAGCTTAAATTTTTCCTTTTTCCTATGTAACATCTTCAATTTTACACACACACACATGCTATTGAATTAAAAGGGTCAATTGTTCGCAAAAAGTAGTGATGTTAAATTTTTCCCCACTATTCAAGGTTATCATGATACTCTAATGTCACCATGCTAACACTTTTTCCTTTTCCATGGCTATCTATAGTTCATTTTGAGAGGCATAATCTAAACATACAAAATATCAATCAACTATTTACCAATACCATATCATCTTCATTTACTCATAACAAGAAAGACATTTCTCACTGGAACTAATGTAATAAAAATATTTCCTTTACTTATTGCTTAGATTAGGTTCCCAAATTTACCATAGCAACTACTTTACATTTCAAGATGTACATACTACTACAAGAACAACATACTAACGCTAGTAGAATTCTTAATCCTTTTTAAACAACATGACATCCCATAAAATAGTTATTTTTATTTCACAAGTACAAAAATACAACCAAATATGATATAAACCATTTCTTTT
Source organism: Taxus wallichiana var. yunnanensis (assembly GCA_018340775.1). Classification (NCBI taxonomy): domain Eukaryota; kingdom Viridiplantae; phylum Streptophyta; class Pinopsida; order Cupressales; family Taxaceae; genus Taxus; species Taxus wallichiana. The sequence goes on along the minus strand of CM031243.1, from coordinate 342,859,718 downwards.
CCATTTTAGAAAAACATACATATTAGGAAACCATATACATATACATCTTATTAATCATTTTATACCATCGTGCCACCTACAACCTGGAAAACCATGTAATCATGTATCAACAACAAACGTTGGCATGGACAAACCTCTCCCATTAAACATGCTAGCAATCAATTTTGGGTTAGAGAGATAACAATTTATTCATTTTCCATACTTTTTAAAATCAAAACAACTTTTTTAAGTTTTAGAGAGAGGTTAGAGAGAGAAAACACCCATTTTCTTTTACCCAAGTAAACTAAACCATTTCCATAACCAAGGAGAGAGAGATAACACAAACAATTTTTGATTCATTACATTCAAGTTTCAAAGGCTTTTCATAGTAACATCAAGTTCTATGACTTCTAACCGAGTCTTCATCTCTCATTGTCGCTACAAGAGCCTAGGTACAAGTGCCAAATCACACAATTCTTACTTTTCGTCACAACAATTTTGATTGTGTACCAATATATGTATTTATACTCTTCATACATATTTCCAAGTATCACATTAGTTTTAAGCGTCGAACGAGCCTTAGAGAGTCAACGCGGGTCCACGGCCTTTGTTGCGTTGCTATGCAAATCAGCCCAAGTGGCCACGGAATGGGCCTGCAAAAATGATGCGGGACCCCCAAACGGAATGATTAATTACTCCACCCTATTCTCTACTATACAGAGAATCACCGAAATAGATGGAATCCAAAACCGATCACCGAGGCTCAAACTACAACAACCTTTTGGAGTCAGTCGACTGAAATCGGTCATTTGCCCTCCTACAAACTAAGCTAAGCTAAGTGGGCTCGGAAACAAGTGCGCAAAATGCGCTTTTTGAGGGTAATGGTTAAAACAAAAACACTATGCTATTTCCCATATAACAACGAAGAGGTATGTAGGGTCAAATTTTCTTCTGGGATCCATAGGCACAAAATACGAAGTGGTTTTCGGAGGGTTCGGTCATAGGCGAACGGTTGCTCCCAGCAAATCGTTTTCCAAAGCGGCCGGAAACCCACTTCACAACCATGACGAACATGCGTTTAGGCAATGTTTCTAGTTTGATATGGGTTCACCATACCACAAAGAAGAGGTTACAATAGTTTACAAGCAGAAATGGGGTTAAGAGGCACTTTTTGTGCGTTAGTTTTAAGTGACTTTTGTCACAATTTGAGGCTATTTCAATATCCCAAGTTTGCAATTTAAAACCATTTTCCCTTCCAGTTTGACTAGTTATAAAGCATTAACAAAGGTAAGTGTGAGTAAGGTTTGTTCTTATCTAGTCCAGGACCTAGTACTATGGCACGCCGCCTAAGGCGTCAATTTTCAACATAGGTTGACATGGTGTGGAAGTTGTTTTAGGGAGTTGTAATATGATTCGAAAAAATAAACCATACATCATTAACAAGCTTAATTCAAGATTTAACATTCCATTAACTATGAAAAGAAATGAAAGTTTCAAAGCAAGTAGGAGAGGAGGTATAGAGTCCATGCCTGTAAATGGATGAAATGAGGTTGAGAGGTACACCGAGCAGTTCCATACGCACTCCAAGAGACCACATTTGTTGTTTGATGGATATCCATAAACCATTCCAAAGCTCCCATTTTGTGTAGCTCGTGCAACCATTGCATTCAATGAGACCATGTTTCTTTGAAGCTTTTTGTGGAATCTGGTTTTACATCTTGCCACTGCATTCGCTTGAAAGTTTCTAAAGCTTTTTCAACAACTCCATTTGTGCGTAGCCTGCAATCATTGTTGTCCATGAAAAAACATCTCTTTGAGGCATTCTATCAAACAATTCGTGTGCCTTGTCTAAGCTCCCAATGTTTTGCATACAAGTCTATCAGGGCACTTAAAACTACAGCTGCTAAACGTCCAGCAGCCCACACAGCAAACAAATAAATCCACACAACCACCGCAGGTTTAAACGAAATGCAGAAGAAAAAGTTTGGAGTTTCCTCAAGATTTCCAGTGCAGCTAGGCAACCAACCAAGCAACAAATCCACGCACCCACGATAGGTTTAAATTGCACGTTACAGAAAAAAAGATCGGAGTTTCCTCAAGACTGCAAGTGCGGCCAGGCCTGTAGCTCACACCATTGAAATATTTACGGGCCTCCTCAGAAATTGCAACGTTGGAAGCAAATAAAACAAAAATGAAGCTTTCAGGGTTAGGGCATATTCCTTGGGACCAAAACGAGGCCTGCCTTTTGCTGTGTGCCTCCCCATTCATTTTTGCATACATATCTCCCAGATTGTTTGCAACTACAACATCAGACAAAGATCCTTCTCCATTGCGCTTTAATGGACGTCCATTGTCCTATTCTTAGGCCATTTTGATGCAAGCTGGGAGAATGCTGGTAACGGTTGTGAAAACTGGCTTTATCTCTGCCAAACATTTTTCAACAAATCCATTTTGTGCATATCCTGCAACTATTTTAGTTCGTATATAAATTCTTTTGTTGAAACGTTTTGCCAAACCATTCACATGCCTGGTCTGAGACACCATATGCCAATATAAAACGAAAATGAAGCTTACACAGCTAGTGTATGTGCCCGCATGCCCCCATCAGCCAAAAATCCCACTTCTCTATGCTTGGGTGTGCGTCCAATCCTTGATACCATTCCCAAGTCCTCCATGGTGGCGACTTTCATCCCTTAAGGAGAAAAGCATAAAGGAAAACCTAAAACCAAAACAATAATCCTTGCCCTAACTCACCCTCATAATGGGCTCTTTCATTATTTCATTTTATTTATTTATTTATCTTATTATCTAAGCATGCTGGTATACGTGTTTATATATAAATCTATACATATATATATTTTTATCTCATTTTAGATACACCAACATACATATATACACACACATATATTATTTTATTTAATTTATTATTATAAAAAGTCCCACTTCCAATACAATTCGGGTTCAAGGCCACGGGGGATGATGAGGTTGACGATCACCAAAGATCATCAATGAGTGAAATTCGAACTCATGCTCATATTAGTCAATGAATGAAGGAGTTCACACTAGCCCCACGCTAGGGCACTATGCCAATTTAATACGACCCGTGGATTTGTCCTTCCTGACGAAAAAAATGTTTGATGGCCAACGAGGGGCACTACGAGTTCACACGAGGTCTGCTTTGCTACACCGTCGATAGATTGCAAGAAGGGTGAATGAACCAACAATGGGGTTTGCATGAGGTCTGCTTTGCATATCCATTGCTTGTATGTTTCGACAAAACTAAAAATGGATGACACATAGACAAAGGAAAACATGTTTGCACAAGGTCCGCTCTGCTTGCCCGTTGCCATTGCCTAACTTGACAAACAAAGCATGGGTGGCGCGAATGTCGAGAGGCCTTTTTCGAGAACTCTGCTCTGATACCAAATGTTGGGGTTGCCCCTTCGCTGGAGAGAGCATACGCTCAAGGTTTCATAAATTCAACATATATTAATCATGCGGGAAAGTACATTATATAAAGAATTGATCTCCTAAAATTAGGGAGTCAAATTGCACGTTTTGACAAAACTAAAAATGGATGACACATAGACAAAGGAAAACGGGTTTGCATGAGGTCTCTTTGCTTGCCCATTGCCATTGCCATTTCCTAACTTGACAAACAAAGCATGGGTGGAGTGAAGATCAGAAAGGCCTCTTTCGAGAACTTGCTTTGATACCAAATGTTGGGGTTGCCCCTTCACATGGAGAGCGCATATGCTCAAGGTGTCATAAATTCAATCTATATTAATCATGAGAGAAATTACAATATATAAAGAATTGATCTCCTAAAATCAGGGAGTCAAATCTCATCTTCATATCTCCCACAATATCTCATTCTATCCCTAAATCACTCAACCTACTCCCTAAATCTCTCACAATCTCTACAAAACACCTATTCTAATGTGATTGTTACTCATGTAACAATCACTTACATTATTCTTCTCCACTTATTATTTTCTCACACACACTAATTATCAAATAATCTAATGTGGAGCACAAAAACCAATACAACCATGTGAGGACTAATTACTAACAAATAATTTCTCTAATAACGAGTTTGTTTGGCGAAGAGTTGATGTCTCAACCATATTGTTTTTGCCAAAGATATTGCTGTTAATCCCGAAAAAGATAAAAATGGAATTTTGATGGAGGACGCCTTTTAAGTTTACATCCCATAGTTACGCGGGGACGCATCCCCCCATTTTTGACACGTCCGGGACGTCCCGGATGTCTTGGGGACGTGGGGGAAACGTTTCCCCCACGTTTCCCACAGTGCATGCTTGATGGGAAACATCCTGGGGACGTCTAAAGAGGCTGGGAAATGTCCTGGGGACGTGGGAACGTGGGGGGGACGTCCAAACGTCCCCCACGTGGTCTGCTGCATTTTTCAATAAAAAAACATGGTTTCTTCTTATTTTGTGAGGACATGCTGATATCTGAGGACATACTGCCACCCAAGTCTGGATATTTTGAAAATGTTGCGGATGTTTATTCCACAGGTTCTAATATTTAAAGAAGTACCTTTGCATTGAGTTACAGTAAGGATATTGAGCTGAGTGGGGTAGTGGTCTGATAAGGGTGAATGATGGACCAATGCTGAGATTTGCAGCTGTGTTTCTGCAATATACCAAGGTTCTTTCCCCTGGTGACACAAAGTAAACTGGTCTTGTGCAAAATCCACATCAATAAGACTGCAGTCACTAAGAATGTTTTGAAAAAGATAGGCAAGATGCATATTAAGAGGATTAGATTTCTTCAACATGTTCTCTGAATTTTCAGATTGTGAATATGAACCAAAAAAAAATTAATGATTTTGCATGATCATAGGAGTAGAGTTCAGCAGCCAATCCCCAAGAATGGATACTGGAAGCTTGCAAATTTAGATCTTATGCAAACAATAGTAGTACAATCAGAAAATCAGCATTAGAATACGAGTTTATTAAAAACATAATCTGCAAAACATATGGAGTGGTTGAATAAAATGATTGTAGTCAATAGTAGTGATAGAATCATAGAAGGGTAAGATCAGTGTTAGTAGAAACTGAATAACTTCTCGATATTAGGGTGGCAACTGTCCAACCATTATCGATTAAATCAATACGATAATTATAATTTATCTATTATTAGCTATTTGAGAATTTATTGCATTATATAGATGATCTATTGTACTTGGAACTTAACCCATCAGGAGTAAAGCAACCCGTTTCTTCTTATTTGATGTTTATGAGTTCAAGTTTCACCTTATTTAAATCTCAAATGGTTTTATTTCAGCTTATTTATATAATTTAGTCACTATATCTTTATATTTTAAATATTTATATATTTTTTAATTAGCCGTCCCCAAAATTTAGAATTTTTTTGCCGTCCCGGAAACCCCGTCCCACCGTCTTGCCGTCCCCCCGTCCCCGTCTTAGGTAACTATGTTACATCCTCTCTTGTTAGGATTGATGTAAACTTAAAAGATCCTCTCTTGTTAGGATTGACCTTTTCATTTTACATCCTCTCTTGTTAGTATTGGGATGTTTAACCTCTCGGGAAGTCCTGTTTATTGGATGCAAGTTCTGACGGCGTCAATTTGTCACTACGCAATGGTTTATTTTGCTAGTTTTAATCACATTGCTTCACTCTTGTGGGCATCACCTAGATCCAGTCAGTTCCAAGTGGACCATTCAAGCTCATGAGAGATGTGTTCTTTTTGAACAACTACTCATAAAATATGGGTCATGATGATTGACCCAATATTAATTCAGAACTGATGCCTGAAAAAGATATCCCATAATGATGCAATGTGGAAACATCAAATGCATAAAAATAAATTATATTTTTCCATTTCCATTGGAAGCATAATGTCTCTTTTTGGGAGATTGTTAATCATGAGCTAGTCTAGGATGTACATCAGTTCAAATATTCCTTTGTGGAGTTTTATCTGCAGTACACAGCCAACATATTGCAGCTTTTTGCCATCCGGTGGCTCACTGTATTGTAAATGAGTTTGAGTGATAAGTATTATGTATTATAAGTTTTTAAGCACTATTATGTGGGAACACGTCCTCTAGAGCAGTCTTTTGAAAACCATTCCAGTTCCGGTTCGGTTCGACCAGTTCATTAAAAAAATTGCAAACCACTAGAAAAACCAAACCAATGACTAGTTCAGGATGCGGAATGGCTGATTCATAGATTGGTTCATTATCTTGAATTGGTCAAACCGGCCGGTTTTGTATCTTGACCAGATTTGAACTAGTTGAGGGGTAGGGTTTACCTTGAAACATTTTTTTGTTCCAATTTTAGCTTTTAAGTTACCTTTTTCTAACCCTAACCTTAAATGATGTTATATAGACCCCGTTTAGAACAATGGTTGAATGATCTTGTCTTCGTGCAATACAACCGCCGCTAAGGTGCAACCAATTACTGAATTGTTTTGGATGATATTGATCCAACCTCATAATGGATAGAGGACAGTCACCTGGAATAGTTTGATCTTGATGATGACCTGGGGTGGATGGCTTTGGATGATGAGCCACTAGTAGCAATGCAGAGACATGGCAAACAATAGCCGTGCTGACTACTACAAATGTCCCGAGGAGTCCAATGTCTCTGAGCCAAAGGAACAAGATGACATTGATGAGGATGAGGATCCCATTCTTAGTAGTGGTGTTGAGTTTGATGATTGATATCAAACATGTAGTAGCTTGTAGCATATTGTTTTTGGACTCTATAGGCTATTTAGAGCTTCATTGTTTATGTATTTTGTTTCGGATATGTAGTGCACTTGGTGCCGTTTTGCTATATTTACCCTTACATGGTATATACATGAGCAAACTTTGCATATTTTGTTTCTAATTGTTTGTAATCATGGTTTGGAATCTTTAAAATTTCTTGTTTTCATTAAAATTGTAATATTTTATGTATTTTTAGTAAACTGGTTCATATGTTTTAAACTGGTCCGGTTCCGGTCCGATTCTGGTTCGGTTCAGTCCGACCCTCAACCAGATTCCGAGTCCAGTTCCGATTTTTAAAACATTGGTTTTGGTGATGTCCCAAACATCTTGAATGTTTTGGGGACTTGGGGACTTGGAGGGGATGTCTTCATTTTCTAATTTAAAAAAATGATGCTTTTACTTTAAAAAAGCTGTCATTTTTACCAAAACCATTGAATTCTAATCTGAAATGTACCCCAAGAAACATTAAATATAGTTGAAACCCTTAAATTTTATTGAATAAAGCTAAAATAATTTTTAATATTAATTAATATTATATTATTTTAATAGCTGTCCCCAAAAGATGGGAATTTTTTTGCCATTACAGTAAACCCCGTCCCTCTATCCTTCGTCTCCTGTACCCCTAGACTTAGGTAACTATTGTTTTTAGACATTATTCCACTTGATTTTAAGATATATGGCTGTATTTCATATTTTAAAATAGGAATAAGATATATTGGGTGTTTATATTTTGAAGAGATCCAATACCAATGCTTATATGCAAAGATAGTACAGCATTTAATATTTACTTCAATACACAATACTTGGAAGATTGTCATGTAAACACATTAATAAAATTTCTTTTCTTTTGAATTTAAAACTTCCACCATTTCGAATATTAAATACAATAATTCCTTTTTAACCTTTTTTTTTTTTGCATTGTATGGAAATATCTATATGGTGGTCAGTGATATGTATACTGTACCTTCTTGTTTTTAAATGGAATTATGAGCACCTTTATCCCACCTACCACATCATCCAATGATATTGTTAATCGATTGTATGTATACTACCTTTCATTCATTGTGAATATAAACCATGCAGAGCTCTCTAAATTTGGCATTGGAAGAATTTGTTTGTTGCTTCTATATAGATGAGATCTTTCATGTTTATGAACATAACCAACCTTGGCCTGATTTCTCTTTTGATGCATTCACTATGGAAAGTAATATATTAATATTCCAATCCTTGTATGATTTTTTGAGGCTAACGTTTTTATTATTTCTTTTGAGAAGCCACAACTGTCACCACAATTGGGAGAAATTCCTCGAAGCACTTTCCAATTTGATTTTGATTTTGAGAGGAAGATACTAGCAGAGGCCGAAAAGGGGAGTCAAAACTGGAGCAGAATCGCATTAGAAAATCCTTCTCGCCTAAAAAGTGAACCAAGTTCCTTGGTAAGTATGGCATGCATTTGCTCTACTGCATATCTTTTGAAAACATATTTATTTTTTAGGAGTGAAGTTAGGTGGCATAGTTGTTTTAAGTCTCTTAAACATGGCTCAGGTTTCCTTGCGGAGTGGACCTTTTAGAAGTGATTTATATACAGAAATTGTTCTTGCTCTTTACTGTACCCTGCTTTCAGCATCAAGAATTTGTGTTTCTTGCATATTTTGCTACATGCAGAATGTAGTTCATGGCTTTATCTTTGATCTATTGTTATATCTATAAAGGGATTACCTTCCTCCTTTCTATTTAAGATTTTGTACAGAAACAGAAACATTTCATTGCACTCTTTGCTTTGTTCCCCAACATGGAAACTAATATTCAGGGTCCACTGAGTATGGCACAATTACCAGTTTTTCATGGAGAATATTTGGTTATGAAGTTAATCCTTACACTTGCTGCACTGGGACTCTTGTCTAATTGTGGTTTTGATCGTGTGAATGGCTTAGATGTTTCTTTTAACAGGAGCTAACTATAACTTTTATCTGTAGCCAAAGAAGCTAGTGGCTAGTGGATTTTGTATGTAAACATCGTGTCAAAAGATTAAATTTCATCTAGAGCCTAAGAAGCTAATGGCTAAAGAAATGTACATGAATATTGTGTTAAAAATGGAACAAGAACATGACTTCTTATTCTTTAACTTTTATTAGATGATCTTGTATTCAATATGTTATGAAATAGATGATTTTCATCATCAAATGAGCTACAGTTTCACTCCATCAATTGCTCTGTGTACTGATATTGATGCTACTGATTTGTGAAGGGTTCTGTAGATGATCAAATAATTAACAAGTACGTGGTGATGGGGCTCAATAGGGAAGCTGTATCAATGGCTGTGACAGCTTTTGGTGATGATCCAAATAAGGTAGCATTCTGATCTAATTTTCTGTACAGCTAGAGCATCTCTACAATGTGTTGCTGCTCTGTTGAAATGCTAGTCCACAAACTTTTTCTCTGCATAAAGTAAGGGGAGAGATGTAGTAGCCAAATATCTGCATTTTAGTTCTAATAATTACTAATTAGTAATTACATGTGTGTAATGCTGTGCAAAGTGGTATCTAGTTTTGCTACTAGTTATGAATACTGTTAACTCTTATACTGCAGTCTAGATTCTAGACCATTTAATATTATAAATGATGGAAGAGTGGGCATGCCCTACCATCATTCTTGCAATTGATTATTTTTCTACATAAATATGTACATTTTCATGATGTGAGGAAATCATTGGAGTAATATCTGAAGCTGGCTTTTAAAGTCTCAAGCCTCTGAATTTTCTCCCCAACAACGAGACACTGTTTGAAGTCAACTCTATTGTTGATACAAACTTTGACATTAGCTGGTGTGTCTCTGTGATGCCTTTTTCACTCATTATTTCTTTATGATTCTTTTTAATCTCCTCTTCTCGAAATCATCACATTTACAATGCTTAATGATAATAAGCTTCAGCTCTAGAGTCTAGTTATTATGCTCCTTGAGGATCTGACGAGACCAGCTGTATGATTCCAATTAAAGCTATTTCAAAAATTTGTTTTAGTGGGTCCATGGTGCCCAGTATACAAAAGACGGAAGAGATAAATTGGGAAAAATTATTATAAATAGACTCTTAGGCAGTAGAGCAGGACATGTTTCGAGGGAAAAAATCCTGTGTATGTGTCTGAATACTGTTTTAGCCAAGGCAGCATCCATACTGATCTAGATTTGGCTTGAGTCGGCAGCCACACCCTCAGGAAAGTTATTTTTCTGTTTTGTACTGTTTTATGTGTTTTCAGTAATCTTAAAGTTTTGTTTTTTTCTAGTTTCATCAAAAGAATTAGTTCTGCAGCAGTTTCAGAGTTTATCTTTTTAGTTTTCAGAATTTCATTTTAATTTTTCGTAGTATCATTTTCAGGTAATAGATTCTGCAGAGGTTACATAAATATCTGGCTATAGTTTCACTTTTGACATTAGACTTGAAGTTTCATACTTTCGGGTTTATAGCAGAACATCCCAAATTGTCAGAACTATAATTTTGTTTATTTTCCCTGGTTTCTACCTAGGGTTGGCAACAATGCCGCCAGATACAGTTGGGTTCATAACATCACTGTTTTGGTCTTGGACATCACCAACAATATACTCCTTCTCTAGCCATTACATGCTGATACTTATTAGTTGAGGTCTAAAATCATCTTATCGGTACATGAAACAATTAAAGCCCCACTGAAAGAAATGTAGAAAACTATGCATGATATGAGCCAAGCGTTTTGTTTATTGATTGCGCTTAGGAAAGGAGGAAAGAGGAGATAGGATGGCATAGAAGAGGAAGGCTACAGAAGATCATTAGACCTAAGAAGAAAGGTTTACAGACATGATGGATATCAATACCATTTTCCTGGAAGGTGTTGTAGTAAAAGAAATCAGGTCAATCAAGAGAACTAAGAAAGAACTCGTTTAAATCAGAGATTGATTGAGAAAAATTCCTTTACCTAAGTTTGATGGGGTCAGTGAAGAGATTAAACTTAGGGCTTGGATAGGGGAGCTATCCTGTTTCTTTTGGCTGAACCCTATGGAAGATGGGCTTACACCTTGATGGGCTTGCATTTGATTGGTGGAAGATGGGTGAGCGTGAATAGGAAGAGGATGATATAGGTGATCAACTAGAATTAACCACAAGTGATCAGTTTGTAACAATTTTTAATTGTAATTTTGAGGCCCACACACAAGAAGATTAATTCTTGGTTATTAAGATTATGGAATAATAAGGAACAATGGTGTACTACTCTAGGGAATTCTTCTGAGGTAGCTTGCTACTGGAGAAATCTATCCATGAAGGGCAGTTGCTATGTATTTGATAGATTCAAAGACTCCATTATAAGTTTTGTCAAGGATTTGAAACCTGCCACTCTTGAGGAAGCCATCTTGCAAGCAGAAGCCCTGTTTGGAGGAGGCTAGAAGTTGATTTACCGCAGGAACTGCATCCACAACCTGTTTGACTGCAAAGGAGGAATCGAAAGGCAATGTGAATTAATTCTCCTCTTAATTCAATATTACTGGACAGTCAAAGGGAAGAAGAGTAGACCCTGCTATCACTGGTGATTTATGCTTCAAGGGGCTTTCCTTTTTAGTGTAAAGAGGTTTGGTCAAAGGGACATAAGTGTTAATCTCATGGAAAGATCCATATGATTGAAGTTGTGGATGGAGAAAATAAGGAGGTTGCTGAAACTGATCACGAAGAAACACAAAAATGGAACACAACACCCAGAGTGGACCTAGATCAGCATGAAATACCCACCATTTCCCTTCCTGCCATGACAAAAATCCCCAAATATGAAAACTTACAGAGTAAAAAAGAAAACAGAATGGAAGATCTGTGTTGACTCTTATCAATTTTGGAAGCACTCATAATTTCATAGTTGCAAGATAGGTGACATTTACTGGTCTTAAGGTTTTCCCATTACATAAGAGTCAGTGGCCAATGACAGCATGGTGCAGTGTAAAGGAATGATAAAAGACATGCAAATACAGCCGGATAGCCATGAATTAGTTTCTAATTTCTATTTGGTTGCCCTAGAATGGCTGATGTGGTTGTTGGAGTGCAATGGTTGAAGACTCTTATTGATTTTGAAAGCACTCATAAATTTCATAGATGCAATTTTACAAGATAGGTGACATTAACAGGTCTTAAGGTTCTTCCATTATAAAAGTGTCCGTGGCCAATGACAGCATGGTGTGGTGTAAAGGAATCACAAAAGACATGAAATTACAGCTGGATAACTATGAATCAGTTTCAGATTCTATTTGGTCGCTCTAGAATGGGCTGATGTTGTTGTTGGAGTGCAATGGTTGAGGACCTTGCATGAATTCTGAATGAATCTTGATGCGTTGTACATCAGATTTGAAGAAATGTAGCAGCTGATTACAATTAGACAGCTTCCAACAGCCACAAACAAACTAATTTCAGCTCATAAAATGGGTTAAAAACTTGCTAAAGGAAAATTATTTTATATCTTTCGATGTAGTGTTATGCAAGGATTACCTGTTAAAGTGGAAAAACAATATCTAGATAGAGAAAGTACAACAGGTAATTGATGATTTTGCATATGTTTTCAAGGACATACTGCTGACTCGCTGAGGCTACCTGCGGATAAAGGGAAAGAACACATTATTGAGTTGGAACCACAGTCTAAACTAGTTATTATTTCACCTTATAAGTATCCAGACCTATTCATGGATGAAATTGAGAAAACAGTTGACAGGTTATTTGATATGGTGTATATAGTACCCAGAAAGAACCCTTTTGCTTCTCTTGTAGTTTTAATAAAAAGAAGGTTCCTAATGTACATGCGTTGACTATAGATAAATGAATAAAAAGACCATCAAAAATAGGTTTCCTATTCCACAAATAGATGATTTATTGGCGAAGCCACATAGAGCAGAAGTGTTTATGATAATTGATTTGAAATCTAGTTACCATCAAATAAGGGCAAGGTAATGTGACCAGTTTAAGACAGCACTCAGAGCTCATCATCGCCACAATAAAGTTTGGGTGATGCCTTTTGGGCTAACTAGTGCCTCAAACACATTCTAAGGTACAATCTCCAAGCTCTTTGAGGAAGTTTGTTCTAACTTTCTTTTTAGCAAAAATATGGAGGATCATATGAAGCATTGGAAAACTGTTATAGAATCTTGAGCCTAAACTCCTTATTTGGAAAGGAATCAAAATGTGACCTTGCAAAGAGTGAGCTTGTACATGTGGGACATGCAACTGGTCAAGAGGAGTCAATGTTGATCTAACTAAGATTCAAACTATCCTTGATTGGCCAACTCCCAAAAATGTCACTGAATTTAGAGGATATAATGCGATTTGTAGTTTCTATAGGAGATTTTTCGAAAGTTTTGGAGGTCTCATGACAATTCTCACCAACCTTACAAAAATTTCAGTTCAAATGGACAAAGACAACACAAATTGCAATCCAACAAGTGAAAAGATTGTGTCTTTTAGCATTTTACTTGCATTTCCAGATTTTTCACAGCTCTTTATATTGGAATGTGATGCATAAGACATAGGCATAGTGCTACGCCCTTAATCATATATCTTACATTGGATGTATATAGCCGACTTGTGGCTATCATAACTTCTTATCATGATGTATCTCTTTCATATATGTTATATTATCATTAGTGGGTCGGCCTTGGTGATGGCCATAACATAGGAATAATATATATAGGGGTTAGTAGGTAGTAGTTGATTATCATATTGAGCATTTGAGTCTTATTGTATGGTTTGGAGGTTGCCCCCTCGAAGTGGCTAAGCTATTCTACTTGCATATTGAGATCATTTATCTGCAATATTGTGTTCTTTGGTGTTCTATTGCTGCTAATAATCAGATTTATACAAGTAATTGCATTACATATTTGCATATTTGGATCACTTGCAAAAAAATTTCATGGGTTGTTTTTTCTGTCATTTGGAAATTCTGTTTAGCCCCCAAATTGAGGCTCCATGTAGCGATCTGCGACCTGCTACAATGATATTTTCCAATGGAGTCACTGCAGCGGAGTTGCTTTTGGTAACATGACAATAGGAGCCACTGGCTTTTCTTTAAAGGTTAGTGCCAACTAGTGTGGGTTAATGCTGTGGATGTAGCCTGTGTGGTTAGCTTGTGAGAGCTTAGAATATGGAGCCTTGAGGTTGAATTTTCAAATCCCGCCAACTCCATTCTGTGTATCATGTTCCGTGTGAGGTCTAATCTAGTGGCAACACATTTTTTCTTTGATTGGTTGAAAGTTAGCAAATACAAATTTAACATGTGACAAACATCCATTGGCTAAAAGCCCTATTTTATATGCCTACTCAGTGAGCCGGGTGAACAAACAGGCGGCAAAAACCAATTGGATTGTTCTCGGTGAATCAAACAACTCTTGATGTGGTCAAGTTAGAGGTTGAAATTTCAAAAATTGGAGGGAATTCAAGGCAATTTTCTGGAGGCCATAACTTTGTCTTAGGAGCTCCACGTCTTCCATCATGTCCAAAGCGTCTGAAAGCTATCAAAAAACTCTATGCTTTGGTGGTGGTTGCAAGTCTTGAGCAAAATTTTCAGTTGGCCAAGAGCAGCACACACATGACTTCCGATTTAGTGTGTAACTCATATATTGGATATCCATACTTCAAAATGTATGGTGTGTAGATCTCAATATCCCTTCTCATATGACAAAGAACATCAATGTCTTCTCAAACTTCGATAAATCGAGAGGAACGGGTGATGTGAATAGTGTATTCCTTAGTATCCATTTTGTGCTTGATCTTGCAATTTAAATCTTCCTTCATAATATCAAATAACTCAATCTAGAAAGAGATTTGAAATTGAAGCTGACAAATCTATGATACAGGATTTAGGTGATGATATCAAAATCGTTGCCTTAGGAAATTTTGATTAATGCAAGAAACTCTACTCTTTAACTAGGTAGCCGGTGTGTGGCACGGTTCGGGTATGGGTAATGGGGATCTGGTATGTCGGTACGACAATTTTGTCTGTGTGGTGGGTACGGCACTTGGTTACGGCTGTACAAAATATATATAAAATGTTAAAAATATTAAAAATATAGCCAAATTAACCATATACATGCATAGAGTAAACAAAATAAGTGAAATAGCCACAAAACATAGTGATAATTCAATGCATTTTGTTATGATATTCATTGATCGAACTTGGAACAAGTACATTGTTCAAACGTTACAATGTATGCACAAAAATCAAGATAAATCAGCATACTGATTATAATCATGATCAAATGGCTCCCCTTCAATTTCTGTAACGAGCGCATCATCACCATCATGTGGTTCATTAGAACCACAAACATCAGGGTTAGAACTGCGAGCATCAGCAGTGCCACTCTCGCTAGCTCCACCATGCATAATTTAACCTTTTGTCGACCAAAAAAATGAAAAAACCCCTTATTAGGGGTTGGTATGCTGCAGGTACATCCAAGGTACGACCAAAAGTACCCAAATATGCCCTTGGATGTACCCGGGCATATCCGGTACTGCTGGCCATACCCCCAGCATACTGGACCCATATCATGTATCCAGTACATACCGTACTTGTAACATGTACCATACACATACCCAAGGCCGTACCACCTAGCTCTTTAAATTAGTGAAAAATGCAAAAATTCACTACTAGCTGGTACATAATAAGAAAGCCACCTATGGCATGAAATATTGGGGGATCTGAACTCTAGGAGCACTCAAACAATAAAGAGACTGAATAGTGTCTATGATCCTCTCTCTGTGAGATCATGTTCCGGTGTTTGTGAAGGGGGAAACATCATAGAGAATACTTTGAGATTGGGATATCTGGAAGAGCCAAAGATAAAATAGAAAGCATTCATAGAAAGTCACGTGAAATGCCACAAGCTCATCCTTATTCTAATTGACCACTTTTCTACATATTTATGGATCTACCTTCTGAAATATAAAAGTTTGGTCATAGGAAAGTTTATTTATTTCAAATCCATCTAGTTAAAGTTTATGAACAGATGGAGAAGAATATATACATCATGCATTCTTTGATTTTTGCACTCAATATGGGATTCTAGATCAAACAGCAGTCCAATATTCTCCACAACAAAATGGAATGGCTGAAAGAAAAAATCACACCCGTCTTGAAATGGCTCGGTGCAGACTTAAGCTAAAAAAGTAGAAAATAAGGTCTGGAGCGAGGCAATATTTTGTGCAGAGTACATATTGAAATTTGAGACCCTTTTGAGTTCATACAGCCACCAGTTGGGCATGTCAGAAGGCATGCACCCTCATTAATTCAACACTCTGGATTTCATCTTTGTATATATCCCCTATTTTCAAGCTGGTTACACAGTTTATCACCAATTCATCATTCTAGGTGGGGATTACAATATGATTAAAACATCCATCAGAAAGAAGGGTAGTCATTTTTTCAATTATTTATATAGGCGAATGGATATGGAATTCAGAGAAGGGCATTTACTTGACTGCAACGGTCATAAAGAAAAGAGCTACATTGCATAAGAACTACGCAACTTCTTAGTATCACATCAATTCACGACAGGCTGAACTCCTTGAAATTTCATTTATTCAGATAAGCTAAAAGATGTGGAATTTAGAGCTGGGAATTTTAGTTGGTGCAACTGTGAAAGGAAAGAGCTGCACTGCATAAAATTTACGCAAATTCTTAATATCTTATCAATGTGGGTGCACAACGTCAAATAAAAATAGAAGTTACCAATTCAACTAGGTTGGATCATTGGCCAATAATCTTTGTATTTATCACCCCCAAAAGATAATCTGCACCCACTATTCATTTTTACAAAATTGTGGCAGGTATGTCGCCAATTCTCGGATTTTTGAATGCACGTGTTTGTAGAAAAATTAACACTTTTAAAACACCAAATTCTGTTGGAACAGGTGCAATCAGCAATAAGGGATTTTGGCTTCTCAGAAGAACAGGAAACTACAGAACAGAAACTTATTACAATCTTTCCACAATTCAGCAAAAGCATTAAATCTATTGGGGGATTGATTGTATGATTCCATGGAAGCAGCAGTGGATTTCTCCATTTTAATGAGAAAAAGCAAAGACAAATTACAGAAAAGTGTTAAAGGAAAATGCCTCTAAAAGTGTCTGCCTTCACTTTCCAGCCATTAAATTGAAATTCTAGCCTCCTCATAAATGGCATTCTCAAATACATATCTTATTCCTCTAATTTTAGATTCACACCTCACAAGGTCACTGTTAGTAAATTTTTGTGTGCATAGTTTATCTCACTTTCGAGGTCAGTTAATATCTGTGGTACCTTTATAAAAATAGTTTGAAGCTGTTTTGCTTCCTCTGTCTCCTTCATGGCTGGTTATTTCACAAATTTATCGAGTCAGCTTCAAGTTTGATTCATGCTTTTTGTTTCAAATGTATGCTTCTAAGAACCACAACCTGCAATTTCATGGAAATTGAAATGTATTTTGGGCAATTTTAGAATGTGAAGGCCTCTATCCATATTGTTGTTTCATGTTTTCATTTCGTTTCAGGACAAATAACATGTCTCCAGTTTTTTTCGAACTAATACTACTAATGAACATGCATCATATGGTTCTCGTCTCAAAGTTCAAACAATGTGAAACTCCAATTTCGTTCTCATTGGTTTTGTGATGGTGTGGTTCGAAACTAATTTACCAGGATACAGATTGAGATATGTATAGAACAGCTTTCTGGAAACTTTTAAAATTGATGCAGTATTTCTTGAGAACCCTAGGATATGATATGGTTGGGTATTTCATACAAAATGTACAAGGTAAAATTTGAAAATATAGTAAATGCATAAAGTAAGAGAACATGCTATTGAAAAGCAATAAATAAAATTACTTGAGGAAAACAAATTGTAGACCATGTGTCAGTTAGAGGAAAATACCAAGGTTACGAGGGTGCACAAGTGCAGGGGTACACAAGGTGTGGAGATGCAACAAGTGGTGCAACCTTTCAAAACTAGGGTATGCTGGTGCGATGGTGCGGGGTATGCAGGGTGCCTATCACTAAAAATAAGGGTATGCCATGACATCGAAAGTCAAACATCAAACTTGAAAATTGAAACTTGAAAGATAAGATAATCATGTAACTCATAAAATCAGATGTATGACATGATTTTTTAAAATCATATTATCATTTAGTTATAGAATATATATCATATTATCATCGATTTATATATTGTTTATCATATTATATAAACCCATGCATCAATATGTGTCACGAACCAATCACAAAACAATATCCAAAATGTTCAGCAAGTGTTTATTGCTACATATAGATCAAAATCCTTAGTAAATAGTTTTCTGTTATTACATGCAAATCTGAGTGATACAGTTGAACATGAACTCTAAATGTAATAGCCGTCTGCATACAGTGTGAATGGTCATATGCATTAACTTTTAAGGTTTGCAACAATTCTTTTGTATTGAATTTATGCATTTGACCATTTCAGTTTTTGCCAAATTGATATTCTATGGGGTGTGTATGAAATTAAGCTAAACAGACCTGGTGTGCCTAGGGCACGTTAGTCTGGCTTGGGTGCCGGTGCGGGTGTGCGTGCAGTGCCCGTACCCTAGGCGGCCCAAATATGGTCGGGTGCGCACCCAAACAACCTTGGAAAATACATTAGGCTATACACCAGACCGGTACGTAGAAAGGGCTAGCCATGCTCATCAAAGTAGCAATGCTGATATGTGAAGATAGATGTAGCATTTTCTTGTTAAGAAAATATTGGATATGATATGGCTGGGATAGAACTAAATAACTACATTATAGGAAATTGTATGCATACAATTACCATAAAACATAAAAAAGGTTAGAAAGCGAATTTCCTCAGGAATGGATCCTCTAAGCATGAGCACAATGTTAAGTGGCATCTTTAAGAAGAAAAGTGTTTTGCCTCTGTGATTTGGAAATGCTTTTCATTTTTTATTTCTTGACGTTTTCCCTTTTTTTTCTGTTGGACATGGCTCAAAATTTGCACCGACTGATTGTTGCCTGACTGTATTTGACCCATATCTAGATACAGATACATATCTGAGCCATATTCATGGCACATCCAAGCAGCATTTTGCTCATATCTATATGAAATATGGGGATGGACTTCTTTGTGAGCCAGTGAGGGTGTATTTAATAATGTAAGTTTGGACCTTCTTTGTGATCCGGTGAGGGCATATTTAATAACTTGGGTTTGGAAAGAGTTAGTATAAGAATTTTTTTGGATCTCTTATTAGGGTGTTTGATTGTAACTGACTCGATTAAATTGGCACAAGGGCTCCAAACATGTGAAATGTGCTTTGGGAATCATTAACCACGTTGAGTCTTTTTATTGAAAGATTTTTATCTTATAATTCGCATGTTAAAATAAGCTGAGCATCAGAGTTACATGGAAAGCTTGAGTACCTCTCATTTGAGTCTTTGCTAGAAAGGGCAAGGAATTTACTTTCTTTCTTAAACTATTAGTTGTTGCACTAATGTGCATAACCAGATTCCTTAAACAAAATATTTAATTCTTTTGAAAAGAGTGGGGAATTATCTTCATGAACTGTGTAATTTTTTTCAAAGGAACTATATAGCCGAAAAAAAGGCTATAAATAGACTCCTGGGAAGTAAAGTAGGACGTGTTTTCAAGGAAATCAAATCTTGTGCACGTGAAGACTGTGTTGGCCAAGGTGGTGTCTAATCTGTCCTGGATGTGACTTGAGCTGCAAACCACACCCTCAGGAAGTTATTTTTTTTGTTTTTTAGTGTTTATAGTGATAAAGTTCTGTTCATTTTCGAGTTTTAACAAAAGAATCAGTTTTCTTAGCATTTTCAGAGTTCATCATTGTAGTTTGCAGAATTTCATTTTCACAGTATCATTTTCAGATTTTAAACTGTACAGCAGATTCAAGACTACAGGATTTTAATCTCCGTTTCACATTTGAAGTTTCAGACCCAGGGTTTGTCACAGATTTTTCAAACGTCAATTTTGTCTATTTTCAGACCAATGGTTTCTACCCATGGTTTGCAGTTGTGCAGGCGCAGCTAGGCACAACTGGGCTCATGACACGTGATTTTTTTTTCCCGTCTCAAGTTATTTCTCAGGATTAGTGATATCGAGGAGTTATTAGTTAGTCAGTATTCTGTAGTGATTGCATTCTACTGATTTCTAAGGTTCATAGGGTCTTTTTGCAGCAAAAGCCTATATGCTACAAATACCAAATATGAAAAAGCTTGCACAATCACAGTTTAGATTTTCTTTTTTTCCCCACATGGTTTAAGCAACCTAGCTTTTCACTTTGGCCGCTCTTCAGTCTTTTGCTTACCTTATGGAGTAGTTTTGTCCTTGTTCCATTTTAGAGTGTGATTTTCATACTTTCAGTTTGTTGTATTCGGCTGTCACTTAAAAAAAAAAGACAAGCTAGTAAATTACGTGGTAATTGCTGACTCGAATTCATACAAAAACAAGAGCCTTGTAAAAGTATGAGCAAGTGGTTAGATGCTTTCTAGATAGACTAGTCAATGACTCAAAATCCCGTGGTTGTTGATAGATATCCACTGTTAGTTCAAATATACCTTTTCAATCTTATTTTACAGATCTATCTCCCTCTCCCTAGTACACATCAGGTAAACAATTGAAGGGCTAGATAGGTGGCTTGCAATCCGCCTGCTCAAGTACTTATGAGGGGTTTGATGACAGGAGAATAGTCATCATGAAACCACTATGAAGCCAAGTGTGGCACCATTTGATGTGCATTGCACGTTGTACATTTGGCATTTAACTCATTGATTTATGGATCCAAAAAAACTCATTGTATCCCGCTATATATTGCCTTCATTTAGGGATTAAAAGGGCTCAACATTCAGCATCTTATTTTGTTCAAGTGGTATTAACGGGTCACTTAAAAACAGCCAGGAAAATCCGACATTATTAATTGCTCAAGTGGCTTGATCTGAAATTATTAATTGCCTGGCATCCTTTCATTTATCCCTTGATGTATGGATCTATTGATTAGACTATTTTTACACATGCATCCCTTTTCCTCGACTTGAGATGACTATTGGCTTAGGTAGGTGTGACTACAAATTGAAATTTAAATGTAACACCAATGCAATTTGAATATATTTGAAATCTGGTGAAACACGTGCAAATTAAGGTTATGAATTTTATGTTGAATGTAAAGAGCTGAAGGGTCTACATGGTAACCTATGCATGAATTGATGTATGCTAACCCATGCCTATTTGTTCACAGGTTCGGGAATTTGTTACTTCATACAGTTTGTTGCAGGAGATGGGCTTCCCTCCACATACTGTTGCTGGGGTGTTAGCTATGTATGATAATGACAGAGATAAAGCACTGGCACATTTTCTGGGCAATCCATCATGATTTTTAAAGAGTCTCAACTTTGTTACAACATATAAGTGATGAATGTTATTATTGGATAGTTCCGACTTCTGTTTTCGTGTGCTTTTTACAACGAGAATATACATTGCCACTCTGATTATTTAGTGATCTAATTTAAAATATAGAAAGCTTATGCTTAAACAGGTTATTGCATTTTATTCGTGTTGACACTGTGCGGTGTGAGTGCAAGTTGTGTTTTTTTGCTTGTTGCTTTATCTAGCATCATGTTTTGTTGAAGTGGATGCTGTCTTCATGGTGCAAGCTAAAAAGGTTACTGTAATTGAAAGCGATTAACTAAACCAGCAAAGTAGGCTGAAGTTTTCAGATGAAATGCATGTGCAATATTAAACATCTGAACTCATGCAGTTGGTTTGACACTGTTAAGAAGATTATGGTATAGATTATATTTAAAGGCAATATAATTACAAGTATCTTATCTTTCCTTACATGAGTACTACGCGTGCAAAAGGATTTGCATCAATTTAGAACTAGTTTTGGTTCCCCCGGACTCATTTTGCTGATTTGAGGTGATGAGCTATTGGTGGACTTGGAGGTGATTTACCGTCTTCTACTTGGTTACAAATTTGTAGACATAAGCTGACGAGTACTAGCTTTTTACATTTCTAATAAAGTAATAATATTCTAAGCACGAGAATTCATCAGTACATTATAGTTGTTACAATCATTTGACTGAGAGATTACAAATCTGAGCCAATTTGGTGCTGATTTTTGATTTCTACTTGCAACATTATGTCTTTGGCATATGTAATTTGTGAATTTGACTCTGCCCATTTGTAATACATATTTGGGGAAAATTGAGCACTATATTTGTTGTGTTTTTAAAATTTGGACCTTGAATATTCCAATTTCATCATTTATTTTTCCGGAGTGGTGAAAACAAAGTATAATTATTTCTAACCTTTTCTTTATGCAAACCTTGGATTGAAACATATACTATATATTAGTCATTATCAACTACTATTGTAGATTAATATTACGGGTGAATGCCACTCATTTTGCTATAAGCACTAGTATCTTTTTGAATGTGCAATTAGGTAGGCTTGTCTATCTGAGTCAAGTTATAACTATGGATCCATACACATTAAATGCATTTTGCCTGCTATTTATAAGATGATACTATTCGTTGGATAGTGGCTCTGTGGAGGCTTCCATTGAGCCGGCATCGTCTGCTTGGAAGGAGCATGAGTTCTTCTGCAGGTTGAACAGTTCTTATCTCTTCTTCTTGTAAACAGTTTCGTCTCACCACGGTGGTTGAAGTTTCCTTCCCTGGCACTCTTGACCCTGTTGCTGGGGTGACAACGGGTCCTGGAGTATTGTGCAAAAGAGGAAGAAAGGACCTTGGAAAAATGTTTTAGAACCTCATGAAATGATTCTACGGCCCCAAAAAGGACCTGATCGAGGTTTGTTTGGGTGTTTGGGCTGGTTGGTGGGACAGCTGGTCTTTTGCTATTCTTTGGCTGTTTAGTTGCTGTATTATTGCAGCATTTTCTTATGGTCTTTTGTCTAGACTCTAGACCCATTTGTTGAGATCTCTTATTGCCATATCCCCTTGTCAAGCTTGTGCAAGGGAAATGGACCTTTCAAAATCCTTACCATTACCAAATAATAAAAGAAAATAATACTTTTTGTGTAATTAGAACCGATCCATCCCAAGCAAGGTTTAAATTTGATTGCCGTTTACATGTTTTTATGTGATTTTAATCATAAAATATTTGTAATTTTAAAAATCAAAGTCTATTTTGACCTTGCATATTTAAAATATGACCATCATTTTTTGATATAGATTTATTTACTAGCAATTGCACCAGCAGGTGCAATGGGCATGCCGATAGTGGCATGGAACCAATTACAAGGCACAATTGAACTAGAATTTGATTTGGTATAATCTAATATGGATGTTCTGATGCGATTGTATGTGGGAAGCATCTTCAGAATGGCCCATTCGAGAGCTTCCTCATCATATTCTTCTTGTTGATGTTGAGATACAAAAATAGTATTTGATCTACCAAACAATCTAGTGCTTCCAGAATGTAGGCTTCCTATCCATGTCAGCCCCAAGCCGTTTTTTTTAAAATTTTCCTTCAAATGGTGATGATATAGATAAGTTTGTTCTGATACAGATACAGCCACACCTACACATAGCAATATACACAATAGTTAGCATATAAAGCAGGTTATAGCTAGCATATGGAGTTGTATCAATAACAAAGAATGTGCAGGAAACACATTAATTAGGAACAATCAACAGCTGCCAAACCAATCTGTAACTAACAGATTTGGAGCCAGCGTATTTTGCCAATGCGAATCAGATGAATCAGTCACATGAGAGCTATGGCACAAAGTGTTGACTCTGTTTCACCTAATACAACCAACAAGCGTCCGATCTAAGCAATCCACCTTTGGTAACATATTCCCAGCCTACGTCACAATAAGAGCTTTGAATTGAGGGGTGGACATCCGTTGAAGCATTACAAAGAAGGGACTTTTAGTAGATGTTTTAGTTGCAACTGACCTGACAGATATGTTAGGATCAACATTTTACAAAATTATCATTTCTTTTGATGTTTAGACTAAGTTCCATAGACTAATTCTTTTACAGAAATCTACAAATTGATCGAAGTTCGTATAATAGCAAAACATCAAATAGAAGTCATAATTCTGAAATGGTAAAACAAGTTCAGGGACCCGCAAACGGAAGCATATCATCACAACCATGTGGCAACTGAATTCATCTAAATAATTATGGGAAAACAACAAAATTGTATTACATTTGTGTAAAAATAAAAAAGAATTAGTCTAGTGTTCCACCCTTCAATCCTTTTCAAAACTCTATGTGTGGTTCATTATTCCAACTATAAAGATATTTTTTAACTTGAAACCATTTAATTTCCCAAATGAAACGGGTGAAGACCACAATCATTTCCATTGCACAAGTTATCACAAGAAACATAAACAACCAAGTTTTACGTTATCGATCAAATTTTATTCAAAGGTATGCCCATTCTTATTAAAGTTATGTTTTTATTTATTCTTGACTAGGATGTTAGGGAGATTAAGACCTTCAAATTTCCAACATCATGATTCTAGTACTTTGATGGCAAACAAGGGATACACTACCCTCCCTTGTTTTCAGTTATTATTATTATTTAGTGTTAGATGATTATCTATTTTATAGATATTTATTTGAGTGAAATGGGGTATAGGGAGGCAAAACTGCTTTTCGCCTTTTATTTTTTGATCTTGTTAGCAAGTTTTTTAGATCTTGAACTCGGTGGTACATATCTATGGTTTTTAAATATTCAAGATTCTTTCATCAATTAGATCTATTTACAAGTGACATTTATGAACTCTATAGATAATGTTTGGTCTTTGGATTCCATTTTTAAGGTGTGTTGAAGTCTTTATTTTACAAAAAAATCTCCTTGACTTTAGATCCTTGATTTACCCTTTTGTATACAAATTTTTAAAGCGGCTATGAGCAATTTGCCAAACTTGTTTTTTACATGCAAGCATATGATTTTCTTTGTGAATCTAATGGCTCAGATCTCCTAGAACTGGTTCTCAAAACCGGAGTTTGCCCATAAGGGCAAGCATACATGACAACAAGATTGGTAATGTAAACAATTTATTTTCACCGTTGAAGAGCTTTAATGTAGCTTAATTACTAGTCTACAATTTTCTAAGTGAGGCTACTGTAAGGATATTACTTGTATAAATTAGAACATATACAATAGAATAACATGAGAGAACACCAAAATATATATAAATGATGACAATATGCTCATATAATAGCTTTGCCACTTCGAGGGGGTAACCTCCAAACCATACAATAACACTCCAATACTCAATATGATGATTAACTACAACCTTCTAACCTCTATATATACCATTCTAACCTATGGCCAATACTGAGGCCGACCTCCTAAGCATAATAAATCATAAATGAATGATATAATAAGATAAGGGGATGTGTGCCACATGTCGGCATCTCCATCAATACATATACATCATAACATCCTTTCCCTAGGTGCATAACATTCCTTCCCTCCTTGACATGTTTCGTCCCCGAAACATAAGAAGAAACCATGTAATGAGTGTGTTGTAAATTTTTACACACTTTGCGCCATGATCGATCATCCATCCATATGTGATCCTGGTAGATGATACATATCTAAACTAATATCCATATTCCGTTGCGCTACTCTGATTCCATTCGTGACCATAGTTTATCATCCTTGGATTCCATGCATAACCAACATAAGGATTCAATGCATAACCATAATAAGGATTCCATGTATAACCATAATAAGGATAACCATAATAAGGATTCCATGCTTCATAATTGTTGCTCCATTGATCCCCTGTATAAATAAAGTGATTATTCCTCCAATTACCTGTATATCTATATTGGTTGGAAATATGATGTGCCCTGGGATATCTCCATGATTTTTTTCTCTCATGTTGACGTGGATTTCCATATCTTGCAGTTGTAGTATCCTCAACCTTATCAACTTTGTTTTTGAACTTTATTTTCTTCTTCCACATTTGCATTTGATATTTTATTTTTCTCTTGAGTAGATGAATCATCATTTCCTTCTTTTTCTTCATGTTCCTCTTTTGAATCATCCTTATTCCCTTCTTCTCCATATTCTAAATCATCCTCATGGTCTATATTGACTTTTCTTTGATTTCCATTAAGCCTGATATCCTGTAAAGTGACCTTCTTCTTTTTGTACCAAATCTTCATAAACTTATTTTTCATATTAATATTAATTGTCCCCAATGTCTCTAACCAAGGATACCCAAGAACAATATCCAAACCATCCATATATAAGGCAAAAAAATCTGAATGTAAAGTATATTTGTCCATAGTAAGTTTTAAATCTTCAAAAACTTGAATTTTCTTACCATTCACTTGAGCTTCTTTGATATTACTTTCTTGAATATGTAGATGTTGAGCCATATCCTTGTTGATGAAGTTATATCTCTGTTAGGGTTTATGGAAACAATTATCTTATTCCCTTGAATGTATCCATGAAACTGAAATATGGTATCTTCCTTCTTGGGAGCTATAATATCTTCTTCTGCATCAATATCTTGTTTTTCTTCCTCTTCTTCATAGTCTTCTTCAACTTCTTCTGCGTTTGATTCTTCAATATATGCTTTGCACCATCATCTTCCCTTGAATCTTCTTCACCTTCCTCTTCATCTTCTTTCTCTCTTGATTCTTCAATATATTCTTCCCCATCATCTTCCTTTGACTCTTCTTCCTCTTTGTGGTCCCATCTATCCATAAAAAGTTGTTCCATTTCCTCCCAAGACCAATCCTTCATGTCATTTTTTAACTCAAAAAACCAAATCCATGCAGGACCACCAAGATAATGTGAAAACCTATTCCTTGTCATGAAATATGAGAAATATATATTCTTAAATTTTATCCACCATTCTTTAGCATCCATCTCACCATTTCCATAAAAATTGTTATCCCCGTGATCATGATTAGGGTTTAGGAATTCTGAAAATATTTCGGTAGATGGATAAAAACACAAAGAACAAACCCTAACTGAAATTTCAAGAGATTTCCGAAAATATAAATTTTGCTAAAAAATACCACAATTTGCTTCTGAAAAGCGAATTTATGAAAAAAACTAAAACACCAATAACATCTGCAAAACAGATCCAATGGAGCTGAAATTTTCAGATATTCTGACTTAGAGTGTTTCCAAATTATGATGCAAAAATTGGGAAAAAATTCGATACCCTCTTCAAGATATATAAAAACAAAAATTAGGGTTTTTGCCTAATTTTGGCGAAATCACGCTCTCTGATACCACTTGTAAGGATATTACTTGTATAAATCGTAACATATACGTAGAATAACATGAGAGAACACCAATATATATATATATATATATATATATATATATATATATATATATATATATATATATATATATATATATATATATATATATATATATATATATATATATATACATATATATATATATATATATATATATATATATATGATGACAATATACTCATATAATAGCTTTGCCACTTCGAGGGGGCAACCTCCAATACCACTTCGAGGGTAACTTCCAAACCATACAATAACACTCCAATACTCAATATGATGATTAACTACAACCTTCTAACCCCTATATATACCATTCTAACCTATGGCCAATCTCGAGGCTGACCTCCCTATGCATAATAAATCATAAATGAATAATATAATAAGATAAGGGGATGTGTGCCACATGTCGGCATCTCCATCAATACATATACATCATAACATCCTTTCCTAGGTGCATAAACAATTTATTTTCATCGTTGAAGAGCTTTAATGTAGCTTAATTACTAGTCTACAATTTTCTAAGTGAGGCTACCACATAAGAATTGACATCCTCTATAAGCGATTGTTGCCACAATAAAAATTAATGCAAAGAAATACAACATACCCAAAAGTTCCTGAAAGTAATATTTTGTTATAGGCAACTGTATCATTTCTGAACAATAAAGCATTATATTACTTTGGCAAGAGAGCTCTCATATTTGGCGATAGGATAAATTTAGAAATGGATTGATTTAGAGAGTTCCTTCCTCCTAACACCAATGGAGATTAAAAGTCAAATAATATAAAATATCTCTTCAAAGTTATGGGGAATGATTCCTAAAAGAAGCGAAAAATGCAAAAAAGGAAATCCGCTACTTTGAATAAAAAATAAGGGGAAAAATGTATATCAGATAGAAAGAATAAAGCTAAGAAACCTTAAATTATGGGTGTTAAAAATGTACACAACGGCAGAGGGATTTACTCTACGTTCATTTTTAAGCACCCTCAAAATCTCTCAATGTCAATCACAAAGAGCATGTTGCAGTGAGTGGGGTTGTCCATTGCATGACATGATAAGAATACAAGTTTTAGTAAAAATAATTTTTTTTTTCCATCGTGGCAATAATTAAGGGCCAACAAATATTACTTTGTGAAAGTGTATACCAATTTCCAGAGACAAAAGAATCCAAAAAAATTGATGGCATATCTTCGTTGTCAAAATAATATAATGGGTGTCTAGATTTTTGATCAAAACACTCCCAAAACAATTGCAGAAGGCCAAAAATGCATATGGCTTTGACAATATTTTCATTGCCTTTGTTTGTTGGCTTTGAAAAATCTCGTTATTGATGGTTTGAATGAGTCACCGATTTGAGTGGGTTGTAGGTTTGACCCTGAACCAAAAACAAGTTTAACATTTGTTGCCCACTCTAAAAAAAATAGTCTCCATCCTTCAATGCCTGTACAATGAAATTGAATGAATTGTTAACAATCCATAAATCAAATGGAAACCATTCGGCAAAAGATATGAGGTCTCATGAATTGGTTGTAGAATATGCCAAAAACAAGGTTTTTGAAACAACCTCGGTACCTTTGAAGCAAATGCAATTAGCAAGTGTAAAGCTAGATTGGACAAAAACTTTACATGGAAGCTTTAAAGCAGTGCATCCTCCCAATGTTTGTGAAAATGGAAGCTTTAAAGCAGTGCATGCATGCAAACATATATGAGGTATGGTTGCTAATATATATTAAAAACTATTAAAATAAATGAAAACTAACTTTTCCATTTTTTGTAATAATATATTGATAGTACTAATTATAGTTTGAAGAGCAATACTAAAAAAATTACTATTATTAGAAAAATATTATTTGACAACCATAAGTGACTAAGATTTAAACCTTGTTCCAAGAGAAGACAATAGGAGAAAAAGATAAAGACCAATCTTTCGTTTGTAAGCCATAAATTTTGAGGCGATTGTTGAAATGTTCAAAACTTATAATGGGTACTCAACTCCCATAGTTTCAAAAATTGAGTTTATTATAGAACAATACATTTGATTGGTTTGCCATTGCTAGTTTGGAAAATGTAGAATGTTCATAATGAAAACATTAGTTTGATTATGATCATTACAAAATCATCTCTGTTAAGTCCCTAGACCAAAATCCTTGGATGAACTTAGATGTATTGTCATTTTAGAGTGAAGACTTCTTGTATATATGTTATTACACAAAGTGTGAATAACACTACTTTTAGGTCATTTTCACACCACAAATCAATAGTTTTTGGTTTTTTTTTTTGAAAAAAGTGACATAAATGCAACGCGAATAGACATTGTTAGTTGCGTTGAATTAGCGCTACCTTAACACCTCCTTTACGCCATCTATAAACGACACAACAATGAATTTTGTGCCCCTTTGGCGTCACTCAAAAACGATGCGAATTGCATTTGAAAAAATTAATAAAAATGATAATTACCAATTCACACATTGATTATTTTAAAAATAAAATGAAA
The DNA here is from genome assembly GCA_018340775.1 of Taxus wallichiana var. yunnanensis. NCBI lineage: Eukaryota > Viridiplantae > Streptophyta > Pinopsida > Cupressales > Taxaceae > Taxus > Taxus wallichiana. The sequence goes on along the minus strand of CM031243.1, from coordinate 342,830,201 downwards.
TTAATTTTTTTAAAACTCATCAACATTATATTATTTGAATATGAAAAGTAAAACAAACAAATATTATAGATACTTAGAAAATAATGTATATATAATATATATACACTTGTAAATGACAAAAAGGGACCAATTCCTTTACAAAATACAAAACCAATAAATATATAACTAGCTAGTCCTCATCGTCTTTGTTCTCGCTATGTCCTCCACTTCCTCGTCCATGTGGTCCTTGTCATCTTCCTTGTCCTCGTCCCCACGATCTCGCTCCCCTTCATCCTCTTCCAACTCCCATTGTCTTTCAATCTGTAAATATATTATGATAAAAATTTACAACTGTTTTGCTTTAAAATTTACGTAATTTACAACTAATTAAACAACATGTTTTATTGGCACAAAACCATTCTCATGGCCCATTTGATGAACATAGTCGCGTCACATCCCATTGATTTTATCATTGTGTTTATGTTTTTTGTTGCAAGTGTATTATAGTGAATTTCCTACAAAAATAATAATATGATAGAATTGCACGTATTAATAATTTATATAAGTAAAACAATATAATTTTACAATTACTTATATTGAACTTACAAATTTGTTCATTAACTCTGCTAAGTTGTGTTGTCCGATTTGGTGGGTCACTTGTCCTCCTTTCCTCACCCGCACTTCGTAACCTAATAACTACATGCTTTTCCTCCATGTGTTAGATATAATATTTGTAAAATATTTAATTGATAAAAATTAAAATTTCACACATCATTAATTTGGCTAACTAACATGCAACATTATTATTTTTGTCTTGGAGCCATTTGTCACACTTTGGCCATTCCAAACTTGTTCAAGAGCATTGAGAGGTCAAAGTAGTCTCCTCACCGCATCAATGTTTCCTTCATATTTAAGTTGCAATTTATAGCTATAGAAAAATAGTAAAAGAGTGAAGTAGTCTCCTCACAACATTTGAGAGATGTTGCTATTATGTCTTAATTACCCTACCTTTACCTCGTTTCTTCCCTTTGTTCACACATTACACCCATTATGTCCACTTGTTTATTTTTTTGCATGTTATTATCCTTGCTTTTAGTTGCCATGAACCTTCGACATTCACCTCTATTTATCTTATAACTTATATTCCCCATGTTTTACACCTCTTGACTTTAGGGTTCCCCAAGGCCGATGCCATCACCCATGAGCGATGGTGTCTATTTTGGTTTTTCCATACCGACGTCATCACCCATGGGCGGTGGCATCAGGTATATATGCATGACATTTCTCCTTGTAAAACCACCACTTATGAACATTTGCACGACAAAACAATTTCTCTTGCTCACACTATTTCACTCTATTTCACACTTTATTTGCTTTGACTAGGAATCTTGGAGCTTACCTCTTTTGCATTTGGGTCACCATAGTGAGTTAGGACTGGAGATCTTCTTGTTGAGCTTTTCCCTTCTCCACCCATAGTGATTCTCTCTCAATGTTGTTTTTGGGGAGGATTATGTGGGTAAGTGCATGGAGATGGGGGACAAAAAGGGGGTAAAAAGGGACACCTTTTTCTTGAAATCAATGAAACTTGAACTTCATCGAATAATTCGGCATGCCTAGGCTCAAAATTTGACAAAGTGATAAGAATAAGTACCATAGAGCTCGAAATCTAGTTTCTAAACTACTATTTTTTTGAAAATGGTTGAGATTAAGAGGGTCAAATGTGGTGTACACACAAAGTATGTCTATTTTTGTGTCAAAAAGATAAAAACCTATTGTGTGTGCACCCCCCATTTTTTGAGTTCTATAAATTTTTTTTTAAATCCCTTTGGTAGAAAGTTAGCTAAGACCATGTACGAGGTCCCATTAATTTTTCATAATTTTGGATGAATATATATATTTTTATTAATTTTCAAAGTGCACATATCCCGAAAATGAAATATTTGTGTGTGCACCCCCATAACTTTGAGAAAAAAGTCATTTTTAGTTTTCTTTTTTGAGTGTGTGTAGGATGGATTTTATAAAAACCACTTTTTCTTTTTAAATTTTGGATGAAAAAATCGTAAATTGTGCACCAAAATGTATGCATAGGTTTTTGCAAGAAAATAAGGCACTAGTAAAAGAAATTATGGATGAAAGCCTTAAACTAATTGGATTTTAGAAAGAATTATATCGTCATCAAGGTAAAACCGAGCTTGACATCGTAGTATAATTTATTTTTGAATATTATGTTTTAATGCACGAGATATTGGGGTGAACACGTGAAATTTTGATGTTTTTCTGTCAAACACAATTTTAATCACGTAGAAACAGTCCAAACCTTTGGTTTGGAAATCCAAGGCAAATCCAAGCCTATGGATTGGGAATTTCAAACCCAAAAGAGATGAAACATGCTCACGTTATAACGCGCTCACGTTATAATGAATCACGTTTCAATGTGTTATGTGGTATATGTGTTTGTGGCATGTTTCTTATTATTATTTCTTTTATAAGTATAAGTTTTTAATTATTATTTATGTTTTATTATTTATTATACTTTAAATTTATTTTAGTAAATATAAGATGTTAGGGTCACTCTACACCTTATAGAACTAGTCTCATAGCTCCATCTGTCATGGTTTAGAAGATAGTTTTTCAGATTCTAATATGGTTAGTACATAGGTATTTTTCAGGATTTCAACATTCAACATTCAATCTTTTAGGGTTTAAATTATACAATCAATATCTGTTTTGTGAAAGAATATAGTCATTGTTTAGGTTTTGGGGCCTTTTGGATTGGTTATTGACATTTGTAGGAGTGTTTAGGAAGATTTAGGAAAGGTTTACTCATTCAAGGGAAATCTTCTCAACAACAAGTTTTCTAGGTGCAGGGAACAAACACTCTAATGGTGAAATTTGACTTCTTCGGATGATTTTGGGAGCTTCGTAAGGAGTTAGGAGGAAAATAAATAGGAACTAGAAATATATGTGAATCCTATACATGTTGGTAACATCCATTTTCTCTAAGAATTGAAGGTTTCATGAATAATTTCAAGATAATGTAGCTACCCCTTTCGGTTCCAGACAAAAATGGCCCTAAATTTGTAAGTACTAAAGATATGATCACCACATGGTGATAGGTTAATATTTGTAAACGTTGATAAGTACCTCTGGGAATGGGTACTATCATAAATAGACTATTGTGTACCATGGGTAAGGATCTCATGAGGATGAGGCCAATTTTTGTGAGTTGAAAACACCTTCCTAACACCCCATATTGTGTTTTTGAGTGACGAAACTTCTAACATGAACTTTAAACCCTAAACCCTAAGCCCTAAACCATAAACCATAAACTTAAACCCTAAACCCTAAACCCTAAAACCTTAAACCCTAAACCCTAAACAATCAACCCTTAACCCTGAGCCCTAAACCTAAACCCTAAACCTAAACCCTAAACCCTAAACCCTAAACCCTAAACCTAAACCCTAAACCCTAAACCCTAAACCTTAAACCATAAACCCTAAACACTAAACCCTGAGTTGTTAATCTTAAACCCTAAACCCTAAACCTTAAACATTCAACCCATAGCCCTAAGCCCTAAGCCCTAAACCCTGAACCATGAGCCCTAAATGCTAAACCATAAACCCTCAACATTGAATCTTAAACCCTAAATCCTAAACAATAAACCCTAAACCTTGAACATTAAACCCTAAACCCTAATCCTTGAATAGTTTTGAGCTAATCAAACACCCTCTAGGATAGTTAAAGAAATATATTAAGAATCTGGAGGTGATGTCAAAGAATCTTTGAAGTGTTGGAGGTAATTTAGGAATATTTAGGAATATTGTTTAGGGCTTAGGGCTTTAGGGTTTAGGGATCGGGTTTAGGGTTTATGGTTTAGGGCTCATGGTTTAGGGTTTAGGGTTTAGGGTTTAGGGCTCAATGTTTAGGGTTTATGGTGGCAAAAATAGGGTTTAGGGGTCATGGGCTCGTGGGTTTAGGGATTAAGGTTTAGAGTTTAAGGGTTTAGGGTTTAGGTTTATGGTTTAGGCTTATGGAATATGGTTTAGAGTTTAGGGTTTAAGATATAGTTTTTAGGGTTTAGGGCTCAAGGTTTAGGGTTTCAAGCTTTGGGTTTAAGGTTTATGATTTAGGGTTTAGGGTTTAGGGTTTAAGGCTAAGGGTTTAGGATTTAGGGTTTATGGGTTAGGGTTTAGGGGCTTAGGGTTTAATGATTAAGGTTTAGGGCTCAGGGTTTAGGGTTGATGGCTTAGGGTTTAAGTTTTAAGGTTTAGGGTTCATGGTTTATGGTTTAGGGTTTAGGTTTTAGGGTTTAGGGTTTAGGTTTATGGCTTATGGCTTATGGCTTAGGGTTTAGGGTTTAGGGTTCAAGGTGCTAAAAATAGGGTTTAGGATTTAGGGTTTAGGTTTTGGGGTTCAAGGTTTAGGATTTAGCGTTTAGGGATTACGACTTAGGGCTTAGGTGTAGGATCAAATGATACCTCTCTAGGTGCAACTCCCCTCTTGAGGATCATATTCATATTCGATGTATCACCATCGAAGAGGGAAACTCCCCTATCAAATCGGTTATTCAATATGACATGGAAGATGAGTAAATAAAATGAAAGTTGGAGAATTATATTTCATTGGTAATTAGTACTAAGTATCAACAAGACTAATATGGCTTCCACTACTCGACTAGGAGGGCATGACAATATTAGGACCATATTTCCTAGTCTCGTGCCTAGAACCATCATTGAGTCTACTTGTACAAAATAAGCATAACAATAGGGGTATGACTAAGAACACAAAGGAGTTATCAATCACCTAGTAAATATTTCTTGTTTAGTTCTGAATGGGAGTCAGTTAGCCTACGACTTAGTGACCTTCCATTCATTGGTAATTCCTTCTATGATAAACCCATGGATGCTTTCAAAAGTGCCTTAAAAAAGATAGGGGTAGTCATCAAGCCTAATGAAGGGTGTGATGTGATGTGTCAAAACTATATATTCACAAGAACCTCTTCTTCCTTGAAAGTGCCTAGTTTGTCCCAGTAATGATGTCTCCCTGTATCCAAGGATCGAGGACTACTGGGTTTGTGGCAGGATTGGACATTCAAGAATCATCGAGTGTCTGAATTAGAATGTTGTTGCATCTAGAGAAACATTCTCAAATGTTGGAGTAATGCATCTTGGAAAATAAAATTGAACCTCGAAATCCTCTCAAATTTCCAATCTAGGTCTGGTCTAGGTCATGTTCTTGGTCTTGTTTCTAGTTCTAGTCGTGGTCATCGAATATGGAAGTTTTAGGAAAGGCATCCACACTTGAATAATTATTCCCATTTAGATTGTTTGTAATGCCAATGGCAGTGGTAGTGCCTGTGGAATTCAGTTGGTGGAAGGTGGGGTTGTGCCCTTGTTGGTTTTTCCCATGGCATCATAGGTAGCCTTTATGGTATTATCGGAGAGAACTCCCCATGCTTGTGTGATAAGTTTAAAATCTCCCTCGCTCTGGGAACTTATTTTTATCAAGATGCAATCGTAAGGCTAGTTTTAACAGGTATTAATAAAAAAGAAAATAAATTTGATTGAATTACTTACGAAATGCATTCCTTCGCTTTGAGCTTATCTTTATAAATGCAATTCGGCTTTCCAAGTTCTCCATATTTTCCAAATTTGGGTCAATTGACATTTTGGACCTCTAAAGGCGTGAAGAAAATGACGAGTTCATTTCCTCCAACCTTTCTTGAAGTGAATTTAAACGAAATGAAATTTGGAATTTGGAGGTGGCACGTGGTAGACATTGATTGTCCTGCCACCAATTTTGAGTGACGAAACTTCTAACATGAAATTTAAACCCTAAACCCTAAGCTCCATAAACCATAAACCATAAACCCTTAACCCTAAGATCTAAACCCTAAACCCTAAACCATCAAACCTTAACCCTGAACCCTAAACCCTAAACCCTAAACTATGAACCCTAAACCCTGAGCCCTAAACCTAAACCCTAAACCCTAAACCCTCAACTAAACCCTAAACCCTAAACCCTAATTCCTTAACTTTGAGCCCTAAAACCTAAACCATGAACCTTGAGGCCTAAACCATAAACACTCAACCTTAAGCCCTAAACCCTAAACCTTAAACACTAAACCATGAATCCTAAACTTGAACCCTATACTTGAACCCTAAACCCTAAACCCTTAACCCTAAGCCCTAAACCGTAAATAAACCCTAAAACCCTAAATTTTAAACCTTGAACACTAAAAATTGAGCCTTGATCCCTAGACCCTAAACCTTGAGCCTGGATTATTGATCCCTAAACCCTAAACCCTAAATTGGTAACCCCGAACATCAACCCTTAGCCATAAACCCTAAACCCTGATCCCTAAACCCCAAACCCTAAAATTTAAACCCTAAACAATAAACCCTAAACCCCCCAAAATTTACCTATTTACCCTAAAACCCAAACCATAAACCTAAAACCTAAACCATAAACCATAAAACATAAACCCTGAATCCTAAACTATGAGCCCTAAGATCTAAATCCCCTAACCTTGAACCTTAAACCCTAAATCCTAAGCCCTAAACCCTAAACATTTAGTCTTTATCCCTAAACCCTAAACCCTAAACCCTAAACCATAAACCCTAAGCACTGAACCCTAAATCTTGAGCCCTAAGCCCTAAACCCCGAGCCCTAAACCCTGAACCCTAAACCATAAACCATGAACCATGAGCCCTAAATGCTAAACCCTAAACCCTAAATTGAGAATAACAAGTCCAGTTGTATTTTTGGGTCTGACATATTAGGATACCAAGTAAATTTGATCATTTTTATGCTCTTTTGAATAATTCTTTCAATTGCAAGTCTGTCGAGAACGAAGATTTCATTCGAAGAACATAGCTTGATATGTCCAGTGCTTGTGTAAGCTGACAATTTGAGAGGATTTTTGAGGTTCAATTTTATTTTCCAAGATGCATTACTCCCATGTTTGAAATTTTTTCTCCATATACAATGACATTCTGATTTAGACACTCAATGATTCTTGAATGTCCAATCCTGCCACAGACCCCAGTAGTCCTCGATCCTTGGATACAGGAGACATCATTACTGAGACAAACTAGGCACTTTCAAGGAAGAAGAGGTTCTTGTGAATATATAGTTTTGACACATCTAAAACTCCTACAAATTTCAATAACCAATCGAAAAGGCCCCTAAAATCTTGAAGGTTGAATGCTGAAATCCTTAAAAATACCTATGTATTGACCAAATTAGAATCTAAAAACTATCTTCTAAACGTGATAGATGGAGTTGTGAGACTAGTTCCATAAGGTGCAGAGTGACCCTAACATCTTATATTTACTAAAATAAATTTAAATAGATGAAATAATAATATAAGAAAAACTTATACTTGAACATTTATTTTAGTCAATAGAAGCATGCCACAAACACATATACCACATAACACATTGAAACACAAACGCACTATAACGCAAGTGGACTATAACATGAGTGCATTATAACACAATCTCGTTATGGCTCGGACTTTCCGAACCATAATGCGCTCAAGTTATAAGCGTGACCCTGATTTTTCTATGTCGCATTATAACACGACCGAGCCATAACGCGAACGTGTTAAGGCCAAAATGGCCAAAAAATGGATTTATGTTAGCTTTTCCCCCATCTTTTTGCACTTTCCCATGTATCAACGGTCACACACATGTTATAGGAAAGTATTTCTAACCCTCTTTAGTCTTTTATTTTGTATAATGTTGGTTGTTCATTGCTATAGACTAGTGTAGATGCATGTTTGCTTTGATCTATTTCATTGGCTTATTATATTGAACCCTTGACTTTATCCATCCCATGACCGCTCTCATTTATAAACCATAGTAGGATACCTATATTTATCTTGGTTGGAGGCCTTGGAAACCTATAACTATCATAGGGTTATGGTCAATATCCTCCGAGAATTATGACACTAGTGCTCCCCAGAGCACCTTTGCATCTATCTAGTGTGACCAATCTTAATTGGATCCCTATATTCAAGAACCTAACTAGGAACCTATCTTTTTCCTCTCATGCACTAGTGAACCAAACGTGAATCTCACTCTACGCCCAATCGGATCATATTCACTCTCTTAAATTATTTTTCCTATATTTTCTACACCATAAACCTCTATGCATAACCATACTACACAAAACGATCATGTCTAAACTTAAATCACTCATTCCAAATGCCGTGGCTCTGTGTAAGATTTCTACATCTAATCACATACAAAATTTTCCTACTTTTACAGCTTAATCCCTCTCTAATATTATTTACCCTTATGCAAACTTTACTGCATGGTGATCCCATCGAAAAAATATTTCTAGTAAGCCTATTTTAGGAACCTCTGTTTCATTATGAAGTACTTAATGATTCCACTACCTCCTCAACTAAGCCATTTCTATATGACCTTACTAATTCCTATAATGGCAACCTTCAAGTTGGTTCCTCATTATATTGTCTATCTTTCCATAAGATCTAATTTAAGGAAGTCAAAGCCTCCACCTAAAAATATACATACCATATCTAGATTGTTATTGAAATTGGAGAAGAAGGGGAACATGAAGATGTCCATGAATCTGATTATACCTTTCTTTATGAAAAATTTTTACAACAATTTTTCTCGAATATGTAGGAGAGTCACACAAAATGTTATACAAAAAGATTGAGGATTATCTTTCTCAGAAGTTAGATGCAAATATGAACCATAATGAGCCTCCTCCATATGGAGCCAATTCCGATCTAACCAATAACACCAATGTCCCTTATAATATTGATTTTACCCAACTTATTATGTAAGTCATTGATTTCTTAAGCCACTACTACACAATGTGCAACTAACACCATAATTTGGTTCTTTTTGCATTATAAATAAACCTTTTTGGGCATTTTTCGTCATGTTCCTTGCAAGAAATAACGGTGATTTGTGCCACACAAAAGTGATGCAAACATGATGCGACTAGACAATTTTAGTTGCATTGACTTTGCGTCACTTTTTTTGTGCCTATTCGGCATTAAAACTACCTCCTCCATGCCAAATCGATGTAAGACCTACAACAATAACAATGAGGGTGACCCAAATGTGACACTTTTTTTTTGGATAAATTAAAAATAAATAAATAAAATTAATCGTAATAATAAATGGTATAATGATGACTAATTATATTACATTTTTTGTTTATTTACATATTTTAAACATTAGATACTAAAATAATATTTTATACATTAGATACTAAAATAATATTTTATATTGTATTGTCAAGTGAGAAATTATACATTGAGAATTTGTAAAGTATCTAAATATTATTATTATTAATAAAAGAAGACATTGTTTCAATTCAAAATGTGATTTACAATAATATATAATAATGTAATTTCGAGGGAGTATTAAGGGGTCCCTTTCGAATTACAAAACAAATAGATGTAAAACTACATCCTAAATATCCCAGTGATTGGTCTCGTCATCCTCCCCATGATCCTCACAATCTTCTTGCTCTTCCCAAATTTGATCCTCCTCATTTTCCTCATCATCCTCTTCATCATGTTTCTCATCGTTATCTTCATCGTCCTCATCATCCTCGTCCTTCTCTAAATCCTCTTCATCCTTCCAATTTGTTTTACCCTGACAAAATATAATGATAAAAATGTTAAGTGTTTAATTTAAATTTATAATTTATGTGTACAAAAATTGAACACTACATGTCTTACCGGTATAAATTGATTATCTTTGGCCCATTGATTAAAGGATTTTGCATTCCATCATGAAACTTGTAATCTTGCACACACTTACTTTGTTGCACACTTCTTATAGCAATCTTCCAGTGAATACAAATATATGATAAAATTACATATATTAATATTTTTATTTCACACAATATTAAAACAAAACAATATAAATTTATAAATAACTTATATAGAACTTAAATTTATTAGTGGTCTCTTCTAAGTTTTGTTGGCCCAAACGATGAGCCACCACCCTTTTTAGACTCTAGCTTCATATCCCTTGAGTGCATTAGTTTTGATGCCTACATGTAGACACCTATAATCTAGCTCGAGCAATTTAAATACTTAAATTGCGCTAATTATTCCCTTTCCCTCAAAGTGACGACATATCGTCAATATTACACATTGTCTCTTTCGCTATCGTCATTAATTAATTACATTACGTTAGTTAATTAACTCTTCTATCCAACAACAACGCCAATTAACGACCTTCCGTTAATTAGCTCCCTTTCTATCTAGATTAATTAATTAATTATAATTAATTAAGCTCCCTTTCTATCTAGATTAATTAATTATTTCTAATTAATTAATCTCTCCTTTCTATCTAGATTAATTAATTATTTCTAATTAATTAATACCCTTTCTATCTAGATTAATTAATTATTCTTAATTAATTAATTCTCTCTTCTATTTAATCAATAAATCATCACTTATTTGATTAAATCCCTCTCATAGTCTAAATCATGCTAATTATTCCTCTAAAAAGCTTTTATAATCTTACACACCTATTAATTAATCACTTTGGTTAATTAATAAAGCCCCTCAAACCCCATGGGTCACTAAAGGACAAAGCTAAACTCTCCTAAGGTTGACTCAACCTTTTCTAAACCTCCCTTATCCACAACTAACCCAACCTCTCCATTTATCCCACATGAAGAGGGATGCGAGAGATTCTTCTATCCATTGGGCTATACTGAGGAGCCCTACTCCTACCTTTCTATTTACACCTACACTCCTAAATAACATAAATCATACACTATAGCCATTTATCATCTTTGAGCATTCTTCCATTAGAAGAGCTTTCCTTCTCCATTTCTTGTATTCATCCACCCAAGTTTTGAAGTCATATGGAGATATGTCAAATGGTCTTGTAGCCATGATTTGACAAGACTCCATTCTTAGAAACCTTGGGATTTCAAGCACATAATCAACTCTTTGATTGCTAGAGGTCTACCTAGGTTCAATCTCATCTTATTTTTAGCATTCAATAAGAGATAGAAGTTAATTTATTTAGCATATTAGCTTGAAATGTTCATTTCATGTTTAATGTAGAAATGTTGATAGGTTAGCTTTGTTTAAGCTCTTAGCATGATGATGCATAGGTTTAGTTTAGTATTGTATTGAAGCTACTAGGTGTTAGTTTCAACTTTACTTACATTACTAACTATTTCATGCATACATATGGCACGCCCAGTGGGACTTACTCCATTGTCCTTTGCACTTAATTTCAAGTTTTTGTAGTTAAGTTTCAATTTTGGTTACTAACCCTCTTTTACACATGATCTAACTTATTTTTCTTAACTTGTTTTGTTGAGTTTGCATGTATTGAGTCTTCCTTGTAGGTATAAAGGAGGTGAAGTGCTGTCGAAATTGGAATTGATGGGATAATTTCAAGATTTCTCCATGTTTTCATTTTTAGATCTTACTTTTTCAACATTCTACATGTTAGTTTTGTCAACTTCTTGAAAATTTTAAATTCTTGAGCATGTAGGTTAGTGTTTGATAGTGTTGAGTCTTCTATTTAAATATTAATGTGATAAGTTGCTATAAAAATTAAATCTTGGTGAGAAAATTTCAAGATTTCATCATGTTTTCATTTTTAGAGCTCACTTTTTCATCATTCTACATGTTAGTTTTGTCAATTTGTTGAAAATCTTAAATTGTTGAGCATGTATGTTAGTGTTTGATAGTGATAAGCCTTATATTTACATATTAATGTGATGGGTTGTCAAAATTGAATCTTGGTTGGAATTTTTGTACCATTTTACAGATTAAGGGACATTTTTTTGATATTTTTGAGTACATGTCAAGTGCATACCCGTGAGCATAAGAGCATATGTGTAACCCATCTTCCGAAGGCCATAACTTTTGCTCCCGAACTCAAAATGACTCCATTTTTTTGCATTGGAAAGGTATTGAAGTTGAATATGCAATGAAAACATAAATTAGGGATTTATACTTACAAAAATTGTAGGTTTTTCTTTTATTTTAAAACTAGTCATTTTCTAACATGTCTAATGTTTTGATGAATGTTGTATTTACATGCTTTACTTGATTTAGACCAAAGCATGTGTATTCTCTTCTCTTGCACCTTTTGGTGATCATGATAATCAAAAACAACTTTGATCTCTATCTTTTTAACATTGGGATTAAACTTGGAAATTTGATTATTCATTTTGCTCAAGGAATGAACCTTTTACAAAGCATTTTTCAATGGTTCTTTGATTTGAAGTTTTCCGTTTCTATATAGTTGGGCTAAAGTTTGTGTATGATCTTCTCTTTCACCTTAGGGTGATCTTGAGAATCAAAAGCAACTTTAGTCTTCATTTTATAACATTTGGTAAATTGGAAACTTCATCTTTTGGTTTAAGGGAATGAACATTTATCAAGCTTTTTGTATGGTTCATTGATTACAAAGCTTTTATTTACTTTTTAGTTGGATTATTTGTTGTGTATGATCTTCTCTTGCATCCTTGGATGATCTTGAGAATCAAAAGCAACTCTTAATCCTCTTTTAAATAATGTGATTTACTTGGAGAACTACTAACGCTTGAGTGCAAGACCTAAAAACGCTTGTCAAAGAAAGGAGTTCAAAACAAAATTAAACTAATAATACGAGTTTTCATGTCGATTGCCAAATGGTGTTCAAACAAACCACATCCAAATTAAAAAAGATAAAAAACACACCACAATCAACACACTATATTTGCAGGTTCGGATAAGGGTACGTCCCATCCGCTTAAAACTAGGACATAACCCCTTTGGCATAAGCCTTAAGCTACAACAATGGGGGTGGTCCAAGAACCCCAAAGTAGTCCACGCAATAGGAAACTTGTGGAAAAATGGGAAGTGCTCCACATAACCTACTTGACTAGTTTACACATGAGATTTAGTGTCACAAGTCATCCGTATTGTGACACCAGTGAGAGTACAAGATGGATACATTTATTTCCCACTATGCTTGAAGGGGGTAAAGTAAATCCAAGATACTCCCAAATTAGTCAGTGTGAATTTTTGGGTAAATCGAGCTCGCTCTTAGATGACTTGTGACACCTATTTGAGTGAACCACCCATGAAGCTATCTTTGTCCAGGAGCCCATTTGGACCACATCAAAGCCAATTTGATTTGAGAGCTATTGTTCATCACAAAACGTGTGAAGCATTACTTTTGCTTAGTTTTTCACTTGCCTTAAGGTGAGGTGAAACTCTTGCCGAAGTGAGGCCAACATTTTTCAACCCTAATTGATCTACTTCCTTCACTTTCTTTTGACACTTTTTTGATCAAAAGAAGAGTGACTACCTTTGCGTTATCAATTGATTATTTCACCACTTTTTTTCCTGTTTACGCTCATCCATGTTTGCGGCTGGGTTGTTAAACGTCTAAAGTGTGTGGAGACATTTTTATATCATTGGTATCCTTTTTGATCTTGATACCCAAGTCAAGATCATCATCGTAGTTAGGCTTGGTTCATCACTTTGATTCTCCTTTGAACGATTATCTTGTTTATATCGTGACACTACAATTTTGGTATTTACGTCTTATTTCTTGTAAACTTGACCTAAATATCTATATTGTAAGGTTACACTATATACACTTTAACAATTCCTAGGTATACTATTGCTTTATTTTGATTTCAATTATTACCTCGATTCTAAAGAGTGTTAAGTGTTACCCCTTGTGCGTGTTATATCAATATCATCTTGATATCAATACCTTACTTTCTCACAAAGTTTGGTTAACATATCTTGGTGAAATTGTTGTGTCACTCACAAATATAACTAACACCTTTTGGAATATAGGTCTTGATTGAATTTGGGCTTACTTCTAGTATAATTTGTTTGGAGGTCGCGTTAACTTCTTGTTATTACTTACGCCTTGTTCATTTATTTGAACTCGACATAAGTAGGGACATTTTGTTAATCATCATATGACACCGGCTACCTTTTCAAAAACAAATTTAGGAAGTACTTAATTTGATTATTTGGTTTGAAACTCAACATTGTGTGACTGATTCTTTCTTTGCTCATTCATTTAAGAGCAAATTATTGTGTCACGTTGGTTCTTTGACATTCATAACATACCTTAATTTCTTGACATTCCTTCTTTCACTTAGGTTTGATAAAAATATTTGAACACATTCACAGATACCTTAGTGAAATTATTACACGTCATGGCTCCTAAAACAAGATTAGGACTCAAAAAGTAAGCTTTGAAACAAGAAAAACACAAACTTGGGAAGCCTCCAACAAAGAAGGGTCAAACCCTTTTATTGGCCATGATCTTGGGCCTTTATTCTCCGTAGAGAAAGAAGTAGAAGAAATGATAGATCATAATGGTGATGAGTTGGAATCACCACATGCGAGTTTGACTTTGACCCCACCTTGTTAGATGAATTCCTTTTTAGAAACAAGGATTAGGTACTTACACGAGTTATGGAGTTGGGAGCTAGAATGCCTATTGAACACGAAGCAATCCCACCTACAAATAATGCTAATGCAGAGGAAAAACCCCTTATTAACATGGATGATATCTTAACACAAGGACTTGCTTCTACTTCTAACATGAGAAAAATAATGCAACAAGATATAGAATAGCTTTCCTTAAAGTACCATGTAAATTCGAGAATAGAACATGAAAATTTTGAACAACCTCTACAACATGAAGAAGAAGAGGAACCTTTTGAAGAATAAGTCACTATTCAGCAAAAAATTAACAACCTTAGTCAACAATTGGATTTTTTAACATCTCATGTACAAAAAGAAACAAACAAGAATGTACAAAAGACAAAACCTAAGGTCAAAATTAGTGAACTTCAACTGGACAATCACAGAGAAGACAATATGGAAAACCATCATGTATATATGCCTGCTTCTCCTACCAAAGAACAATTGCTCACTCAAGAGATGTAGTCTATGAAAGTGGCACTTACAAGCCTCCAAGAGATCACTATGGGGAATAACAGAAAATATCAATATGAAGAGCTATGTCCCTATCCATTTGACAAAACTATGATGCTTCAATCCTTCCCCAAAAATTTTGACATGCGTAAATTTGATAAATATAGAAGAAAAGGTGACCCGTGAGACCATGTAAAATATTTTTATATGGCATGCCAAGAAGTGGCCTACAGTGAAAATTACCTCATACGACTCTTTCCAAAGAGTCTAGGGGGCCAAGCCTTAGAATGGTTTACTCGCTTACCTCACGGGTCTATTTTTACATGGCCCAAACTAGCAAAAATATTTGTACGACACTTCTCGTACAATATAGAAAGTGACATCACCATGGTGACTTGTGTGGCACTAAACAACGTCCCAACGAAACATTCACTAGCTTCCTACAAAGATGGAGAGGGATAGCTAGTCGCTTCCCTTGTACATTCCCTGAAAAATAGTTGGTGAGTATATTTGTGCCCAATCTCAACCTAGACATCACTTTTCATCTGCAAATGCATTGTGTTCGCACCTTCAAGAGGTTATTGAGAAGGGCATTCAAATAGAGAAAGCCCTTATTGCCAAAGGAACCATTAAACCTCATTTTAAGGATAACCAAAACGTAAAACCTACGGAAAATCTGAAAATATTCAATAAAAACAAGAACGTGGTGGGAGACAATCAAAGATTCCAAACACGTGCAAACGGTTTAGACTGGTCAACCTTTTAAACTAACTAAAGGACCTATTCAATGCTCGCCTAAACGTAGAATGTTCACTCCTCTCAATGAGCCTTTGTCGGTCATATTGAAACAATTAGATGCAACTCACATGGTGACTTATCCCATGACACAACCCTTTGATGACAATGCTCCAAAACCATCATGGTACAAAGAGCATGACTATTGCAAATTACATCATGTCAAGGGAAACAAAACAGACAAATGTCTATGACTTTGTCACTGCATCCAAGACCTCATCGAAAATGGGGAGATAGAAGTGGACAACCCAGAGAAAAATCAGATGCCTAACGAAAAGATGGGAATATATAAATAACCATTCCCTAAACATGGAAAGTTAGATGAGCCAAAGCTACATTGAGGAGAGTCATCCCAGTTTACAAAGTAATGAATTATCTATATACCAAGAAAGACAATAATCATTACGATTCACTCATTGGATGTATCCGCTCCCCTAGTGACCATGTGAACACCATTCGGATCAAGGGGAAGGATTGTGCTTTGCGGTAACAAGGTGTTCCCACCTCACAATTCCTAAACCCTCTCCATCAACCCCGAAAAATGGTAGGTACAACCTTTTAGAATAGCTTGAGAAGACATCTACCAAGATTTTAATCTTGGATCTCCTCAAAATATCAAATGTACATAAGGAAATTTTGTACAAAACTCTTCGGGGTCGGGAGTTCCACTTTGAAGTAGATCTTACACATCTTCAGCCGTGGTAGCCAATATTGTACCAACTGAGCACATTTAATTTAATCATGGGGAGATCCCTATTGAAGATCCAACGCATAATCTCCCCTTATATATTGAGGTATTTGTCACCCGCCGAAAGATAAAATAGGTGCTTGTGGAAAATGGATCAGGGTTGAATATATGCACATTGAAATTAGTTAAGCAAATGGGACATACAGAAGAAGATCTTGAGTCTCACATCATTACCATAACCAATTATGACATCATGGAAAGGGAGTCCACCAGCACAATTACATTACCCATGGAAGTCGACCCACTTGTCATCACACGAAGTTTCATGTCTTGGATTTAGAAGTCTCAAACAATATGCATCTCACCACCATGGATTCATGCCATACAAAGTCATGCCGTCAACGTTCCATCAATGCATCAAACTGAACACGGGGAAACACTATCATAATACAAGGAGATCTAGAGCCCTTCGCTCACTGCAGAGCTCTTAATAGTTTTACGCGCAAGGGTGCCTATACATGTTCCTCTTCGATATAGTTATTCCTCTTCAATCCAAAGCCATGGAGTCCCAAGTAGATTTAGATTCGCTAAGTTCTTGCACCCAAGAGGCTTCTACATCAAATTCTCCTTTCGATGCATGGGAGATGAAGGTTCTGTAATACGGTTGGGGAGTTTAATGTACAACAAGATCTTTTTGTTTCGGACCTCTCATTGTCACCTAAAACTAGAGGCCGACCCAACTATCATTTTAGACGACCTAGAGATGAACGAACTATTGGGTCATTTTTACCTAGAGGGTTGTTCACTTTGAAGAGAAATTGTTGGACCCACCTATGACCTAGGTCCCAAAGATACTCAACCAACTTGCTAACAAATCCTTCAAGATGAGAAGTCTATCCAAATCATGTATTCCATGGGCTACAAAGCCTAGGATGTGGAAAGAATGAGCTAGGACCGAGAGAACCAGCTTCCTCTCTCACAATTAAAAATGGAAAGGAATACCATCAAAATTTGAACCTATGGATTGCACCCCAATGATCAAGATGCCACCTATTCTGAGTGCGAAGATAGCTCTGATTATTTAGATAGTGATATAGATTACCAATGTAGCCAATACGAGGATCTTACCTCCACAAACCTGTTCATGAATATGGCTATCCTTACCATAACCCCTACTGAACCTAAAATTGACCTTAGTTACCCTTACCTTGTCGAATGGGACCAACAATGTCATGTGCCACTGGATCTCTTTGAAAATTACAAAGCCATTGTAGAATTGATGGGCATTCGAGATACAATTCTGATTAGAGATCATAAGAATGGTTTTTCCATTGACTTAGATACCTACACGTACTTTGGTGAGGAATTTGAGTTTTGTGGTCAAAAAAACTTGAGAAAAATCAAGGGTAAAAGTTCCAACTAAAAGCCTCGGTAAAAACAAAAGTCCAAGTCACACAGTGAAAACCTCTTTGAGGTGCTGGCTGACAAACAAAAAAATCAATGGACAAGAAAAGTGACCACGCTAAGGGTGAAAATCTTGTAGAGATGCCCTTGGAAGAAGATCTCAACCTTCCTCTTGATCCTACGCGTATGGAGGATTTGTCAAAAATGCTAGTAGAAGAAACCATTGATGTGAATATTGGAACAGAAGACGATCCAAAGATAGTCAAACTAGGAGCTTCATTCTTGACATGGAAACAGAAAACATTCACCATGCTTTTGTGAGAATTTGTAGATGTATTCGCATGGTCCTATGGCTTAGACCCAACTTTAGTAGTGCATAACCTAGTAGTGCACACAAAATCCAAGCCCATCAAACAAAATCTCGGAAAAATGGATTTGGGTGGTCCTCCCGGTTAAAGAAGAGTTAGAAAGATTGTTAATGGCGAGATTTATTTGACCTATTGATTACTCGAATGGATATCAAACATAGTCCCCGTACAAAAGAAACCTGTCATGGGATAAGAATCAGTATGGATTTTAGAGACATTCATAATGCATGTCCAAAGGATGATTTCCCATTGCCTAATATTGATATGATTGTTGATTCAAATGTAGGATATGAAATTTTATCACTTATGGATGGATTTTTAGGCTACAATCGATCAAAATCATAGATGAGGATCAACACAAGACAACCTTCACAACCCCCTGGGGACATTTTATTATCAGGTAATGCCCTTTGGCCTTAAAAATGTAGGAGCAACTTATCAAAGGGAAATGACTATGATTTTCCATGATATGATTCATGACATCATGGAAGACTATGTGGATGATATCCTCGGAAATCCAAGACAAGAGCATATCACCCTGAGATTTTATGGCGTATCTTCGAATGCCTACGGGAATACAAAGTTAGATTGAATCCAAAGAAGTGTGTGTTTGGCATACTGTCAGGAAATTTTCTTGGATTCATTGTATCATGAAAATGGATTGAGGTAGACCCAGCTAAAGTTATTGCCATTACTGAAATGCCTCCTCCCAAAAACATCAAACAAATGTGCATCTTGCAAGGAAAGATACAAGCCATCCGCCACTTCATTTCCCAACTTGCTGACAAATTCCATTCATTTACCCATCTACTTAAAAAGGATGTTTCCTTTATTTGGGGATTAGAGCAAGAACAAGCCTTCACCTTGATTAATTAGTACTTAGCCAATCTGCTTGTCCTCATGTCTCCAACTCCTGATGAGCCACTCTTGCTATATATTTCTGCTACTCAATTCGCTATTGGTGCGCTGCTCGCCCAATATGACCTCGGCTATGAATAAAAGATGTGTACTATCTCGCCGTACTCTCATTGCTTATGAGCTCAACTACCCTCGATTGAAAAGGCTTGTTTGGCTGTAGTTTTTACCTTCCAAAAACTTCGCCATTACTTGTTGAACACTAAGACCAAGCTCATTTCCAAAGTTGACCTGCTTAAGTAACTAGTGTTGAAACCCTCCCTTATAGGTAGAATGGCTAATTGGATCATTCTACTAAGTGAATTTGACATTGAGTATGTGCATAAAAAGTTGGTAAAAGGACAAGTACTTGTTGATCAGTTAGTAGAAGCAACTGCTTGCAGTACAAAGCCTGTAAGTCCTGGAGCTGCGGATGCTTCATTATTATATATTGAGGAATATGTCATGTGGTAAGTGCAATTCGATGGATCTTTTACTTTTCATGGTTCGGGGTAGGTGTGGTATTAATTACTCCTTCAGTGACCCTATACCTCAAGCTTTTCGCCTTGGTTTTCCTTGTACAAATAACATTGTGGAATATGAAGCACTCATCGTAGGGATGAAACTTGCAATCAAATGGGATATCCATCATGTTAAGATTGCCGGTGATTCACAATTGATCATCAAGCAAGTTAACAATGAATATAAAGTCAAGGATGAGAAAATCATCCCCTACAAAAATATGGTGGAAAATTTGAAAGAGTATTTTGTGCGTATCACATTTGTGTAGATTCCAAGAGCACAAAATGAATCCAAAGACACTATGGAAACCGTAGGTTCTATGTTGCGAATCCCACTAGAGAGCAATGATATGCCATTTTTTTGTTGAGAATCTATGCTAGCCTACGTATGACATGCCAAAATCATGTTTGGCTTGTGAAGTTGTTTATCCCTATTCCCCATGGTATGTGCACATCTACACATATCTTAAACACAACACCTTACCTCCAGACATCTCCCTTTCCAAAAAGAAAGCCTTATCCACCGATAGCCTGTCACACCCTCTTAGGAGATACACTCTATCATCGTGGCTACAATGGGAATTTGTTGCATTTTCTAGATGTAGTAGAGTCAGTCCAAGTGATCAAAGAGGTACATGAAGGGGTATGCGGTGCCCATACAAATGGAATGGTTCTAGATAATAAATTGTTGAGAGTAGGTTACTATTGGCCTACTATGGAAACAGACTGCTAAAACTATGTAAGGAAATGCATACTATGTCAAAAGTACGAAAATTTCATCTATACGCCATCACAACCATTGCAGCGAATGAAAACCCCATGGCCATTCTCCAAATGGGGACTAGATTTAATAGGAAATATCACCACTACCTCATCTGATGGTCATACTCACATCATTACAACTACAAAATATTTCACTAAATGGGTGGAGGCTATTCCTTTGACTTATGTTCTAGGAGCTCAGATTTCAAAGTTTATCATGAATCACCTTATCTGCCGGTATGGCATTCCCGTGGCCATGATTATTGACAATGGAAAATAATTCAAGAACAAGATAGTGAAGGACCTTTATCATTGCTTTCAAATAAAATTGAAGTGGTCTACACCATATTATCCACAAGGTAATGGGAAAGTCAAGCCACTAACAAAACATTGGTTTAAATCATGGAAAAGATGATGAGTAAGACAAGTCACAGTTGGCATTTTCAAATTCCCCCCGCCCTTTGGGATTATAGGACCTCCATTCACACTCTTACTGGTGCGACATCCTATTCACTAGTATTTGGAACTGAATACATTATCCCATTGGAAATTGAGCTTCCTTCCTTGAGAATATATCTTAGGGATTATTTGGACAAGGATGAGGATTATAGAGTGGCCAAGTTGGCAAAATTAGAACTCTGGATGAAAATTGCATCCACTCCCTTAACCATCTCAAAGTGTATCATAACAGTCTCTAGAAATTACAACAAAAGGATCATACCTCATCGGTTTGAGGTCGAGATTTGGTCATGAAAGAAAATCGAGTTTTCAACAAGGGCGTAAAGAGAGAATAAAGGCAAGTTGAAACCGCATTGGTTAGGACCTTACATCATTGTGACCAAATATGGTACAGGAGCATAAAAAATTTCCCATCCCAATGGTGATGAGCTCCGCGAACCTATGAATGCCATGCACCTTAAGTGGTTTTATGCTTAAACATGGCACAAAAATAAGAAAAATAAATGAAAAATAGTAAAAATGATCAAAATACAAAAAATAAAAATAAGAGAAAAAGAAAAAGAGAAAACAGTCATCCATATGTGAAAACCACGCAATTATAGCACGTTGGATAGGTCACTCGGTGAAAACCAATTTCTGGCACCTTGAGAGGGTTCGTTGTTCACAAACATCTTGCATCTGGAGGGTACTTTTACTTAGCCTAGGGCTAGTTCCACATCTGCATCTGAGATTCCTTATGAACCTATCCTGTCAAGCCTTGATCCAGATTTTTCTCCTCTTGTTAATCTGTGAAGGGATGGTCTTTACATATTCCCCATCTAACGTTGGGGGCACTTCTATGAATTCACCTTCCTGTTTATAACACGTGGCGCCTGCCCTTGTATATTCTCCATCTGACACTGGGGGCATCCATGTTTCTCGGTTACCTGTGCATAGCTTTGGAAAACCTTAGAAAATCACAAAAACATTCAAAAATGTTTAAAAAGCACAAAAACAATAGAAAATTGTTTCACAAAATCACAAAAACAATAGAAAATTGTTTCACAAAATCACAAAAACAATAGAAAATTGTTTCACAAAAACAAAAAAATAGTAGAAAAGTGCTTCACAAAACAATCTTGCAAAAACATAACGTTAGTTTACTTACTTTATCTTGTTTCTTACTTTGTTTGTGTACATTGTTTGCTTGTATAGTTATTGCTTGTTTGTACATTTATGTAGTTTATTGCTTAGACATACTTTGGTAAGTTTTGTCTTTTCTTGCTTAGATTAGATTCATTCTTACTTGTACATATGCAATGTGTTTTTGCATGCTTGTAAATAATTGTACATAGTTGTGTTAATTCATGATTGGTTGGCACTGTGTATTTTGTTAACATTTGATTGTGTTTGCTTGTTGCATGTACATTGTTTTGTTATCACATCATCATCTCTCCATCAATATCATCACATCTAACATCATCTATACATCATATAAATAAAATGCTATGTTTACATCATACATGTATGCTATGCTAATCATCACATATCCTATCATCAAATAGGGGCAAGAGGGATCACAAATATCAAAATCTATTCCCCTCGTGCCAATATCATCATGTCATCTTGTCCACTAATCTAGAGCATCACATGTACAATACAATTGATATCATCTTTGGATCTATCATGTCAAAATCAAACACATGTGGTAAAAACATCTCAACTTTTGTCATGATACATACAAAGTGTGAAATCAAACCATATAACATCACACTCTAATTTTTCTTCTACTCACGGTGAATAATTATTTTATTTAAATAATTATTTTTCTTTCCTTTTTCATCGTGCTCAGGGCATTATTTGTCATATGGTACCCCTTTCTTCTCACTAGGACAATTTTATTGCTCCTAGGCTATATCCTTTCTTCTACACACTTCATCAAATAATTATTTTATTAATTTTTCCGCATGTTGCTTCTTTCTTCTCCTTGGGGCATTTATTTTGCTCCTAGGAGATTCTTGTTGATTCTTCTAACTTCTTCTCTATCCAAACTGTCAAAAGAAATCAATTCAAAATCCAAAAAAATTTCAAAACTTTTTCAAAAATCCTAAAAATTGTAAAATTTGCAAAAATAGGTAAACCAACTCATAGCGGTTGAAACTCGTGTCTTACACATGGTATTCATTCCATATCTTGCTGGAATTTTCACATGTTCACGGATCAAATGACTCGCAGATCATCATATTTATAACCATTTACAAAGCTAGCTTGCTTGCTTTGTCAGTACTCGGGGCACATATAGTTGCTTGGTACTGTTTCGTAGTGCACTCCACTTTTTCATTGGACCCAATGTCCTTCATCATCTTCCCTTGCATGTATCCTTGCTCAAGGCATCATTTT
The DNA here is from genome assembly GCA_018340775.1 of Taxus wallichiana var. yunnanensis. Taxonomy (NCBI): domain Eukaryota; kingdom Viridiplantae; phylum Streptophyta; class Pinopsida; order Cupressales; family Taxaceae; genus Taxus; species Taxus wallichiana. Next base: position 342,807,029 of record CM031243.1, on the reverse strand, counting down.
TAACCCTTGTCATCAATCATGAACATTTGGGGATCTTCAGCTTGATAACAAAACATTTGTACAACCGTTTTGACCATTGTTGGTTGGAATATGTGTGTTTGTACTTGTTTTTCCTGTTAAATGAGCTTGTTCCTTCTCATATTACATTACTTTTTTATGTTGCATGGAGTTGGTGTTTTCAGCAATGGATAATTGTTCATAGTATGGCTTTTCATGTCATTTTACTTTTGTCGTATGCTTATATTTTTAATGACCGATGACGTAGATCTTTGGAAATATTATGAAACTAAAGTTGTTTCAATACACTGGATGAAAGCTTGCTCTTTCCTTTCTATCTTCATTCCTCTTATACATCATTCTCCTATCAACGCTATTCTTCTTATTCACCTAGGGCATCCTTCCCCTACCCATTCTTCTACCCATTTCTATCACCTTTTTTGATCATCAATCGCCTTCTATCATCACCCCATCGACACTTGAGGGGGCATCTCTCACTTCTACTAATATTTCTTCTATGTCTTCAAAATTTTATTTGTCTACTATCTTTAAAGTGGCGTCACTTACCCCACCTTAAAGAGGGGCAAATGTAGATACCTATAATTTATCTCGAGCAATTTAAATACTTAAATTGTGCTAATTATACCCTTTCCTCAAATGGACGACATATCGTCAATATTGCACTTTTTCTCTGCTATCATCGTTAATTAATTACATTACGTTAGTTAATTAACTCTTCTATCCAACAAATAACACCAATTAATGACCTTCCGTTAATCAACTCCCCTTTCTATCTAAATTAATTAATTATTTCTAATTAATTAATCTCTCCTTTCTATCTAGATTAATTAATTATTCTTAATTAATTAATTCTCTCTTCTATTTAATCAATAAATCGTCATTGATTTGATTAAATCCCTCTCATAGTCTAAATCATGCTAATTATTCCTCTAAAAAGCTTCTATAATCTTACACACCTATTAATTAATCAATTTGGTTAATTAATAAAGCCCCTCAAACCTCATGAGTCACTAAAGGACAAAGCTAAACACTTAATCCTTTCTTCTACACACTTAATCAAATAATTATTTTATTAATTTTTCCACATGTTGCTTCTTTCTTCTCCCTAGGGCATTGATTTTGCTCCTAGGAGATTCTTGTTGATTCTTCTAACTTCGTCTCTATCCAAACCTGTCAAAAGTCTATCTCTATGACTAGGAACTAGGCGATTATATATATAGGGTTGTACTAGTCTCTCCCACACTCAAAAGTATGTTTGGTGGTTGAGGAGAGAGGGAGGGTAGGTTTGTTCTTATGTGTTTAAGTGTGTAATAATGTGGGTATTATAGTAAAGGGGGTGGGAGTATTCCTTCAGTTCATTTAGCTTGGTCCCACCGGTAAGGTTGTATTGGTCTATATTAGGTTAGAATATTAGTAGAGGATGCGGGTTAGGGAGTAGGCCTCATTTCTCTGCCTATTCCCGTGTGATATAATTGTCATGTTGTTCACATGAACTATATAGATATATGTCATATATATGAATGGAACATAAAAGGAAGCATGGGTTAAAGCATGGGCTAAAGAATGGGAAGAGGGAAAGGAATGAAGTCTTGTAGAGAAAGAGGGTTGTCCATAAAGAGATATGGGGTAAGAGAAGGAGGATTTGGAAGGTGTTTAAGGAGTATATTAAAGAGGAGAGTAGATTTTCTACTTCTCTATGCATGTTGTAGCCACCTTTTCTAATGGGTGCTAGATGTTGTACATTTTCTCCCTAGGTCTCACGAGCCTATTTTAACTACTATAACAACAATTCCCTATAATGTATATAGGGCTTTGAGAAATATATAAGGTTGGAGCCCCAAGTCCTTCTAGTGAAGAGTCCAACCTTGGGATTCTGTCTGCACCTCCTGTGAAACCCCACCTACCCACCCACACACACACACACACACACATGGGAGTGGGGGTGAAGTGGGGTGGAGGGTAGGTCTCCGCTACTATAGTTCTAGGGGGGTATCATCATTTATTTATGAGTATCTATCTACCCTATCAACCTTGGTGACTTGAGAAAATATAGAAAAATGAGGGCATCTATCTATATATGGGGCTTGATGGTTGGTGGGGGAGGAGGTGATATGTCCCATGTTACATCCTTTTTTTCCTACCCCCTCTCCCTTGATTTTCTAAGATCTTTGACCCATACCCCTACATATTCAAAAGTTAGAGATGATTACTAGATTTGACCCTAACTACCAATGAATGGGGCATATTAACATACAACTATGGAAAATAAGGGTATACCTCCATCCCATTTATTGTATATTCTTCTTAGAGGAGTATTTTTCTCCAAGGATAAGCTTTAATTAAATTCTTTCCAGTGTCATGCCTATTGAGATTATTGTAGATTGAATAATATTAAATTTTCAATTTGACAATGATATCATTTTATCATGCTATAAAATTTACCTCCATTTATGCTAAGCTTGATATCACCAACTTTTTAAAATAATTGATAACATTAATAATCAAATTATCCACTTACCACTCTTAAGAAAAAGTGTTAAAAGAGAGAAAATATCTTTAACTAGATAATGTTACATGTAAAATTTCAATACCTATTTTAATCATGCAAAGTGTAATTTCACACAAATTTGTAAGAGAGATAACCAATCTAAGAAGGATACCAAAATCAATGAAAGCATCTATTGAAGCAAAAACATGCACACCAAAAGGGGTAATGATAGGATATTACATCCTACTCATTTTAGAACCATAATATGGGTGATTCAGTGCATGAGTTGTAGAGTATTGGTTATTTAGACCACTAAAAGGGGTCTTGTTAAATTTTAGTCCTTCTAGCACCACTCCTACAATTCTTCATCTGATTTTTCTTTGAAGCCCGCCTAAATTAACCTAAATCTAAGAGGGTGTTACTCAAATAAACCAGAAAGGGAGAGAAGGGAAAGGAGAAAAGAAATCTAAAAAAACATGAAAATGTAAATCCTAAGTGTTTGATGAAGATATAATTACTTTCCTAGTTTAACAAAATGCATAAAATCTATTTAATCACTCAAATTTCCATGTCCATGGTGCAAGAATTCTAAGGGATTAGTCTTAGACAACTTGTATATCGAAATCACCATGTCAATTTCCAAAACACATCTAAATGGTTCATTTAACTTGTAGAATTCCTAAAATGATTAAAACCTTAACTAGTAAAAACAAAATTCAAATAAATCTTGAAAGGAAAGGACAAGAATAATATTTCAAACACTTAGAGTGAATAAGAATAAGTTAAAACAGAGTTAGGAAATGAATATTTTAGTCCAAAAAGCTTGCATTAGTGAATATTTTACACTGGCTTTGCATTATTTTCAAAAAATTCACCCCCATTGAAATGGAGGGCATTTACAATACTTATAACATTTCCAAACATCCTCTACTTCCTTTAATGCACGAAACCCTAAACCCACTAAAAAAAGCAACTTATTTACATTTTACAACCTCCAAACAAATTGAATATGTGGTTTTGAATGAAATTTATCCTAATTTACCTTCCAAATTCACTCAAATGAAGTATGAGGAGGGACCCATCATAAAAGGTTCCATATTGAGGAATATAGATGAAGAAATGAAGAGGGGAAGGAGAAATATGTTTTTGGGCATATATATTACTGTTTATAACTTCGCACTCATTTCTCACCTTACCCTAATACACTCGCAGATCAATTGTTTTGCATCCACGATCTTGGAGGGACCCCATAGAGGATAAAAAATAACAAGGAAGATGATAGAATTTACCCTTGAAATGATTTAATTTTCTCAGAATGTCATGTCTCACAAATTTTATGGCGTGGAGCTATTCTTCATGGTGACACACGGAATATCGCTATTGGATTTAGGCTCCAAAGGGGTGCTTTGTAATTTTCAATCCATGAGTGTCATGCATCTTCATTATTAAGTGCTTGAAGATCTATATGTTATGCGTCTTCATTATTAAGTGTTATGAGTTTTCTTTGTTATGTGGCTTAGGACTTCACTTTCTTTGTTATATGGCTTTATGTTTGATCCATGGATTTTAAACATTCCACCAACCCGCAGGAGTCTGCTCATTTTTTTGTGGACTTTGAGGTCTACAAACACTATGTTCCATCAACACATCACAAAAGACTAGAATCTTGTTATCCCACAAAAGATTGGCTCCTTTGTTATGTGGCTTTCAAACTTAAACACTCCATAACTTCCTCATGCTTTCTCAACAACTTCTAAAATTTCTTCCAATGTGCATTAAGAAGTTTCCTTGATAAAATCCATGTCTTTGTTCCCTAGTATTTTTTTTTTTTTTGCCTAAGTCTTCAATTATCTTTTCCTTTTTCCACAGGTTAGGAGATCCCGTGGAACATTTCTTTCTCCAACTCTACGGTACACTAAGACATGATGTCCTATGACTTTTGCAACTTCAAAATTTGATTAATTCCTCAAATAAAAACCCTACAAAATGCCAAGAGAAGGGGGTTAGAAAAATAACCTAGAATCCAAATGAAAAATAACATAGGCATGAAAAAATCATGACACTTAGTAAAGAACATGCTTAGCATTAAAAACTGATTAACTAATATGTGGATATATGATGTAGTTAATCTAAACTAGGAACAATCAAATATATGCTATAAATAAATGTGTAAATGACCCAATCAACTATGCAAAAGGAAATGCTAACCCTAATATTCAAGAGAGAATAGGAAAGAAATCAGTTGATTAGAGGAGCTCACTTTGGACTATGTCACAAAGGTAACTAGATAAATTTAAATTAGGAATGACTGCGTGTAGAAGCCTCAAAAGGATGGATCTGGAGTATCCATCTAAACTAGAGCACCCGGAGAAGGACTCGGGGTGCTTATGGATGCTTTGGTCTGCAGAATAGGTGCCTTGGTCTATGTAAAAGATATGTAACTTAATTTCAAAGGGATGAGAGGTGGTTCAAAACCCTCATTGTGTGTCACATCAAGTTCTTGGCACTACTTTAGATGTCGATATTCCAAGATGATGAAAAGATTTGTAAGAGACCAAAGAAGAGTATCAAAGTCTAAAAAAATATAATGCAAATGAATGGGTTAGAATGACCTCGCTTACCACAATAATGGGTTTACTAACTAAGAAATGCGGTATAGTTCGGACCCAAATGTAGTTCGATGAGTGTGTGCATAATGTTCCCTGGTGCTCTGTGCCACCGCACTTTGTGAAGTAACGAGAAATAAATAGATGTAGAAAATGTAATAGAATGTATGCATGGAATATAATAGAATCCCCCCTATGCTATGTGTGATGCGAGATGTCCTAGCCTTGTGCCTTGTGATGGATCTATGTGGATGCAAGTGATCTCTAATGCAATAGACGGATACAAATCTAGCTGGATGATAGTAGTGACTAGTGCTTGGTCCCTCATTATGGTCTCATAAATTTATATTTATAGGGTTATCTTGATCTAATTTCATAATTAACACCAAAATGGCTGACCACCAAAAAGACAAAGATCTCAAACAGATAGAAAGAGCCCAAAAAGTGGCGAGAAAGTGGAAAAGGGACGGGGGCACCCCTGGTGGGACCAAGACACCCATGGGCACCCCAATCAAAGCTAAAATAACGCCAAGTGAGGAAAATCAACTTGGAATATAGATGTAAAAGGTCGGAATGGTGAAATAAAATAAAACAAGATGGCCAAAGGATGGGGGTTAATTAGTACTTTCTTCACTCAATAACCTTCTAGTTCTAAATAGTAGTATGAAAATGGGACTAAATAATATCTAAAGTGCATGATTTTGTGAATACATTTTGCCACCACTTTATGTTGGTGAGTGGAAAGCTCGGTAACATAAAGTAGATAGAGATACGTACTTGATGGCCATGAAGATTGTAGTAGAAAAAGCGCCAATGGACTAGACAAAGCATGAAATGAAAAAAAAAGATGGGGGATCATGGAAACTAAAGATGAAAATGTGTAAAAAAGTGATGATAGTGAACCTAGGGCAGAAAACACGTGTGTAGCTACTGATGTGTAATGTACCTGCATGGTTAGTATAGTGTGTGTTGTTGCGAAGTTTTGTTGTTGCACGAATTTTACCGCTTGTTTCTCATACGACCGACTGCAAGGAGAAAACAATCAAGTAGTCAAATATGTATGTATGTATGTGTAAAAATGTAATGTAAAAGATGCATGTAAAAGTATGTAAATGTAAAATACGCAAATGAAAAAGTGTAAATGGAACATGTGCACTTGATCCATGTCGAGAAAGAGAGTGTAGAAGGATATCTTGTACTGCCGGGGTTTTTTGGGCGATCCGATGCCATAGGCCAAAGAAGTGTAGGGAGGAATTCCATTGTATCCTCTAAGATCTAACTACTTCCTTGAATGTGTGTGAAGAGATATCTGTACGTCCTAGTTTTTTGGGTGATCCGACACCACTAGATGAAGTAGTGTAGGGACACACACTCATTGTAACCTCCGAGCCTGTAATTGCTTCCTAGAATGCTAAGGGCACCATGTCCTATAAAAGCCACTATGTATGGGGTTCGTAGACTAGTCTGAACCCACTCGTTGTATGTAACCCATAATGCTAGGGGTGTAAAAGTACACTAAACTAAATCGATGTAAATGCGCTGCGTGTTACTATGTAGAACCCTAAATGATGCCTCCCTCTTTGGGGACACATGTGATGTCACTAATAGGATAATGTGGCCCCAAAAGAGGACCAATCGCATGATCTATACCCTAGAAATTTCTTGGTAGAAACCAAGGCACACAAAAATAAGAAGGATAGCAAAAGACAAGTGTTAGTATGAACAAACATGCATATATAAAACAATGTATAAGCTACACAAAAAGTTTATAAGCTACCAAAAAAAGTAATGTAAACATGTAAGAAGGCAAGAAATCCATTAAAAGTGAGCTGCAAACATGGGACACCACTCACGATGTCCCAAGACACGCAAGGCCATCATGTTTGTAAATAGCAAAGAAGTGTGCACACCAAACATATGGCAAGACCCACAAACAATAGAAGACAATGTAACAAACAAGTAAGGAAGCAAATATCCCTACATAACAAATGCTACACATGAAGCACATGTGGATATATGATGTAGTTAATATGAGCCATGCACAACTATAAATAAAGTAAATAGATGTTGTAAATAAGTATGTAAATGACCCAAAAACTAATCTAATGAAAGTAGAAACCCTAATGTGCAAGAGAGAAGAGGAAAGAACTCATTTGAATAGAAGATGTTCATGGGAATGTGTTGCAGAGGTGACTGGAGAAATAGAAAGCATGATCAACTATGCAGAAGCCCCAAAAAGGATGGATCTGGAGTATCTATCTAGACTGGAGCACCTGGAGAGGGACTGGGGTGCTTACGGGTGCTCTGGTCTGCCAAATAGGTGCCTTGGTCTCGAGCAAAAACTTAGGAAATGATATTTCTAGGTTCAAAAGATGGTTTAGAACCTTCGATGTTTGTTGCATCGGGTTTGTTGTATTGCTTCGGATGTCGGTGACATTCCAAGATGAATAAAAGACCTGCAAAGGACCAAAGAGAAGTATCAAAACCCTAAAAATAAGAATTCAAATGAATGGGTTAGATAAACCTCGATATACAACAATAGTGGGCTTACTAATTGAGTAGTGCACTACATTTCGGACCCAAATGTAGTTTTGGTGAGTGTGTGCATAATGTGCCCTAGGTGCTCTTGTGCCAATCATACTTTGTGAAGTAGCGAGCAATAAATATATGTAGAAAATGTAATAGAATGTGTGCATGGAATAAAATAGAATCCTCCCCCTATGTTGTGTGTGATGCAGATGTCCTAGCCTTGTGCCTTGTGATGGAGCTATGTGGATGCAAGTGATCTCCAATGCAATATATGGATGCAACTCTAGGTGGATGATAGTAGTGACTAGTGCTTGGTCCCTCATTATGGTCTCATAACTTTATATTTATAGGGTTCTCTTGATCTAATTTTGTAATTAACTCTGAAATGACTGACCACCAAAAAGATAAAGATCTAAAATGACTAGAAAGAGCCCAAAAATGGCGGGAAAGTGTAAAAGGGATTGGGGTGCCCCTAGTGGGACTAAGGCACACACGGCACCCCACTACAAGCTTGGATGCCCCAAGACAAACTTGGATGCCCCAGTTGAGGCTAAAATAATGCCAAGTGATGAAAGTTGACTGGGCATGTGGGTGTAAAAGGTCGAATGATGAAATAAAATAAAACAAGATGGCCAAAATATGGGGGTTAATTAGTACTTTATTCACTCAAGAACCTTCTAAATAGTAGTATGAAACCATGATTAAATAGTATCTAAAGTGCATGATTTTGTGACTACATTTTTCCCCCACTTTATGTTGGTGAGTGGAAATCTTGGTAACATAAAGTAGATAGATATGTGTACCTGATGTCCATGAAGATTGTAGTAGAAAACATGTCAATGGACTAGACAAAGCGTGGAATGAAAAAAATAGATGAAAGAGAGTGGAAAATAAAGATGAAAATTCGCAAAAAAAGTGATGAGAGTGAACTAAGGGTGGAAACGTGTGTGTAATCTGCTGATGTGTGATGTACTTGCATGGTTAGTATAGTGTGTGTTGTCATAAGTGTTGTTTTTTTCCCCATTTGATCGCTTGTTTCTCATACAACTAGACTTTCAAGGAGAAAACGATCAACTAGTCAAATATGTATGTATGTATGTGTAAAAATGCAATGTAAAAGTATGTAAATGTAAACTACGTAAATGAAAAAGTGTAAATGGAACATGTGAATCTAATCCATGTCGAGAAAGAGAGTGTAGAAGGATATCCTATACTGCTTTAGGGTTTTTGGGCAATCCGATGTCATAAGGTTTTTGAGTGTTGACTTAGCCCTAAACATATATCACTATAAGATGATAGAGTAGGTGACCATTTAGCCTATAGCGTGTGTCACTATAAGATGAATAGTGAGGAGTAGTGATGTTTCGTAGAAAGCATACACCACTATAAGATGATAGAGTAAGTGATGATTTAGCCTATAGAGTGTGTCACTATCCTAGAAATGTCATATGATGAAAGGTTGAATGATGAAAATGTGAGGAATGTAAGGTCCATTTGATTTGTAAGCCGTCGATAGTCGAGTATGGATCTAGGAACTAAAGTGCCTTATTAATGAGTGCAACCGATAGAAGACAATGCAATATATGTGATGATAGTAGACGACCAAGTGATGAGTAGAATGTGTAATGTATAATATGTAGTGCGTGATGTAATGTATGATGTAATGTACTATGTAGACTAATGAGTGTAAGATGTGCGTGATGTGGTATGTAAAATGCTAGAGTCGTAAACCATAAAATTTTTGTATATGTATGATGAAGACTAGTATGACGTGTATGTAGGATATGTAAATATGCAAATGATGTAGTCTAAATGCAATATGTATGATGTAAGGTGTATAGATGCGCAAAGGTTGAAATGATGTAGAATAAATATAGTATGTATGATGTATGATGCGAGATGTATGAATAAATGCGTGTGTGGGGTTCATATGTAGTAAGCCCTTAACAGTCAAGTGTGAACCGAAGCATAAGAATGTTTCATCAGAAATGATTATGTTAAAGTATGAATGAATATAATATGTTAGGAAATGGTTGTATGAGGATGAAAAGATGAGAGATAAGTAGATGCAATGATGATGTATGCGTAAATGCTAATAATATGATGTAAGTATGATAGAATGAGGGGGTTTGTTAAATGATATGCCCTTTAAGTGCATGTGTAAGAAGATCATGTAAAGTCATCAAGAAGATCATCCTTCTCTCGGGTCAAAGTTATATGGATAAGTATTGGTGACATGATAAATAATTTCTAGTTGATCACATAATGAGCCATTGAGGCGTAAGTTGTACATACCCATGGCATATTCCTCATTTGTGAATGAAGGAAGAGGATAACCGTGTGCATATCAACGAGTAAGATTTTGCGACCAAGAAAAGAACTATTTCAGATAAAAACAAAACCAAAGGGCATATGAAATGAAATGTCTATATGACTAGGATCTAATGTGCCTCCAATATAAGTAAGCCAAGATTCCCCTAATGTGAGTGGATAAGAACAAGGGGTACATGATAAGTAGACCATAAGATGAAATACACGCAAACCATAAGTGGTAGTAATATTGATAAATCCATAGTAGAGATGAGGATCATGAGTAGAAGGATGAAGGTCCTCAAAAGTGAAACCAAGCCAAGCTAGACCATCATGGGAACATATAGTGATGTCACATGTAGGGTCGAATGGAATATGTTCCCAATAGGAGTCATTCATGAAGAGTGTGCAAGTGAATGGTGGGTGTGCTAAGGTAGATGGTACATGTGAAGGTGTATGTGATAGAGCAACGTCCATGGACTGGACATGCCCCGATAAGGAATCATAGCAGTAGTAGTAGCAGGTGGCACAAAATAAACTACATCTATCATAAAAATGGTACCATCAAGTGGTGGTAAGTGTGGTGGTTCTTCGATAGGTTGGGGCTCATCTGTAATATTGGTGTGTGGAATAGGAAGACTAGTATTAGGATCCCAGTCACAATACTAGAATGGATCGCGATCACAAAAATAGTGTACTCAATGCTCTCATGTAAGAATTTGACACAATTATGGACAGTAGAGGTGACAACTTACATGACATGAAGCCATGGCCTACCAAGTAGAAAATTGTAGGAAACTGGGAAATCAACAACAAAAAGACAGTGTGGATAGTCTTAGGACCAACAATGATAGGAAATGTAATGTGACCGAAACATGGATGGAAAAAACCGTCATGGGAACATAATGAAACCCTAGATGGACTAACATCATGAGAAGAAAGACCTAAGGATTTAAGGAATGTCGAAGGACACAAGTTAAGTTCATATCCAACAAAATAATATGTGGATATATGATGTAGTTAATCCGAGCTATGAACAACTATAAATAGACTAAATAGACATCAAATAAATGTGTAAATGACCCAAACAACATTGCAAAAGGAATTTCTAACCCTAATATACAAGAGAGAAGAGGAAAGAACTCAATTGATTAGAGGATCTCGTTGGATTGTGTCACAAAGGTAAATGGAGAAACGGAAAGAAAGAACAACTATGTAGAAACCCCGAAAAGGATGGATCTAGAGTATCTATCTGGACTAGAGCACTCAAAGAGGGACCTGGGAACCTATGGATCCTTTGGTCTACAGAATAGGCACCTTGGTTTGTGAAAAAGATCTAGAACTTAATTTCACAGGGTTGGGAGGTGGTCTGAAACCCTCGCCGTGTGTCACATCGAGTTTACCACACTACTTTAGATGTCGTTAATATTCCAAGATGATGAAAAGACCTACAAGAGACCAAAGAAGAGTATCAAAATGATAAAAAAGAAGAATTCAAATGAATGGGTCGGACTCTCCTCAACTGCCACAATAATGGGCTTACTAACCGAGTCTTTGCACTACATTTCAGATCCAAATGTAGTTCTAGTGATTGTGTGCATAATGTGCCTTAGGTTCTCTTGTCTAAGACATTTTGTGAAGTAGCAAGCAATAACTAGATCTAGAAAATGTAATAAAATGGGTGCATGGAATAGAATAGAATCCTCCTCCTATGTTGTGTGTGATGCAAATGTCCTAGCCTTGTTCCTTTTTATGGAGGTATTTGGATGCATGTGATCTTTAATGTAATAGATGGATGCAACTCTAGATGTATGATATTAGTGACTACTTTGCTTGGTCCCTCATTATGGTCTCATAAATTTATATTTATAGGGTTCTCTTGATCTAATTTTGTAATTAACCCTGAAATGGCTGACCACCAAAAAGATAAAGATCTAAAATGGCTAGAAAGATCCAAAAAGTGGTGGGAAAGTGCAAAAGGGATCGGGTGCCCTTGGTGGGACCAGAGCTCCCATGCGCACCCTAAGATTAGCCTGAGCACCCCAATTGAGGCTAAAATAACTCCAAGTGATGAAAGTTGACTAGGCATGTGGATGTAAAAGATTAGGAATGATGAAATAAAATAAAACAAGATGACCAAAATATGGGGTTAATTAGTAATTTCTTCACTCAATAACCTTCTAAATAGTAGTATGAAACTGAGACTAAATAGTATCTATAGTGCATGGTTTTGTGACTACAAAAAAATGCTAAATCATGAAATTTCCCACTCAAACATGTAAATTTATTATGTGTCCTTTGATTCCAATATATTATAAATTTATTAAGAGGGTCCCCATGAATTTTTACCCATTAAAACAAGGTGGGGTCAGTTATGCATTAACACCATCATGATCTTGTGGAAACTACTCAACTTGTTAAAGCAAGAACACCATATTATATTCAAAGTAGGAAAAAATAGGACATCTACATATTTATAGTCATGAACATTAATGCTTGACATATTAAAATCCTTGGAAAACAACTAACATGGTGTATGTTCAACAACTTTATCCTTGATTCTATCGATTAATATTACAAGGAAATTATTTTGTTGAGGTGGAGGCAGTATCATTCCTTTCTGAATTTATTTACAAAACTCATACCATGATTGTCTTGGTCTAGGGGTACATTGTTGTAAAGGATACAAAATATATATATATATATATATATATATATATATATATATATATATATAGGTAGTGTAGAAGGTACAAATGAACACCTTGTAAAGGAATGTCTCAAAGGACTTTGGTGAAATAGGGTTGAACATTGTCATCTTCTCTAGTGTATATTATATGAGGTTGTTGTAATGTAACATGTGGTGATGGTGGAGGTGACGCTAAAGGCGGCCATGGAAGTGACTCTAGATGTTGTGTAAGGGATGGAAGAGGATCCTCATCTGAAAGTAAAGGTAGTGATGTTCCAAAACAATTTTTTTTTCCAAATTCAAAAAAATCCTTATGTTCATCAAATTTATATACAAATCAGTAGACACAATATCATCATTTTTTTCAATTTTTATAAAATCATATAATATGAAAGAAACAACATTTTACATAACATAAAAAAGATCTTATTATTTTTTCAAAACAAGACAAGAAACTCAATTGTGAAAAAATAGGTTTCAAATAACCAATACATATGCATCAATCATCGGTCAACCATTTTTTTCCCTTAAAATTGCTGGTGTTGCTTTTCCTTTAAAACTATAGTTAATCGAAGCTATTTATATGTATGTTAAACTTTCTTATGCTATTGAAATGAAACTAACACCTAGTAGCTTCAAATAAAAGTAAATCTACCATTAACATCATGATAAGAGCTTAAAGGAAATAACTATTCTAATGCATAAACATGAATGAACATCTAATGCTAAACCATTCCTACTCTTGTAAATGTATGATTGCTATCAAATTATGAACCTATTTAGATCATAAGCAATCAATTTGTGTGTTGTCTCTAGATGAGGAAAGGATCTCACTAAAATGGAAACAAAGCCATGTTTATATCTTCCTTTACTACTCAAATATGAGAGAATGGATGCAAAGATGAAGTAGCTATTCCAACAATGGAGAAGGCTCTTATCATATGCTTATATAATTCACTAGCAAAAGTGTGGTGTAGGTGTGAAAGAAGGTAGGAGGGTCCTTTATATAGCTTTCCAATTTGGGAGAAGCTTGAATCCCAATGAATGTGGGATAAAGGATAAAATAGATTTAGACTTATTAAGTTTGATTAGAGGAATTAACAAGTGATTAACAACTCATGGGAGTTGGAGATGATTTAATTAATCAACTAGGATTAATTAATAGGCTAGGATAAGATTAGAAAGTTATTTGGAGATGATTTAGAGGGAAATAGGTAGGATTTAGAGGATTTGAAAGGGGGATTTAACCAATAAGAGGGTTTATTGATTAAATACAAGGTTATAAAGGCTTAATTAACTAATGATAGTTAATTAATTGATTCAAAGAGGATTATAACTAACGAAGTGTTGTTAATTGGCATCTAGAGTGGGGTAAAGACTAGTTAATTAATGAAGTGTCGTTAATTTATTGACATAGAGGGGAACATTAGTTAATTAAATTATAACAAAAATGATGGGAAAGAGGGTAATTACTACAATTTTAGTACTAAAACTGCGTAGGTGGATTTTAGGTGTCTACATTTTCCCCTCTTTGGGGTGGCATAAAAACACCACTTCAAATATAGTAGACAAGTATAAACAAGTAAATTTTGAAGGGATAGAAGAAAAATTAGTAGAATGAAGGATGCCCCCTTGAGTGTTAATGGGGTGATAGAAGAGGTCGATCGACGATCAAAAATATGAAGGAAACAGATAGAAGAAACAAGGTGGGGAGGGGGATAAAAATAATCCCTATTGCCCTAGGTGTTATTGAAGAAAATTTGTGATAGAAGAAAATGATAATGAAGAAGAATGGAGATGAAGAGAATGGAAATAGCTTTCATCCAGCTTAGCTCAAGAACAACTTTGTTTCATCATTTTGCTTATGATCTACGTCATCGACCCTTTATTATATATAAGCATACAAAAAAGTGTAAAATAACATGAAAAGCTATAATACTAACATTGTTCATTGCTAAAACACTAACTCAATGCAAAATACATAACATAATGCAATACGAGAAAGTAAACAAGGTATCCTATCGGGAAACAAGTATAAACACACATAAACAAACAATGTTCAAGACAATTGCACCAATGTTTTTGTTATCGAGCTTCAGTTCCCAAATGTTTGAGTTAACGAAAAGGGTTAAAAATGACACCCAAGAAAGGATACATGTGAGGGGAAAATACAGAGGACACAAGGGTCCTATGAAAAAGCAATCGTGCACTATGAAACAATACCAAACAACTCGTTATGCAAGGGAGTACATACATAGTAAGCAAACCAAATTTTGTTAATGGAGATAGATCAAAATGATCCATGAGTCATGTGTGAGAATAATTGAGGACCAAAGAAAGATGTTTTGTAGGAAAAATTTCAATGTTTTAGGATGATGCGTTTGATAAATGCTTCAAATTTGCATGTGCTTTTTACCAATTTTTATTTTTTTGAAATTTTACAATTTTTTGGGATTTTTTGAAGTTTTACCATTTTTTTGGATTTTTTTAATGATTTTTGACATTTTTGTTGATTTTTATGAAATTTTAGGAAGAATGTGATATATAAGAATGATGATGTTGTGATATATCATCAAAAAGTACTAGGAAGTAAAAATATGCCCTAGGTAGTAGAAAGGGTTACCTAGAATAAAAATATGCCCCAACAAAGTGAAAATGCTAGAAAAATGACTATTTAATAAAAAAATCATCACAATGGAATGCCAACATGTGGTGGGAAGAATATAGAAGAAACACGCTAGTTATCCATCTCTAGAAGGCAAGAAAAATGAAGAATTAGGTCAAAACAGGTATAAATAGGAGGTCGAGAGGGCTAAAATCCATTGCGATCAGTCATTGTTATCAGACCCTTTTGAGATTTGGTGAGATTTTCACTCTGACCTGTGCGAGAAATGGCAAAAATTTAGATATGTAGACACCATGCTGATCAAGTTAGAGAGTTTTGGAGGCCTCCTACGAATGGTACATCAACGAAACCAAAAATTTTAAGTTTTGAGCTCATTTACTACATTTTATAGCTAGGAAAAGTGGCAGGGTCGTACTAGCGCAAGCCCTAGGGCACACTAGCGTCTAGGGTCACGTCTTTGGAAAAAGGGGTTACGCGCTAGTGTAAAAATAAGAGTGTGGGTGCAAAACAATATTGTAGGGTGGGTTAGGCTCACACTAGTGTAAAATTGAGCAATTGAGTGAGAAAATACATATGCTAGTGCGGAGGCTTGCGCAAGTGTAAAAATGAGTGCGCTTAGGGCAAGCACACTTGTGCTAGTGTAGAATTCATGCCTTAGAAACATTTTAGAGGAAATTTTAGGATTTTTAGAAGAAATTAGGCATGAATAGAAGAATGCAGAATAAATTAGAACACCTTAGGAAAATGTTAATAAAATAAATGATGTTAATCAAGTGCTTTGTGTAATCTTGTAGGTGAGATTACACAATTTATATGTGCATGAGAAACATGGGCGTCTTCAAGCCAATGAGATGACTTTTTTACGCTAAGAGCATATTTTTTTGACTACGACATTGGAGGCTACATGAATCTCTTATATTGCATAGATGCCTCACATTATGTTAGATCACACTCTCCTGACTACCTTAGCAGAGAAGTGGCAGAGTGAGAGTTAGAATTTTAGATTTTAGACCGGCGAGATGACTGTGACTCTAGAGGATGTACATCGGATCATCGAGTGCCGATTCGGGAAGCTCGATGACGTATGACAGGATCACATTTGGATCTTAGATTACATTTGGGATATGTTTCTACGAGGGGACATACCCTTGCAGGGTATGACAGTTCTCTTATATAGATATTTTGAGGATCGACATATTGCATGTATACCTATATACTTGATGGATCTTGTCATTGGCTACTTACTTCTGAAAAAATTGGCATGCATTTCCCACTTGGTTTGATAGGTCTAGTGCACAAGATTATGGATGGAGAGGTCTTCTACCTGGGGTCGGTGCATATTGGTCCACATGTAATGGGATTTGCATTTGATTGCCTACCAAGGCATGAGGAGATTAGGACCAACCACACTATTACAAATCGGGTGTGGGACCACATTACGATCGGGCACCCACTTGGAGTGTTACGAGCTAGGGAGACATATGAGCCCTCCCGCATGGGATGTGTAGACATAAAATCATACACTTTAGACATTATTTAGTCTTGGTCTCATACTACTATTCATATGGTTTTTGAGTGAAGAAAGTACTAATCAACCCCGTACTAATTTTTATTGACTAGGGCACCTGTGCCGATGCTAAGGCACCCACAGCACCTTGGTTCCAATCTGGGCCTAGTGATCTTTTTTCCATTTTATCTCCATATTTTGGAAAGTTTCTAGACATTTGAGTGTTCTATATTTTTGTGGTCAGCCTCTTTGGGGTTAATTACAAAATTAGATCAAGAGAACCATATAAATATAAAGTTATGAGACCATAATGAGGTACCAAACACTAAGCACTACTATCATCACCTAAGGTTACATCCATCAAAGGATCCATTTGCATCCATATAGCTCCATCAAAAGGCACACCGATGATTCATCTCGTATCACACATTATAGGAGGGAAGTTTATTCTATTTCATCCACCATTATATTACATTTGTACACATAGTTATTGCTCGCTATTTTAACAAAGTGTGATTGGAAAAAGAGCACCTAGGGCATGCTTTCACACACAAGCACATAAAACTACATCAGGTCTGAGATGTAGTACAACACTATGTTAGTAATTCTACCATTGTGGCCACTAAGGATAGTTCAACCCCTTCATCTTCATTTCTAAAATCCACCGACATATCGCATAGGCCAACAAAGTTAGTGTGACAAGAAGCAAAAATGCGATCACTTAGAGATTCCTCGAGAGGGGGTTTATAGAGATTTTTCATAGACCAAGCTGCCCATATCTTAGAATAGGGTGCCCAAAGGTACCCCTACACGTATCTAGGCACCCCAATCCACTCATATTGCAAAGATATACACTTTTCTATACCTCAACATAGTCGTTTCCTCCTCTTGTTTCTCCAACCATCTCTGCAACACAATCCAACAAGCTCATTGAATCAACTGAGTTCTTTCTAACTCTCCTTGCACTATAGGGTTTTACATTTCTACTTTCTTAGTTTCTTGGGTCATTTTTCCTTATTTATTTTAGCTTTTATTTATTGCAGTACTTATTAGATTAACTATCTAAAATCTCCATTTTTAGTTAATCATTTTGGTGAACCCCAAGTTTGACACTTGCCTTCTCCTTAGGGATTTTTTTATCTTCTTTACTATGGCTCACTCTTCTAACAATTTTACTGAGGCTCATCTTAAAGCCATCAATGACCATATCACCGAGCATCCCTTAGATCTAGACTTTCTTTTACATGCTTTGCTCATGAGGAAGCTACCAATTTGGCGCAACTTAATGCTTCACTGACCATATCTACTTCCATGGTTTCACAATATCTTATTTCCACCCTTCCACCCATTTATATTATTCCCGTTTCTATTACTACTCCTACAAATCATTTCTCATTTCCTCTTGTCTCTCATACATGAAAATTTACCTCCATTGGTACTCAAGACCTAACATTTCTCTACCAAGACCTTTAAGCATAGATTCTTCAGATTAAAACAAGTTACTTCTCTCACATCTCCATATTTAGATTCCACCTTATTATTGCATATGCCATTCGCACCTACTATCTCCACTTATCTGCTACCTCCTAGTTCTTTCACCCATAAGCTTCCCATTTTCAATGGGTACGATGACCCATAAGAGCACCTTAGAGCATTCCATGTAGCTTATCTTGAATTTACAGATGATCATATTATTTTGGCTAAAATATTTCCTTGTAGTCTTCATGATTATGCAATGCGTTGGTTTTACAACCTACTTGTTCACTTGGTAACTTCATTTACGCATCTATCGATGCCTTTCTTACTCATTTCTCTATCAATATCGGCTCCAAGATCTCTTATGCCCAATTAACACAACTTAAACATGGATCTAATGAACACTTAGCCAATTACATTTTGAGATATAAAAACAATCTAGCTAAGATGTCAAATGTGCTAGTAGACTTTGAGTTTCAGAACTTGTTCATTCACATTATTTTACCATTGCTTGAAATGTTCTCTTTGAGACCTCTCCTTCATTCGACCAACTTTTCCATACTCTTAAGCTTCGTGAAACAAAAATTCTATCCATAGGAAAGATTAAATATCAAGAGCAAGCATTATCTTCTACGTGTTTTCCAAACAAAACCCCATTCAAGCCATCTACAACTAAATCGAATGACATGAAAAAATATTGTTAATGCAGTCACTACTCCTAAAGAGGTTTAATCACCACTACCTAGATGTTTTTTTAACTAACTTTTCTATGACCCCACATCTCATATTGCAAAAATTATTGAGAGAAATACTATCATGCTTCCTCCAACACTTGAAGTAGACCCATCACGACAAAAAGGAAGGAATTACAATGAGAAATTTTGATGTGATTATTATAGATATGTGAGACACTTGATGAATCGATGTTTCAAGGTCCGCACAATCATCCAATACCTTATTGGTAACAACAAGCTTGAGTTTCCTGAGCCTCACCGACTCTCCACCAACAACACCGACAACGGTAAAATCAAACTCTCTAATAGCCATTCCCAACAACTTGACAAGAAAGTAGCCGAGTCTTCAAATAATCATGTATACCACACAATATCTCCTCCTGCTTTAGGGGAACTTGAATTTTTAGTGCGCATACCGATGCTTCACCACCGTTATCTCTTTTTCTAACCATGACTATCATGAAAAATTTACATCTAATCACCCACATATCAAATAATTTATTGACTCAATCCCCATCAATAATACTAAGGTTGACCCATCTTATCCTATTAGCACATGTTCTATTCCATTTCTTTAGACCATTGGTTACCCTCAATAAAAATCAAATACCCTCTACACAAGCCATATAGTGTCATCAAACTACAGGTTACAACTGGTCCTCTCACTTTTCTTGTCCCTTTCCTTGTTAGGAAAGTAGTAGATGGTTGTGACATGCTACTCGGAATCAATTGGATTCGTAGGTCTCAATCCATTATCTCTATGAATCATTTGTGCCTTAAATTCATTCATAATAACTAAGTCATCTCTATCGATGGTATACCTCCATCTACTCCATGGTCGTCATCTTCTCGAGCATCACTTCATACATCTCCTACATCATCTAGCACATCACACACTATGTTACTAAAAGTACAATCTACTCTTAGTTCACCTACTTATACACCTTTTGTGTGACCTCACCACTCTGCTAGTCTTACACATCAACATATGCCCATTCCTAGGACCATTACTTTTGCGCATCTTGACGTAGGTCACCACCTCATTTCATTCCACGTGGGTGTCCATCGCCTCCACATTCACCTTCACGTATATATCCATCACCTACACATTTTATTGCACCTACACGGTCATCATATAATCATCCATCACATGCACATAGGTTTCACTCACCTGCACAACATCTACCTACTATACTACCCTTACTAGCACATGGTCATACGCTTTTATCACCACATTGATTGGATGAAGGACCTTCGTATTTCACTTGTCATTAGATAGTTCATTCACTCACGCACACTTGAGGGGAATTACATTCACACAACCCCCGACCTAGCATCATCATACATTATAACATCATACTGCTAGTATACACATATTGCATCCTCATCACAAAGTGTGCTCATCACAAGTTTTAAAATTGACCATTACCCGATGAAACAATCTTGTTATTTAGTTCAAACTTGACTATTGAGGGCTACATACTACACATGAACCCCACACACTGCACGATAGGTACTACACATCACGACTCTTCACACATATCACATCATACATCCTACATTTAGGCTACATAATTTCATCCATTACATATTTACATATCATACATAATTTACACATCATATTAGTGTTCATCATACATATGTCACACCCCTATTGTCTATGAGTCTAGCATTACATCCTACTCATTCTACATACTACACGACACCCATCTTCTCAATACTAGTCTATCTACACACATTACGTTGCATACTATTAATCATGTGTTACACTTCTTACACATCATATGGTCAACTATTGTCATCACATATTCTACATCTACTTCTATGCACCGCACTCAATACCTTATGATGCACTTTAGCTCCTCGGTCTTGACTCCCGAGGGTCTATAAATAAAATGGACCTTATCATACACACACGTTCATCATTCAACCTTTCATCATGTGACATTCTTAGGCTAATGACATACGCTATAGGATAAATGGTCATATATTCCTTCATCTTTCAGTGGTACACGCTTTAGGATACATCACCACTCCCTCTATTTGTCTCATCATGATATATACACTTTAGGCTACATCATCACACATTCCTCTCTAGGTCGCATGTCATCAATACACATACACATTCATCACATCACGTTAGACATAACACACTTCAACTATTTCCCGATGACATACTTTTTTTTGGGTTCATTCTTGACTATTGAGGGGCATACTAAATGGACCTCGCTATATACACTTCCATTCTCAATCAGGGGGGTAGGTGGATCCTACCATCAATCTTGCATTCCATTCTATCCATCCACAACATATTGCATATCTTGGTTGCTTTTAATTTTGCTTCCATTTGCTTGTTCATGTTAACTTATTACACATGCTAGCTATATCTCTTATATGCCATTATCTTTACCATACACACATATAAGTTCACTTCCTTTTTTTAGTTGTGATCACATATACAGGTCTCTCACATGCAACATGGATGCTCGACTCCTATCACTCAGACACCAATTTCTCGGGGCATCCATATTTGTCTCTTACAAGTGCTATTGTTTTATTTTTACTTAGCACTCTACATTAATTTCTTATACATGATTGTTGATATACAAGTTATCTTTGTAACATGCTAACAGTGTGTTTCATGTGTAAAATATGTTTGCAATATTATTTTTGGCATGACTATCTATTTGTTTGTCTACTATTGTTTATCACTTGTTTGTTATTGTATGCAAGACTTGCACTTTGTTTGGTAGGCACATTTGTTATTTGTATGCGACCATTATGGCCTTGAGTGTCTTGTAAAATCATGAGTGATGTCCCATGTTTTCAACCCACTTTGGCGGTCTATGATTGTCTTCTTACTTTACTTGCTTTCTATCTTATACATTGTTTGCGTAGCTTACACTTGTTCTCTACATGCATGCTTGTTCATACTAACACTTGTTTCTATCCACTTGTTTGTGTGTGCCTTGGTTTCTACCAAACACATTACCTCCCCCTACAATGCATATTTTACACATTAGGTCCTCTTTTAGGGCTGAATTCTCCTATCTGTGACATCACATGCACCTCCAAATAGAGGGGACATCATTTCGGGTTTTTCAAAATACACAACGCTCTCTCTTGGTGCAGTTCATTTCAATTTTCCGTCCTTGACATTGTGGGTTATATAGTGACTAGGTTCATATAAGTCTATGAACCTCGCACACAATGGATTTTACAGGACATGGTTTTCCTTAGCATTTTGGGGAAAATTACAAGTTAGAGGATACAAAAACTTCCTCTTTACACTACTAGCTAGTGGCATCGATTGCCTAAAAACTAGGTGGTACAAAAATATATTCACACACAACTTCAGGAAGAAATTACATGTTGGAGAATAATGCAACTTTCTCCCTACACTTCTTTGGCCAGGGTGGTGTGAGATCACCCAAAAAATCGTAGTACAAGATATCCTTTCTACACTCTTTCTCTCATCATGGATCAGGTGCACATGTTCCTTTTACATTTTTCATTTCCATTACATGATTTTACTATATATATGTCTTTACATACATTTTTGACATATATACATGCGTATTTGACTACTTGATCATCTTCTCCTTGTAGGTCTGATTGTATGAGAAACAAGTAGTCAATAACAACAATAATGACATTGACAACAACAACATTTTGTGGCAGCACACACCTCATACTAACATGTAGGTACATCACACACATTGGAAACTACACACACATTTCCACCCTAGGTTCACTCTCACCACTTTTTGCACTTTTACATCTTTAGTTTCCATGCTCCACTATTTTCTCATTCCACGCTTTATCTAGTCCATTGACACACTTTCTACATCACTCTACATGGACATTAGGTATGCATATCTATCTACTTTATGTTACCAAGTGTTCGATCACCAACATAAAGTGGGGGAAAATGTAGACACAAAATCATGCACTTTAGACATTATTTAGTCCTAGTCTCATACTACTATTCATATGGTTTTTGAGTGAAGAAAGTAATAATTAACCCCCATCTTTTGGAAATTTTAACTTGTTTTCTATCGTCACATCCGACCTCCTACGGATGCATGCCCAGTATGTTTTTGTCATTTTCCCCGACCGGGTGCCTGGGCTAGTACTTGGGCACCCACAAGTGCCCCGATCCTTTTCAAATTTATCTCCATCTTTTATGCACTTTCTAACCATTTGAGTGCTCTATATTTTTGGTGGTTTTCCTCTTTGTGGTTAATTAAAAAATTAGATGAAGAGAACCATATACATATAAAGTTATGAGACCATAATGAGGGACCAAACACTAAGCACTACTATCATCACCTAAGGTTATATCCATAAAAGGATCCATTTACATTGATTTAGCTCCATCACAAGGCACAAGGCTGGTTCATCTACATCACACAACATAGGAGGGAAGTTTATTCTATTCCATCTACCATTCTATTACATTTCTACACATAGTTATTGCTCTCTACTTTCACAAAGTGTGACTAACACAAGAACACCTAGGGTATGATTGCACACACAAACACATAGAACTACATTGGGTCTGAGATGTAGTGCAACTCTCAATTAGTAAGTACACCATTGTGGTTGTTGAGGATAGTCCAAACCCTTCATACGCATCTTTATTTTTAGGGGTTTGATGTTTGTCTTAGGGTTTTGCAGCCTCATCTTCATTTCTGATTTCCAGTGACATATCACACATTCTAGTGAAGCTAGTGTGATAAGAAGAGAACAAAGGCGATCACTTAGCGATACCTCGAGTGGGCTTACAAAGAATTTTCACAAACCAAGTTTCCCATAGGCACCCTCGCACTGTATCTAAGCACCCCACCCACTTAGATTACCATATCTACACTTTTCTAGACCTCATCACATTCATTTTCTCCTCTTGTTTTTCCAACCATCTTTGTGACATAGTCTAACAAGCTCATCAAATCAAATGAGTTCTTTCTAACTCTCCTTGCACTCTAGGGTTTTAAATTTTTGTTTTTAGTTGCTTCGGTTATTTTTCCTTATTTATTTTAGCTTTTATTTATTGTTGTACTTCTTAGATTAACCATCTTAAATATCCATTTTTAGTTAATCAGGATGGGAGCTAGGGGGCGAGGATGTCAGATCACACATGGGTGATACATATTATTATAGACATGCCATCAACGACCTACAAATTTTTATGATTACATGACATCCCTACCAAGTATATCGGTGGTGTGAGGATGATGTAGAGCTCAAAATTGGAAAGATCTAGCACTTCATTATTAGCACCAGATACATATTATATAGTGGTATCATGTTGACCAAGTGTAACAACATTTGTGTCATATCCAAGGTATACCAGGGAGATGATATGTGGTATGTGCACATGACGCATGAGACATTTGATTTTGGGCCACACATTAGATAACGGCGAGCTCAAGATAGCTTCAGTCATGTCATCTTGCAGGTCATGGGTTGTATAACCAAAGGTGATAGACCCTGGGACCATACTAGATTATGGGCCTTGGTATGTAACAATATTACCTTTTCGTATTATGATCACGCATGCTGCGATAGATACGAGGCATAGCCACAATAAAACAAGATTTACAAGGATGGGCTTTGAGAGGCAAGGCCAAATCGAAATAGCTAGAAGTGGAGAAAGATTTATAGGTAAAGTGCTAAGGTCCACAGAGATACATGTATAACCATAGAGTCCACCCCACAACATCCTTTACAATAATAGGTAAAGGTACATGCACAACAAGTGCCTATTATACAACATATTCCTATATAGGTTGTACAAGTGCGAGCTCAATAAGTGAACTTGGTATAGGTTCCACCTTCACCGCATCGAGTAATAAGTCTACACATTGTAGTAGGTGGGGATGGTGGAGATGGATGGGATGGATGGGTATCACCCCGAGAGACAGACTACAATAGGAAGGGGTTGGGGATCACCACCTAGGTTACCACAGAGAGGACTACGAGATACATGTGCTAGGATATAGGTTCATTTTGGGAGTAGATGGGCCATCCATGGCCACATTACAACTTGAGTGAGACATGGATTTGCATGGTGTTAACATAGATTTTATCCCAAAGATGCAGACCCTACATAGATAGGTGGAGTAGGAAGCCATGGATCAGGATGCTTTGAAGCAACATTTACAACATGTTACTTTTGAAATGGATCATCTTATGACCAAGAGAGCATAATGGGGAGGCCGAGAGGACCCAGCTATAGGCAGATGTTACTAGATTGACAGAGAGCGTGATGCTCTCCACCAAGAAGTTGTAGTAGGAGGAGCTCCAGTTTAGTGTATAACTTTGCTTCAGCTACAGTGAGGTGGCTTACTATAGATATTTCTATTATGAAGCGCCGCAGAGGAAATAGGGCTATTCCATATAGTTAGATTACTGGAAGTCGATCTATATCCCGATCTCATAGACCAACCAGGTTTACTAGACCAAGATGAGATGCCTCCACCATAACAAATGCCTCCTCTAAAACATATGCTATGAAGTCCCGGCACCGATGAGAGTTAGGGTTGACTCTCTTATTGTACATGCATTTTTGGTATATGCCTCATGATGAAGGCACATTTTGACATGATGTATATGTATTATTTTTTATTATGCCTTGAGATGAAGGCACATTTTTGATCCATGCCCATGATGGCATATTTTGTATCTAATGTACATCAAGACACTTTTTGTATATGGACATTGATTTTATATGGATATATGATGATGATGGACTTTGATTATATCACATTTTGTTTTATGAGATAACATGTTTATGATATCACATTGTGTTTTATGAGATATGATGTTTAGCCCATGTTTTTATTATGGTCTATGATGAGGGGGATAAAAATAATCCCTATTTCCCCAATTTGATGATATTATATGATGTTAGCTTAGCATACATGTTTAATTTTCATTTGTATGATGATGTAGCTTAGCATTTATTGATATGTGATGATAGATGTTAAATGTGATGATATAGATGATGAAATGACAACAAACTATACAATCAAATAAGCACAAGAAGAAGTCAATAAAATCTACTCTAAACATATGTGAATCAATGCAACAAGAATTAATCTAATCAAGAAAAGAATGAAATAATCGAAAAAGCATGCAAATCAACACATAACAAGCCAACAAAACAATGTACATATAAACAACCAAGCAAGAAAAACACTACTTTATTTTTGTGGGACAATTTTGAAACGTTTTGCATTGTTTTTGGGAATTTCTCGAGAAAATGTTATATTGTTTTTGAGTTTTATATGGAACATATTTGAATGATTAGGAATTTTCTAAAAGTTTTTCAAGCTATGTGCAAGAAAATGAAGAAACATGGATGCCCCAGTGATAGATGGGATGTACAAAGGTGGAGTGCTATGCGTATGTGCAAGAAGATGAAGATGTGAAGATGCCTCTAGCATTATATGGGAATATACAAAGGCAATCTCTTCACAAATATAAGTTGGATTGGATAGATCAAGGCCAGAGGGATAAGATCAAAAGTATCTCGGACACGGGAAAGATTGGCTTAGGATAAAGCCATTGTATTCCTAGATATGAGATGCTTGTGAACAACAGACCCTCCCATGGCACCAAAAACTGATTTTTACAAAAGAACTTTTCCAAAGTGCCACAATTGAGTGATTTTCACACTTAGATGGATTGATTTCTCTTTACTTTTTAAATTTCTTTTATTATTTTTATAATTTTAAAAAAATTATGATATTTGAAGGACCCACATGGTTAAGTGTAGAACCGCTTAAGATGCATGAAATTCATAGGATCCCATAGTTTGTCACCATCGAATCTACAAGTTTATATGCTCCTAAACCAAACTTAGTAACCACAACATATGGTCCTAACCAGTTAGGCTCAAACTTACCCTTCTTTTCTCGATCCTTGGTGGTATTGAACTGATTTTAATTTAAAACAAGGTCTCCTACCTTGAATTGGTGAGATATGATTTTTTTTTCTAACTTCGCCACAATCGATTATGATACACTTTGAGGTGATCAAGGGCGTGAAGGAGATTCTCATCTAGTAACTCTATCTCTGCTTCTCAAGCTGACTCTTTAGTCCTCCTTTTTATCCAAGTAGTCTCTTAACTCTATGCGTAAAGAGGGGAGATCGATATCAATGGGTAAGACAAATTCTATTCCAAAGACCAAGGAATATGGAGTAGCACCAGTAGGGGTGTAGATGGATTTCCTATAATCCTGAGAGGGCTAGATGAATCAGTAAATGCCAATTACAACCACCGATCTTGTTGACCATATTTTCGATGATACCAATAAGAGTCTTATTCGAGGGTTCAACCTTTCCATTACCATGATGGTAATAGGGAGTTGATCACTTGTGTTGGATTTGAAAGTGTTGACATAACACCTTCATGGTTTTATTCTTAAAATAATTACCATTGTCACCGTAATCGCAGAGGGAATGACATATCTTGAAAATGATATGGTTTATTATAAACTTGTATATTTACACACTAGTGACATAGGTAAGAGGAATGGCCTTTACCCATTTCATGAAGTATTCAGTGGAAGTAATAATGAACATGTGGCCATCATATTATGTAGAGGTAAGCTTCCCAATGAGATTGAGTCCCCACTTTGAAAAATTCCATGGTGTGTGATTGGCTATAAAGAATGTGTTGGGGCATGTATCAAGTTGCCATATTTCTTACATAGTAAACATTTCTTTATGTACCGAAAACAATCGGTTTCCATAGTAGGCCAATGATATCCTACTCTTAATTATTTTCTTAGCCAAAATCAAGACACTTGTATGGGTTCCATAGATGCCTTCATGTACCTCTTTGAACGCCAAGATAGCCTTGTCTAAATTAAGGTAATGTACCTTGATTCCCGTCATAGCCTCTATGATAGAGAGTGCCTCCAAGTAAGGTGTAGCAGGATATGCACTAGATAAGGTTTTGTTTATTAGAATGGGAAATGTAAATAGGGAAAGTTCCATTATGAAGGTAATGGTATATGTCAAGGTATGAAGGGGATAAGGGACCAAGAACTTCACATACAAAATAGGACTTTGACATGTCATCTACTGGTGTTATTAAGTGCTTGAAAACCCACTATTACATGCCATATAAGTAATAAATTAATTACATGCCATATATTTGTTCCTAGGTGGGATGTGCAACAAAGATCTAATTGTAGCCATAACATCTACTACTCAATTACGTCCCCTAGGGATCTACTCAAATGTGATCTATACAAATAATTCCTTCAATGCATCCACTAGCTTCTTATAAGGAATGAGTTTCTCATCCTTAAATTTGTATTCATCAGTTACTTGTTTGATGATTAATATGGAATCACCAATTACATTGATCTTCATGATATCCCAATGAATAACTATGTTTAGCCTTGCAATGAGAGCTTCATATTCTACTATGTTGTTAGTACATGGGAAACCAAGCTTGAATGCTTGAGGGATGAGATATCCTAAAGGATTAATGATCACAACTCCTTCTCCCGAACCATGAAAAGTAAAGGATTAATCAAAATACATCTTCCATGTAATGGACTCCTCAAGGTACATCATAGAATCATCTAGAAGATCCAAACTCAATGGTTTAGTACATGGCAAAGGGATTCAACAATTTGATCCACCAATACCTTCCCTTTGAATAATTTTTGATTGATATACTCAATATCAAATTCAATAAGTAGGATGATCCAATTAGCCATCCTTCCTATAAGTGCAGGTTTTGATAATAAGTATTTCAAAGGGGTCAACTTTGGAAATGAGCTTGGTATTATTATTTAGAAAATAATGACAAAGTTTTTGAAAATAAAAATGATGAACAAATAAATCTTATCAATCTATGGATATTTGAGCTTGTAAGCAATCAACACATGACTAATGTAGTAGACAACTTTTTATTTCTGATTTACATCATATTGAACGAAAAGTGTGCCAATTATAAATTGAGTGGAAGAAATGTATAGTAACAATATTTCACCTATAGTAGGTGGCATTAGAACAGGGGGTTTAGACATATATTCCTTGAGAAAAGAAAAATCTTGATGTTATTTGGTACCCCAATGAAAATAAACATCTTTCTGTAGAAGATGCGTAAATGAGTGGAACTTGTCTGTGAGCTGGGAGATAAATGTTTTGATAGCTTGGATATTCCCCTGTAAACTGTGTAACTATCTAATGTTCATAGGAGGAGGAATTTATATTATGGTGGTAACCTTTACGAGATCCACCTCAATTCCTCTCCTTGAAACAATACATCCTAACAATTTTCCTGATAGCACCTTGAAGACACATTTCTTCAGGTTGAGTCTAACCTTATAGTCTCTAAGATGTTGAAAGATGTGCCACAAGATCACTAGATGGTCCTCTCTATTCCTATATTTTCCCAAGATGTCATCCACATAATCTTCCATTATATCATTTATCATGTTGTGAAATATTACAGTCATAGCCCTTTGATAGGTTGCACCTGCATTCTTGAGGCTGAAGGGCATGACTTGATAACAAAATGCCCTCCATGAGGTTGTAAAATATATCTTGTGTTGATCTTCCTCAACAATTTTAATATTATTATATCCCAAAAATCAATCCATGAATGGTGGAAATTCATTACCACATGTTGAATCGACAGTCATGTCGATGTTAGGAAGAGGAAAGTCATCCTTAGGATAAGCTGTATTTATATCTCTAAAATCAGACAAATCCTAATACCAATGGATTTCTTTTGTACAGGGACTATGTTTGAAATCCACTTTGAATAATTAATAGGTTTGATGAAGCCTACTACCAAGAATTTCTCCAATTCTTCTTTGAATAATAAGGAGATGCAAGGATGCATCTTTATGAGCTTTTGTTTGATGGGATTTGCTTCTTCATGCACAACTAGGTTATGCACTACTAATATTAGATCTAACCATGGCATGTACACATAGGACCAAGCAAATATATCTAGTAATTCATACAAAAGAAAAATAAATGTCTTCTCTTCTTGGGCTGAAAGTGAAGCTCCCAACTTAACCATTCTAGGTAGCTCCTCTGTTCCAATGTTCACATCTATGGTCTCCTCCACGAGCAGTTTGGATTCTTCCTCCATACACATAGGATTGGGGTGGATATTGACATATTCTTCTCGAGGGCGTCTCAACGATATTTTCACCCTTAGGATGGTTAGCTTCTTTTTCCATTGATTTTTATTTTTGTTTTTCTATTAGTGCCTCAAAGAGGTTTTCACTATGGGACTTGGACTTATTATTTTTACAAGGCTTCTCTGAAGATATCTTGCCATTGTTTATTTTTTTATTTTTGTGACCGCATAACTTATCCTCCTCCCTAAAGTATGCTCATGCATCAAGGTTGTTGGAGAATCCCTTCTTATGGTCACCAATTGGAATGTCATCACAGAGACCCATAAATGCAAACATAAATTTATCATTTTCAAAGAAGTCGATTGGTACATGTTGTTGTTGGTCCCAGTTTACCAGGGAAGGATGGAAAATATTTAATTCAAGAATGATAGGGGATATAGTCAAGATAACCATGTTAGAAATTCGGTTCACGGAGGAAAGGTCTTCATAAAGACTACATTGGGAATCTATTTCACTTTCATAATCAGAAAAACTATCTTCTCATTTAGAAGATGCGACATTGACCTTTGGAGGATTGGAGCCATATGGTCGCACAACGATACCTTATTTACAAACCTTGTGATGGGGTTTTAGAAGAGGTAACCACACACCTTTTCATTGGTGCCACAACCATATCATTGATATCCCATGACATACATTTTTTTTTAGAATAACATACTTAGATGCTTTGTAAAATGATGCCATATCATCGTTAGGAGGTGTTAACATTGAAGTAACAAACAAATTTTCATCTTCTAACATGCCACCGAGTTAAAACATTGATGTTGTAATTTTCCCTGAATCATTGATACTTGTAGCAAGGCCTACCACGTGATTTGGGTGATAGGGGAGGTTTGAAACTAGGAGGGCCTATTGGAGGTCGTAATCTCCATAGCCGGTTGAAAGGGTATTCATCTCCTATGTAGAAAATGGAGATATCAATGTTGAAGCACCGTCATTATGAGAACACAAGGTATTCGGATCAACACGTGAGGCAAGAGCCTTTGATTGAACTAGAATGACCATTTCTATAGAAGAATAATCAAAAGTGGTGGGAAAATAACCCAACAATGATCTCGCAATGAGAAAAGGGTCGAGGATCCCCCTGAATAGTGATGGTTTGTCCTTCATGGTATAAATTTAAACATTGATGATACGTAGAAGGCACAAACTGCATGGTGTGAATCCATGGGCGATCAAGGAGTATGTTGTAAGGAAGCTCCAAGTCTAAAACATAGAACTTAGTATCATGAGTAGTAGTAAGTCCTACTCCTAGAGAGAAAGTGATCATGCCGGGTGATTTCCACTATTCATTTTCATAAGCCTTGATGATAATGACTTTGGATTCTAGATCAGCCTCGGCAAGATGACCTAGTTTCTAACCCGGTTTTAGAGTACAAATGTTAAGGCCTGATCTGCCATCCACAAACACCCTTTTTATCTTCTTACGATTGATAATGACTTCAATATGTAAGGGTAGGTTATGCGTAGGATTCTCTTTAGGAATATCTTCATGGCTAAAGGTTATGCACTCTGTAGGAGCAATTTGTGTGACCAAGGCTTGGAAGCACGTAGGATCAATATCAACTGACACTTCTGACCCTTGTAACATTTTACAAAGGATATATTTGTGAACATTAGAGATTTTTAGAAGATCTAATATTTAAATCTTAGTAATGGTTTTCTCAAGTTATTCTAAAACATTGTAATCACTATCCTGAGGGGTAGGTAGAGGAGGTTATGGGATGACAATATGATCACGTCACGTTACCATGATGCACTCTTTTGATTTAATCTTAATAGTGTTGATATGCTCAATAGGTGGGTTAACACAACCAATTAGAGAGTCAAAAGGATTATGTGTTTTGGAAACATAGTTGGCATTTTTGGTCTAGGATGATTTCCTTGATCCAACTTTTCTTTCCCCTTATTATGCTTAGGGAAAGGTTCCTTGTAGATTCCCAAGTTTACATTGGCATTTACTAGGTCCAGAGGAATCCATTTCCACCTCTCCACTATCGATTAGGTATGAAGTGCTTCAACTTCAAACATTTATCAGTATTGTGACCCCTAACATGATGAAACCCGCAATATTCATTTTCTCTAAACCATATTGGCTTAGATACATCATCTACAAAGGGTACAATAGTTAGGTATCGAACCATTTTTACCACCTCTATCTATTTTAATATAGATGACATAAAATTAGATAAAGGGGTGAACGTGCGTTTATATTCGGGGTAGGATGTCTTTAGTAAGTTTCAAGGAGCACTATTTTGAACATCCTACACACATTTAGAGTTATTTACACCATCACCTACAACATTTTTATTCTTGTTTGGAAATAAATTTGGTTTTTCGGTAGGCTTTGATTCATGGTTATCTCTTGAAAAGGGATTTAAGGTCCCTTTGGCTAATAATGCTTTCTTGATTTGACTACATTTTTCTATAACCTCTTCAAAGGTGCTACCACAATGCATCTACAAGTGCAAAGAAATCTCGGGGTGTAAGTTAGGTACAAAAATTCAAACCACCTATTTCTCTGGTATGGAGAAAGGAAAATGATTATAATCCTCACCATCATTATAGGAAACAATTAGCAAAGTTTTCCTTGTTATGTTGTTTTGCATTACACAAGTCTATCATGGTAATGTCATTTTCCATGTTGAAGGAGAAGCGACTCACAAATATTTCTACTAATTCTAGCCATGTGGAGATTGACCCTTTAGGTATGTGTACAAAACCATTAGAGTGCTTGACCCCCTAAATTCCATGGGAAGAGACAAATGAGATAATTATAACTATATGTTACCTCTTGACATGCCATGAAAAAGTACTTAACATAGTCCCATGGATCACCTTTTCACTTGTATTTATCAAACTCGGGACAATCAAAGTGGCGAGGGAAAGATGTTCTCAACATAGCTATGTCAAAGGGATATGGGAATATCTCCTAAAATTGATATTTCTTGCTATGTCCGAGATTTCCATCTTATAAATAAGTGAGGGTGTTCTTCATAGATAACCATTCCTAGTCAAAGAGTTATTCCCATGTAGGTGGTGTGTTCATATACATACGGTTAAGTCTAGTTGTTTCACCACCTTTATTATTTATGTATAAATCTTCATACACCTCCTTATGTTTTTCTTGACGTGGAGTTTTGGTATAAAAATCATGATACAAAGCTCTATATTTTTCTTGTCATGGAGTCTTTGTGGATTATTTGTTAATATGTGAATCTTAACTTGCCAATTGAAGAGTAAGAGCTTGTATTTGTTACTCTAGTATAACCTCTTGTTTTTGTGTCTCTTTGTGAATCTCACAAGGAGGAGGTTGTTTATGATTAACATGTTCCTCATGAACCTCATAGTGAATTTTAATAATGGGGACACGATAACCACCAATATTTTGAGAAGACACTTCTTCCTCATTTCATTGGTAGGAAGTAGAAGTATGTCCCGGGTTTATAATTTCATCAAAATTGCGGAGGGGACACTCTACTTCTTCCTCTCCATGAACCGTATTCGCAAGGAGAGTGTGATAAAATTTAGGTGGCAACTTGGCCCCTAATTCTGCAACACGCATAAGAACCTCATGTCTATTTTGAAATAGGAATTTATCTATTTGGGTGGGGACTAAATTCAAATTCCACTCGAGGAGAATTCCCCTCATCACCACTATGATCGACCATGGTGTATCTTCAAAAATAGGGTTTATCTTGTCATTATTAAATGGATTTGACCCTAATTTTCGATGCCCCATCCTTATGATAGGAGGAATAATGGGAAAAGTTTAACTAAGGTTGATTAAAATGGACCCTAAGAAAAAGCTCAACAACGTGACAATGAAAAATTGTTACAAATAATGTCAAATGGTAAAGAATATAAATAATCAAGGCAATATGAATCAAGGATACCAAAGAACAAAGAAGTATCCAAATATATGGTAATGTTGTATAACAAGAAGTATCTAGGACAAAACAATCAATTTCAAGACTATGATCCAATCACAAGAATAACTACTCCTTATGTTCTCAAAGATAGGTTTGGTGTAATAAATGACAACACAATATCAATACTTAGATCAAGTTTGGGATAAAAAGATCTAAGTACTAAGATGATGTTGACGTGATTTCCAAACAAGGTATACTTAAACAAGTTTAGATACCCACAAAGTCCAAGTCTTGAAAATGGAAGTTACAAATGTGAGCAACACAATAACACAATTTGGACACGTTAATCAAGATTTGTAGACAAAGAAAGATATTAGTATCAAAATTATGTTACCGTGATGTGAGCAGTGTAACGAAAACACTTTTCAAAACTCAAGGCAATGTTGGAATAAAAACAAGGTCTAAGTATATCAAGAAGTTGATATTTATGTGAGCAGCGTAACAATACAACTTAGAGACTTAAATCAAGTTTCACAAAGGAAACAAGATGTAAGTATCAAAACTGTATCAATATGATGTGAGTAGCATAACAACTCAAGAGGAAGTCAATGATGAGACAACCTAACTACAATAAGATGTCTCGATATGGGTATCGAGATAATGGCTACCAAGATATAAAGACATACCAACACACTTTCAACACTTACTATCGTAGTCGCAATAAGGAAGGATGTAAGTGGGTGCAAAAGTGGTGGACACAATATTGATAGCACTATGTATGTATGCTCTCTTTTGACAAAAAATTGTGCAATAAGAAAACAAAGGAGTAGACCAAGTGGTGATGAAAAATACTTAGCCTAACTTTGGCAGAGTTTCACCTTGTCTTATGACAAGGTAGAAACTAAGACAAAGTGATGCCTTGTAAGTTTTGTGATGAATAACATGTGGTGTCAACTTTAATGGACTCTCCCCTTGTTCAAATAACAAGGTTTTGAATCCAAAAAATTGTTTCTTTGTGAGAGCTCTTTAGAACACGATGGATAAAGTCAAGTTGGCCCCAATGCCAAATGGTTTCCTAGGATTTTGTTCACAAACTCACCAATTCTTACCTAAGAGAGGTACACATTTCTAGTAAACTAGACAATGGACCATTACCCCATAATCAAATTAATGAATGGGGCCTCATATGGGTAACATGAAGCTTTTCTCACATGGGTTTTCAACTAGTCAAGTGGGTAATGGGGCACTTCCCATTTCATCCACTAGTTCTCTCAAGGTGTGGACTACTTTGGGGTTCTTGTGGTAATCCTCATAATGAGTTTTATGGCTTATGCCAAGATACTTCCCATAGTTCAAAGTGGATGGGTTTAAGCCCTTATCCAAACTTGCAAATACAATGTTTTGAATAAATGGTGTGTTTTTATCTTTGATTAAAAATGTGGTTTAGCACACCATTGGACAACCTTTGCAACACATGTGTAATTAGTATTTATTTAGATCCTAATTCTTTGACAAGCATTAGGTCTTGCACACAAAATATTTTAGTATTTTCCTATAGAAAGTGAATCAAAGTTGATTTTTATTCTCAAGATCGTCCAAGGACGTAAGAGAAGAGAATACACAACAATTAATTCAACTAGATAGATGCAAAGGAAAAATTAAATCAAATGAATCATAGAAAATGCTTGATAAATTGTTCATTCCCTTAAGAAAAAGTGAAAAGATTAAGTTTCCAAATTAACCAAATGTTGGAAAATTAAGACTAAAGATGATTTTGTTTCTAATATCACCCAAAGGTGCAAGAGAAGGGCATACACAAACTTTAGCCTAACTTAAACAAAGAATGGAAACATTACATTCACTAAATCTTGATACTATGTTAGAAATATGGTTAAAAATGTAAAAATCTACAAAACAAAGTTAGAGAACCTATAAACTACAGAAAAATAAAAAATTAGAATTTGGAAACCTAAAAACAGAGCCAAAATTTGACATAGAGCGCTAGCGCAAGGCTATATAACAAGAGTGCATGAATCTTAGCTATAACGCAAGGCTAAGGCCACTAAAGACAAGGTAACTCACACTAACACAAGGTATGTGCAAAAATGCAGTGTCATGACGAAACAAAGAATAATGTAGCACTAGTGTAGGAAGAGAGTCATTAACGTAAGCTTTAAAGTAGTAGCACAAGCTCTACATAGAGGAGAAAAATCCAAGCCAATAGAAACACATTCATAGAGATAGCAATAAAAGCCTAACAATACTAGCGTAATATTAGAAGTAATAGCACACATGTTTTGACAATGAGCGCAAGACTTCTTATCGCTAGCGCAAAGAATATGTGTAACATCAAGACACAAGATTTGACAAGAATAATGTCAAAAAGCACAAAATTTTTCCAATTTGCTTCAAATTTGGTAGCACCTCACCTCCTTTATTCCTGCAAAGAACACTAAAACCAATAAAACCTAACCAAACTAGTTAAGAAACTCAAGATTTATCTATAAATTCTAAAAAGAGGGTTAATAATCAAAATTGAAACTAATCTACAAAAAAAATAAATTAATGTAAAGGACAATGGAGTAACTCCCATCGGGTGTGTGAAATATATGTATGCTAAACTTTCTTATGCTATTGAAATGAAACTAACACTTAGTAGCTTCAAAGCAAAGTAAATCTACCATTAACATCATGGTAAGAGCTTCAAGGAAATAACTATTCCAATGCATAAACATGAATGAACATCTAATTCTAAACCATTCCTACTATTGTAAATGTATGATTTCTATCAAATTATGAACCTATTTAGATCATAAGAAATAAATTTTGTGTTGTCTCTAGATGAGGAAAGGATCTCACTAAAATTGCAACAAAGCCATGTTTAGATCTTCCTTTATGACTCAAATATGAGAGAATGGATGCAAAGATGAAGTAGCTTTTCCAAAAATTGAGAAGATTCTTATCATATGTTTATATAAATCACTAGAAAAAGTGTGGTGTAGGTGTGAAAGAAGGTAGGAGGGTCCTTTATATAGCTTTCCAATTTGGGAGAAGCTTGAATCCTAATGAATGTGGGATAAAGGATCAAGTATATTTAGACTTGTTAAGCTTGATTAGAGGAATTAACAAGTGATTAAGAACTCATGGGAGTTAGAGATGATTTAATTAATCAACTAGGATTAATTAATAGGTTAGGATAAAATTAGAAAGATATTTGTAAAATATTTAGAGGGAAATAAGTAGGATTTAGAGGATTTGAAATGGGAACCAATAAGAGGGTTTATTGACTAAATATAAGGTTATATTGGTAGACCAAATGAACATTGAGTAGTAGACCCAACATTAAATATTATCAAAGTGAATAAAGAAAGACTGCATTTGGAATAGTAGAAGGCCATATCATGTAGCTCCACTTCCAAAATGTAAATTATTACTAAGGTGATGGAAGTGGTTCAGCTATTGGCCAAACTCCATAATGATAGTTAATTAATTGATTCGAAGAGGATTATAACTAACGAAGTGTCATTAATTGGCATCCGTAGTGGGGTAAATACTAGTTAATTAATGAAGTGTCGTTAATTGACCAAAATAGAGGGGAACATTAGTTAATTAGTGGAAAATCATTAATTGTAATAGAAATGATGGGAAAGAGGGTAATTAGTAAAATTTTAGTATTAAAACTACGTAGGCATATTTTAAGTGTCTACACTGTTCACCAACTTTGATATTTTTATCGCTTCCACCATGGCATAAAGAGGCAATATTGTTCCTTTCATTTCATCTTCTTTTCACTAGTACACTCTATAAATTGACAATTGGGAGATACAAGACACAAATACCCGCTGGTACTATTGATGTAACCAACAATATTTTTAAATGCATAAGGGCCTCCAACAATGCGCATATGATAATGCATATGACGAGTTTTATCAAATTATATGAATATGCTCTTCCATTGAATTTACATTAGAACACATGCTATATGTGGACATAATAAATTTATATCTCACCATATGAGTTCAATATGTAAACCAATGCATTGGGACACAAAAAGGTAATATTAGCGAGACGAAATGAATATTGAGTAGTAGACCTAACATTAAATATTATCAAAGTGAATAAAGCAAGACCTACATTAGGAATAGTAGAAGGCCATATCATGTAGCTCCACTTGCAAAATGTAAATTATTAATAAGGTGATGGAAGTGGTTCATCTATTGGCCAAGCCCCATAATATCGCCGATTGGGAAAATCATATTTATATTTCTTCAATATCTTAGGTGGAAGTTCCATATCATCTTTGGACTCTTCCTCATAAGGTGTAATATGATTCCCACCCTTTTGCACACAGATAAGCCACAATTTTTGACAACTTGCTATTTATCCATGCACCAATGAAACTGATTTCAACCTCTTCCTCTTTAGAAAATTTTCCTTTATCAAATCCATACTATCGTTATAATTTCCCATAATTTGCATATTGTCTACATATAAGTATGTAGATGATAAATTCATATTTCAAACTTGCATATACAAATGCTCATAAACATTCAACCATCCATTAATGTGTGCATACATTAAACAATCATATGTGCAAGAACCATAAATAAGATCATCAACATAAGACATAAGATATAAGTGGGAAACCATCAAGGGAAGAAAAACCACTGAAACACAATCTTATATTGATATGTTTTAGAATTTAGTGAGGCACCAACCCCACAAGGATCACCAACCCCTAGTTTAGTAGAGCACCAACCCTACAAGGAGCACCAACCCCTAATTTTGTGAAGCACCAACTCCACAAGGAGGCTACAACCCCCAAGATGATCAAGAACCCACTCAACCACCTTATGATGTGTATATATCTAATTTTTTTCTACCACAACTAATGGAGATCCAATATTCAACTCACACTTCTTCACTCAAACCCTAGGTGATCAATCTTCACAAAACAAGCTCATAAAACCCTCTAAAAATCATCAAAATCTTTCTCTCATGTCCTCTAATTTTCTCAACCTACATCACACTTGAATCAGTCTAAAATCATTATCAAACACCTTGTAATCACACTTCACCTAGGTCGCTCCACATGCACACACTCAACTAGTTCAAAAAGCACCCAAAAACATGCTTTTATATGCTTCTCCACATTTCAAACTTAGGCACAAAATTTTACCTCAATTTGGTTCAACCCATACATCAAGGAAACATTTAAAATTTGAAATACAATAGTCACAAGTGACCCAATTAGGTCAGGCCTAGCCAAAACCTCATTACATGTGCCAAAATGGCTCAAAACCCCATAGGCACATTCTTAAAATGCCCTAACATTAGTACCATACTTTTTCATGACCCAAAACCCTTTACATATGAATAAAATATCATAAAAATTCATACATGGTCACAATTAATATCAACCAATCAAATTATTTCATTTATTGGGCCCAGTTCCTTTACAATTCTCAAAATAGTTGTTTCCTGCACCCTTCAACACCCTAGAAACTTCATCTGATCACCAAATCACTTATAATAAAAAAAAATTCCATGTGACCACTAAAATAAATTTCAGAACCTTTATAACACTTCTAAGCAAGTTATAAGTCATGAAACATCCTTTAATTCAAACCATAACAACATTTGCCTTCACTAGATCAACTTGCCAAAAATATGTTTCCAAAGGTTAGCTCATAAAATAATTTATACATACATTAAAGACCTAAAATGGATTAATTTGATTCAAAATTCATCCCTCTTCACATTATAGGTGATAGGAAGCATCACCAAATCCATCTCATGCTTCAAAAACATCAAAATTTCTTACACCAAAATAGATGTTGTCTTGAACTGCCAAAAATATTCTTACTCAAAGAATGACCTATAAAAACCATATCAAATGACCTCATCATGAGAAAATACATATATATAACTGTAAATATATATTGAATATAATTTCCAAAAAAACTTTAATCATCTCAAAAATCCACCTATAGCTCAAGTTATGACCATTTTACTAGACCTTGCTATTTGAGACCCCAAAACTACCCTTTGACCAGTCAACCTATTTGGACCTCAAAAACCATGAACTTGCATGAACATGTCCTAAAACCTCCATGGAAATCAATAAAAACTCCCAATAATCATGCACCATCAATTTTGTATGCTACTCCTTTGGACCATCTTGTCCTAAAACCTTCTTCTCCAAAATTGCTATTTTTAGGTGGGGCCCACATATCACCATGACCTCAACCATACATTTATGGAAATATAAGGATTCCTATACAACATAAAATCATAAATTTTTATGAATCAATCAAAAATGGTCACAACACTTCACTTTTGTCAACTGCTCCTAGCTAGGGTTTAACTAGGGTTTTAGACCTCTTTACCTTCTTAACATTCATTCATAAAAACATGACAATCAAAAATGACCTCATTATTTTTGTGAAAACTTATAAACTCACCTTAGAATAATCCCTAAAATCCACAAGGTCCCATGTAAAGCACACTATTCACAAGAGCATCAAAGTTGCAAATTTGAGTTGAAATTGAATTTCACTTGATTTTGACCATGTCTCACAAAATCAGTCATAACTGAAAAATACACATCATGGGAACCTAAAATTTTTTTGAGAGCATCATGAATCATCCTATAACATCTCCAATCATCATAATGTCAATTTCATAGCTTCAATATCTCTAGTCACTAAGACTTACCTATGCTTCATGTTAGATCCTCATAATGTAGAACTAGGGTCAACTTAAAAATAATGCAATAACTAAACATAAACCTCTAAAAATGACCCAAAATACCTCATATTCCATGATACACCTGATTTTATGCTTCCATGAGCTCATCTATGGCTCCAAACCACTCTATCACACCTCAAGCTATCATACATACTCCCAATGAGCACACATAACAAGAGAACCACCTGTAC
The DNA here is from genome assembly GCA_018340775.1 of Taxus wallichiana var. yunnanensis. Classification (NCBI taxonomy): domain Eukaryota; kingdom Viridiplantae; phylum Streptophyta; class Pinopsida; order Cupressales; family Taxaceae; genus Taxus; species Taxus wallichiana. The sequence goes on along the minus strand of CM031243.1, from coordinate 342,766,050 downwards.
CTGTACACTACACCATATCACTATTGATGAGTGCTCAAGCACCCTCAAAACATGTTATAAATCATGTCAAAATGCTTCCCAAGATCCAAGAAGCTCACATACTGCAAAGCTACACCTCTAGGCACTATATAGGCTTGTAAAAGCAAGCATACCTCACTTAATCCCACTTGTAGCAGTTGATAAACATCTGAACCAATATGTTAGCACCATGAAAAACATCATGAAATCATCCTACAACATTCAATTTTTCATTAATGTGGTTTTTCATCAATGAAAACACCTATTAGGACACCATGCCAACAATCTCCCCCTTTTCATTGATGGAAAACACCTTGAACTTCTCCCCTTTTTACATTAATGAAAAAGGCATACATGTAGCTTACCTTTTCACCTTCATTTAGCTTCATACCTTCATGCTTTGGTTAGAAACATCAACCAAAGGTCTCAAACAAGCTCAATTTTCTTGATTTTTTTTTCACAAAAAATATGATTCTTGCCTTCATTTTAAGCATGCAAACACCATGCTCCCCATGGAAAAAGCATCTCCAACATCTGAAAACCATCAATATCATGAAAAAAAACAAATTTCACCTTTATTAGGGGCAAAAACATCATTTTCATCTTCTAGAGCATGAAAAAACATAATTTCTTCTATAACCCTATTTTTGCCTTCTTAAAACAACTGTAGCAAATGAACAATGATCTCAGCATACACATAACTTTGAACATGCCAAAAATAATATGATATAGCATATCATATCATTACATCCATCTTTCTTGACAATAATCCATCATTTCTAGGCCTAAACTATGTATTACCAAGGCATATTTCTAGCTCTTCATACCAAAGAACTCTATGAGGGCCTAAAACAGACTTTTTTAGTGCAATTTTAGACCAATTTTTGAAAGCTCCTACATCTTATTCATACTTAGATTTACTTAAGTCAAAAAATGATACCCCCCTAGGACTTAAAGCACCTATTTCTAGCTCAAGAGGAAAAAATTTTTTATCTACTTCCTTGAAGCCATGCTGAAAAATCACTTTACAACTTTTTTACAAGTCCTAAACAACATTTTTTAGTCTTCTAAATTTAATATTTGACTCGAGATAAATGAATTCAGAATCAATTAAAATTGAGACAAATGAGAAATCAACTTTTTCATTACCTTGGATGACCTTGAATCATCATATCAACTCCTTTAAGGATTTAACCATTTCCCCCTATACTCCCCTTCCACATGAACAACTTACATTTCATCCTTTAGGTAATAATTTTATCTTTAAAGACAATCTTGACAATGTTAAAGTCTATAATAATAACACATATTACCACAACTCCATTTTGAATTAAATTCATGTCCATATGCACTCAAACACCTACAATTAGAACCACTTTAGATACATTTTGGGTTAGATAAATTTATCCCAACTTATCCTTAATTATCAAGAAGTATACAAACTTTTACACTTTCAAACCACTTTGAAATCACCTAAACCCATAACACTTTCTTAACTTTATTTTTTGGAGCTCAAGACCATCATGATTTAGAATTTTCATACGCTTCATAAAATTTAATAGAACAAACATTTATCATAATCAAAATTATACATTTACATCCATACATATAACCATGATGAAATCTTTCAAAATAAGAATTGAATAACATCATTTAATACTATTCATTCACATTCATTAGTTTATCTTAAGATGCTTCAACATTCTATCTCATAGACCATATTTCACTTGAGCATTTCATTGTCAAACAATTGAGAGTTTTAACCATTTAAACCATTAGAATTTGTTTCAACAATACATACCACTATCACAAAATACATTTAAACCATATTTTTATGAATGAACTATTGCACTTTTCATGAAAATTATTATTCAAATGTGTACCATACCATTGAAACATCTTCATACATCTCATTTAATCTTCTAAACTTATATTTCTTCATCCTCCTTTAAGGAGAACTCTTCATCTCATCACAACTAGACTTATTCATGATATCATTCTTGAGAAATCACCTTCAATTTATCTTGAAGGAACATCTATACCACTTCAATATTATTCTCAATTCATTTATGAAACATTTCAAAATCAAAATTTCAGGGATGCATATTTCTATACCAGACCTTTACCATCACTATCTTTGAATGTAATTCACTAGTCATTTAAGAACATTCATGAAAACATGATGAACACATTAGAATATCATAACCTTAATCACTATTCATAATTAACCTTTTAACATCATATATACATTTGATCTAATCATTTATTGAAACCACATAAATAATGCCTTGATAAGCCTTGAGAAAACTAAACTCTGTTAGGGTTTTAAAGAGAAAACCTCATCATTTTTGCTTTGATAACTAACATTTTAAATTTTTAAGCATAACTTGCCTTATACATATTTTGAGCTAATAAAATTTTACCTCCTCTAGCCCCACATGTATAGATGATTAGTATTAAATTTCATGTACATCATTTTCATCATTAGAGCCTTCAAAAGTGAGTTTTTATGCATACCACTTAGATGGATTTCATGTAAACACATTTATGTCTTCATTCTTGATAAATTGAGAATTAGTAGAATTTTTGTCATAATTTTTGAAGTTATTATTTAAATCATGTCATCTATAATATCCATCCATCCTTGAAAAAACTTATTTAACATTTATGCATACCACCTCTTGAAATAATTATTAATCATCAACAACCATATCACATTACCTGAGGACCTCAAAATATATAGATACATTTCAAATTTGACATATACATGAGACACAAATCAATAATATTACACTTGATCACATATCTTATACATCCTTTAAACTTCTAAACATTGAAAAAATTTCAACCTTACATAGATTTTTCATTTTTAGACCAATTCAACACATTGTAAAAACATCATGAAGAACTTCTTCACTTTTAATTTCAAGACATCTTTGTTTTTCTATAAGCCATTTCAACATTCATATGTCTAAGACTTCACTTGTTTATAGTCATGTAACATATTTTTAAAGATATACTTATACCATTAGACTTTTTTCACCTTTAATAAACCATGAATACCTTTTTAGACCTTACCTCATTTTCATTTGATTTTTCCAAAACTCACAAAACATTCCTTTGAACTTATGTCATACCATTTCCACAAGTTTAGAAACTTGATGCATTTGAGCTCCATTACCTTCACCATGATTGAGCACTTATCAATTTTTAATAGAATCTTCCATTTCACTTTCAAAGATATTCTCTCTTTTGATGATTTTTATGACTCATGATGACATGCACTCTTTTTGCATGTACTACACTTTTATCACTTGAACTTTTACATTGAACTTAGACATAGATTAGATCTTAGATATTCATTGAAATTTTATATACTTTACATACTTACACAACTTATAATAGTGATTTTTAACAAACTGATCTACCTTTATAGCCCTTTCGAAATGACACACATTTCTTGACATCTTTGATTTCAAATCTTCAATCTTGACTTAAGAAATGACATATGACTTGATGACTTCATGGATGACTAAAATATTGAATCTATGAAAAATTAATACCATAAGGTGACTCTCACAAGACAAAGAAAACAATCTTTAAAATGACATGAATAGACATTAGGTTACACATAAGAACTCATTAAAAAATTTGATACATGATCTAACTACTCATAATCAATTTTTAATACACACCAAGACTCATACTAAACCTAAGATACTTAAAGTACACATTCTTCTATGATGATCCCACATAGACTAAAATACATACACCATGACATTCAAAATACTTACACACACATGACTTAGGAATGTCATGGGACTCATTATAACATACAAGAAATGTCATACAAGATCATACTCACACATAGATCACAAGAACATGAAGATACAGACCATAAAGACAAATATACAATGCACACAAAAATAGACATATCAACAAGTCTATTACACAACACAAAAACATCATGAACATGATCAACAAGACATGAAAATAACATATAAATAGACATACCTTTACCTAGGAGGAGACATACATGACTCATACATCTCCCCTCATCCTAAATGCTTCATATGCACCTATACACTTCAAGAAGCATAGTGAAGGCATATATCACCAAGAATACCTAAAATAAGGTCTTGAAGAGGTCCCAAGCCTTCTTGGGCACCTGAAAAACTCCTTTTCTTCCTCCTTTTTTTTGATCGAGAGACTTGTTTTCACTTTTTTCTTTGCATCATTTCTACAGCTCTTGATGAGACACCAAGGTCTCTTCTAGGTTCCCCAAGTCCTTCTAGGACCATTACCTTGCACTCTAGGCCTCTGAAACCCACTTCTTTTCTCTTTAGGACCTTGAGAATTCCTATTATGACTTGAAAATGCTTGATAACAATTTCTTGCAACATGACCAACTCTTTTTACAGTTATAACATACCACTGAATTTTGTCTCTTGAAGCCTTCATCTTGATTTTGTGATCCATACAAATAGTACCTTGCAGTGTGACCTTGTTCATTGCACTTGTAGCATACTATGTTCTTTTAGCAAACTCATTTCTATTTTCTTTCCATGGCTGAGCATCTCTAGGATCAAATCTCTTGACAAACATCCTCTTACTTTTTCTAGGCTCAAACACTCCTAGATTCCATCCATAATCCTTGGCTTTGTGACCATATTCACAACATGAATTACATTCACCATTAAAGGATCCTACACATTCTAGGAGACTTTGTTTTGAATTCTTTAGCTCTATGACCAAAAATGACATAAGAAACAATAACCATTGAATGATATTTCATACCTTGATGCATTAGGTTTCCTAATAGGCTTGGTCTTCTCATGGTCCTTGGTGTGAGTCACCTTCATTTCTTCCTTGGTACTTGGTTCACCATCTTCCTTTCTTGGAACTTTGTCTTCTTGATTCAATTCCTTGTCCTTGAGATCCTCATTGAATCCCAAACCAACCTTATCACTTGTTGATCTTTGTTGGCTAAGAATATTATCTAGGTCACTTTGCACTTTTCTCAAACATTTTCAATTTTCTTGAAACTAGATCAAGTATTGAATGTAGAGATTTCATACCATCTTCATACTTGATGCACTCATCCTCCTTTGACTTGAGTTTATCATTGAGAAAAAAACTTGTGATTTCAGCTGAGTACATTCTTCATCTTTGACCTTTAGAGTTTCTAAAACTCCTCCATTTGTGACTCCAAAATCTGAATAGTATGACTATGTTCATGAGTATCTTCCTTGGATTCAAGGTTGGCTGCAACTCTCTCTAATTGTTCCTTAAGATGCCTTGTGATATCATCATGTTATTTACTCTCATTCTTCAATTTGGCTTCAAGGAGCTTAATTTGATCTTCATGATTCCTTTTCATTTCAACAATCTGTTGTGTGATCTTTTCATTCTCATCTCTTGCAAGATTAAGTTCCCTTTTCACTATTTCCCAAGCTGAATCTTCACAATCTGAATCTGAATCACTAAACCCTTCTCCAAATTCACAAGTTACCACTCCTAGGGGAGAATAAATTTTAGGAATATTTTCTAAACAATTCTTACCTTCACTTAAGTAGAACAACAATCATCTTTGGAGTTCTTTCCTTTATGAGAATTCTTCTTCTTACCACCCATTTTGTGCTTCAGAAGATCTCCCTTCAAGTTGTCAAGCTTCTCTAGAAGGGCCTACTCTTGATACCAATTGTTAGAAGCACAATGGACTGAGAGGGGGGTGAATCAGTCCTTATAAAAATTTAAATTCAGATTTCAAACTTTCATATACAAATACTCATAAACATTCAACCATCCATTAATGTGTGTATACATCAAACAATCATATGTGCAAGAACCATAAACAAGATCATCAACAAAGACATAAGATATAAGTGGGAAACCCTCAAGGGGAAGAAAACCACAAAAACACAATATTATATTGATATGTTTCAAATTTAGTGAGGCACCAACCCCACAAGGAGCACCAACCCCTAGTTTAGTAGAGCACCAACCCTACAAGGAGCACCAACCCCTAATTTTGTGAAAGCAACCAACTCCACAAGGAGGATAAAACCCCCAAAGATGATCAAGCAACCCAATTAACCACCTTATGATGTGTAGATATCTGATTTTTTTTTCCTACTATACAACTTATGGAGATCCAATATTCAGCTCGCACTTCTTCTTCACTCAAACCTAGGTGATCAATCTTCACAAAACAAGCTCATCAAACCCTCTAAAAATCATCAAACTCTTTCTCTCATGTCCTCTAATTTTTCTCAACCTACATCAAACTTTGTTTCATCTCAAATCATGCTCTCAAACACCTGCAATCACACTTCACCTAGGTCGCTCCACATGCACACACTCAACTAGTTCCAAAAAGCACCAAAAACATGCTTTTATATGCTTCTCCACATTTCAAACTTAGGAAAAAAATTTTCCCTCCATTTGGTTTGACCCATAAATCAAGGAAAATTTAAATTTTAAATATAATAGTCACAAGTGACCCAATTAGGTCGTCTAGCCTAGCTAAAACCTCATTACATGTGCCAAAAATGGCTCAAAACCCCATAGGGCACATTCTTAAAAATGCCCTAACATTAGTACCATACTTTTTATGACCCAAAACCCTTTAAATATGAATAAAATATCATAAAAATTCATACATGGTCACAATTAATATCAACCAATCAAATTATTTCATTTATTGGGCCTAGTTCCCTTTACAATTCTCAAACAACTTGTTTCCTACACCCTTTAACACCCTGGAAACTTCATCTGATCACCAAATCACTTATAATAAATAAAAACATGTCATGTGAACACTAAAAATAAATTTTAGAACCTTTAGAAAACTTATAAAAGTTATAAGTCATGAAACATCCTTCACTTCAAACCACAACAACATTTGCCTTCACCAGATTAACCTACCAAAAATGTATTTCAAAGGTTAGCTCATAAAATAATTTATACATATATTAAATACCTCAAAATTAATTCATTGGATTCAAAATTAATCCCTATTCATATTCCAGGTGATAGGAAGCATCACCCAATCCATCTCATGCTTAAAATAACATCAAACTTACACCAAAACAAATGTTGTCTTGAACTATCAAAAATATTCTTACTCAAATAATGCCATGAAACCAATATAAAATGACCTAATCATGAGTAAAAAATATATAAATGGAAATATATTTGAATATAATTTCCAACAAAACTTTAATCATCTTAAAATCCACTTGTAGCTCAAGTTATGACCATTTTATGGACCCACCTTGCTATTTGAGACCCCAAAACGCCTTTGACCAATCAACCTGTTTGGACCTCAAAACACCATGAAACTGCATGAAAGTTTCATTAAAAATCCATGGACATCAAAAACAACTCCTAATCATGATGCACCATCAATTTTGTATGCTACTCCTTTGGACCATCTTGTCCTAAAACCTTCTTCTCAAAATGCTATTTTTAGGTGGGGCCCACATATCACCATGACCTCAACCATACATTTATGGAAATCATGAGGAGTAATTTAAAAAAATAAATCATTTTTTAATGAATCAATAAAAATGGGTCACAACACTTCACTTTCTCAAATCTCTTTGCTCTAAATAGGGTTTAACTAGGGTTTTAGACCTATTTACCTTCTTAACATTCGTTCATAAAAATGTGACAATCAAATGAAATAATTGTTTATTTAAAACCTTATAAAATCACCTTAAAATCATAAATGAAATCCACAAGGTCCCATGCAAAGCACAATGTTCACAATGAGCATCTGAAGTTGCACTTCAAGCTTGGAAATGCACTAGATTTTGACCTTGTCTTACAAAATCAATCATAACTGGAAAATACACATCATGGGAACCTAAAATTTTTATTATAAAATAATAAATCATCCCTATAATATATCCACTCATCAAAATGTGAATTCCATCACCTAATTTCTCCAGTCACTAAGACTTACCTATGCTTACATGCTAGATCCTCATAGTAACAACTAGGGTCAACTAAAGCAATGCAATAACTGAACATGAAACCTATGAAAATAACCCAAACATAACTAATATTCCATGAAACACTTTATATTATGCTTTGATGAGCTCATATAGCTCCAAAACACTCTGTCACACCTCATAACTGCCATACCTTCTCCCCAATGAGCACCTACAACCAAGCGATAAACCTATACCTGCACATACCACTACGTGAATTCTAAAGCACCCTAAAAAATGCTATAAACCACATCAACATGCTTCCCAATCATCCAATAAGCTCACACTGTCAAGCTACACCTCCTAGGCACCTATATGGGCTTGCAAAAGCAAACATACCTCACTAAATCCCACTTTGTAGTAGCTGATAGACATCTGAACCAATATGTTAGCACCATGAAAAACATCATGACATCATCCTACAAAATTCAATTTGTCATTAATGTGGTTTTTCATCAATGAAAACACTTATTAGGCCTATATGCCAACAATATCTACAACAAAATGACAATTTCACTATTTTACAACTAAACTAAAACCAAATACTAATAAGAAAATTACAATAATATCATTATTTTATAAAAATTTCTAGATTTTTTGGTCTACATGTTTTTGTAATGTTGACTCTTTTCCTAATTTCTCTTATTTGTCTTCAATTTTCTATATTTTGTAATTTTGACATAAATATGAAATTATTACCAAGTTTCATTAAGTTCGGTATTCAAACAGGGTATGAACATCATGGAGAAGGGACTATTATCGATGTTGTACATGCAATTTACCTAGATGTGTATGTATAATGTGGTAGCATTAATAATGCATGAGTAGTTTTAGGAAAAAATGATTGAAAGGAATGCAATAAGTGACATTTTCTCAAATGTTTTTTTATCATAGTTGCTTGATAAATAAACATGCTATAATACTTTATTAATGAAATTTCCAGTTGAAATTTTCATATTTCCATTTTAAGATAAGGGAGGTTCCATACTAGAAATGTATGTACATTATGTAATCTTCTTTGAAGGCATGTGTATTGTTTTAAAATGTAAATAAATCTACTATCTCAACACTGGGTGAGAATCCTTTTGTATTCCCTCCTTTTATATTGGAACAATTCTACTTTCCATTTGAAGAATGAACATGAATTTGCAATAGCTAAAGATATGTATAAGGTTTGCATGGGGTTTGTGTGATGCAAATAGAATGATAAGTATATACTTAAACCCACCCTATATGTATCACATTGTGTTTGAGATTGATATTGAAAATAGAATTATATGATTAAGTGAAGCATTGGAAATGTGTGTTATTAAACATACTTTTACCTCAATGCCACTTGGAAATATGTTATTGAGCTCCATCAGAAAGCATTTGAAAGTGTATTTTTTCAGTTGTTATAGTTACAAATTTTGTAATAGGCATATATGAGTCATACAAAAGGAATATGAAATGTTTAACTAAATTCCTCAAGGATTTTTAATCTCAAATAATACAACAATTACATGATATTCACAAAGTGGTTGTACAAGGATGATTTCAAACTCTCTGAATTTATGAAGCACTCTAAAACACCTTGACAATGTATACTTTTATTGTGTTTATGTGCATGTGACCATGCAATTTGAGTGGATTAGGAGTATAAATACTTCAATGGCATGACCATTTTTATTTCTTTACACCTAAAAGGAATCATTTTGTATGCATGGTTAAACTTCTTGGCCATCTTGGCTATCTTGAGGAAGCTCTAAAATTTATAATTTAAAAGCTAATTAAACTTTTGGCGGTTGAGTGGATGTGTTTTCTTGGTGGTTGGATGAGCATGGGTATGAGATGAAAAGTAGTAGTTGGTAATTATTATCTCCCCCACTGCAATTGATTATAACCCCAAATTTTCTACATTGAAATGAGTGTTGTGTGATGTAAACATTTTCTAGGTTCCTATAGAGTTCCAAAATGTTTGTGGTTCATTGTGTAAGTGCATATTTCAGACCATCCCTAGAACATGTCTTTCTTAACTTCCTTGTTATGATTAGAAGTATTGTTGAGTTTTGTATTTTAGCATTAAGGGAGTTTTCACCTTGGTTGACCTTGTGCTCATTATAAGTATCTAGGGAGTTTTAGAATACCCTATAATTACTTTTAATCATTACGTGAGATGATCATTTTTCATGGACACTCTATCACATAAAAATTAGAACAAAAATAATATTTCACCTTGCGAAAGCTATTTAGAACCAACGTGAAAAAGGAATCCACATTTATTTTTCTTGCAAATTAATGTCTTAATTATCATTCTAATGTATTTAAATTGATGAATAATTATCTATATAAATTTTACCTTAAGGGAAGATAATGTACAATCGTTTCAAAACTTCCGATGCAAAAAATAAGGGATATAGTTAGAGTTCATGTTTTATGAGAATAAAGTTGGGAAAAATTAATTTTTTTCACAAGTTCGGTATAAAGCTCGATCTCATAACCTTTATCACATACTTGAAGCCCATGCAAAAATGGGCGTTTCAAATTAGGGTATGGACATATATCAAATTATAATGCAATTTTTTTGTTGTAGAATGCTAAAGTTTTTACATACATAAAGCACAAACTATTTGAAAACTCGACTCTAGGATATGTAAATGTGTCATGGAACATATTTTTTAAAGTTATTTAATTGAGAAAATTACTCAAAATAAGTGGTACCATGTAATAATTTTTATATTGACACTGAAATAAAATCAATAAATTACTTGAACTTGATCTCAATTATTTACAAAAAGAAATTTCAAATAAACAAATAAAATTACCTTTCTCTTTTGTGACACAAACACTAGGTTGTTTGAGATCCTTCTCCTTCTTCGAAAGAGTGAAAATGATAGGTGTAGTGAAAATGACATCCACTTGGGATTAAATAGGCAACGTGGTCCAGTGTGGTCACAAGTAACATGATGAAAATGTGATGTAGATGTGGCGTAAAGGTGATACAAATTGCATCACATTTATACCAAATTTTTGATACTATTATCATGTCATCTTTACGTTTGGTTTTTATTAAAAACTAAACAAAAATCGACATGAAATCAACCCCAATTTCAACATTTTTTGCACTATATGTAGTAGTGAGCTAAGAACAAACTATGATTGTGAATCAATTTTTGTAACTTCAAACCAATCTAGCTCAGCTTTCAAATTGATCTCAAATGGTCTCTTGGGGCATGAGAAACCAAGACCATCCCCTCCTTCCATTTGGACCCAATGGAGTTCCAATTACATGACCCCCATCCATGACAAGGACCTTTAATACATTCAAAGAGATCCCATTGTTCCCTACATTTCTTTCATGGACATTAGAGGTATCACTACTTCCATAAATTATGATGGTTCTCTCGAATCCACTCCTTATATCAAGGAATTTAGTGATCTATACAAATATTGGGTAAAAACTAATTTCTACACTACCGCCAAACTCTTAGCTAAGATGATTATAGGAGATTCCTTAGATTTGTACCATACCCTCCCAACAATATCATTTTTTGAGATGGAAATCTCGGTGACCTCTTTAGTTAATGAATTTCAGGACCATGATCTTCTTGAAAATAACATTAATTCTTTAAAAAATTCAAAAAAATGGACAACAAAACTACACAAGATACCATCAAATTTTGGAAGACCTTATCCATTAGGGATGAGCATAACATGCCCAATGGGAGTTTGTTACAATTGTTCCTTAGGTCTCTCTAGCCTCACCTTCAATACAAGGTTAGGTCCTTCTCTCTTACCTATTTGGAAGAAGTATTTGAATAGGCTAAAATCCAATATTACATCATGAGAGAGTTCAAAAGCTTTCTCAGAGTACTAGACCCCTACGAACATTCAATTCCTCATGCATCCTAGAAACAAGAATGCCATTGATGATGGAGTCATAAATACTCTTCCTCAAGGAAATTCTTCCAATAGGACTATCTATAACATCGATCAATCTATCACAAAATCATAGAGAAAATATATCCCCCTCCCACACCGACTGTCACCAACCTATGCTCAATAAAGATTGTGATGCCATATACCCTAACCATTCACTATGGCTATAGATATTTCTTGACCTCTTCATCAATTGTATGATGAAATAAAATTTTGTTGGTGGCATGAAAATTGGGTCTATTCATATGATAATTACCATGCCCTTTGAAATTTTGAATATACCTTCCTCCTTGGAAAAAATGAGGCCATTTATCAAGAAATTCTAGATGAATCTATTAAGGAAGGTAACCAATCTCAACATGATCGAATGAAGTAGTTCATCAAGATAATAAACATATTAAAATATATAAAAACCCACTTCATGATCAATCCAAATCTAAAAAACAAAACCTTGTTCCTTCTCTAGCTAATAATGTGATCACCAACATCATTGATACATCATATCCCTCTACCAAAGGCATCCAAAAAAAGTGCACTTCATATCGATGGTTCCAAATGTATTTTCTCCTATATCAAAACCTCTTACCGTTCCTCATCCCAAGATAAATCATACATGGTCATCTATCCATATTATTCATAGAAAAACCTCATGAAAAAGGCTATGTCCCTAATTCGTCACAACCCAGTGAATGCCATTAGCCCCTATAAAGTCACCTTTGCATGATTGATTCAATCTATTCGGTTTTGAGAATTCGACTCTATCAACTCCTATGAAATCATATCTACCATGGCTGATCCCATATTATATCTATAACTCAAAATATTTTTTTAATCCCATCTTCTTCAGAACTTATTTAGACTAACCCTTCCCACATTTAGACTATGACACCATAAATATTGGGATCCTCTTATAGAACTCTCTTTCCTTTTTAGTTATATTCCATTTTTCGAACTCATTCACACCTCACCCCAACATCGCGAGGCTATTATTTCCAAACTCCTTTCTATGAACACTCATTTTCCACCCACTTTAGGGAAACATCTTCCTTGTATGGCTCGAAGAGAGCATCATGCACCAATGTGGGGTTGTCTACTTCTATCAATATTTACTCATGTTTTTCTTCCCTCTTGATTCCATGATCCTTAATGAGATTCTATTTCATGCGAGATATTCCTTCCTTCTTTATATTAGTCCATATTGGCCACATCATGGTAAAAAGAGCCCTCATAGATTAAGGTTTTGGCACTTGTGTCACTTCTCTTTACTTTATTAAGATACTTAGTTATTCAATTGACAATATAAAATCCACCTAGGGTACATGTCAAGGATATTATCATAGAAAGATTCCCCATATGGGTTACATTTGGCTCCTTGTCACCATTCCTAAGGAACTATTCATGTTAAATTCAAAGTATTTATTTTCCCATTATCTTATAATAATCTCCTAGGTTTCTCGTGGACTCACAACATGAAATCATGTCATCTACTTACCAATATTTTAAGTTCACACACTTAGGAGCTATCTATAAAGTATAAGGAGACACCATCCCTTAACACTTTGGCCTTTTATAACAATGTGGGACATTCAAAATTCCCACCCTTGAAGAACTTCATATTATCCCATTTTAGGAATATCAACGCTATTACTACCCCATGGATTCCATTCATGGTTATAATGGTCATCCTAAGGTTGTGGGATGTACTATGCCTAACCTTATTGACTCAAATGATGATGAGACCGATGAAATCAACCTTAGTATCAACACATATGATCTTCCCGATTACATTATCTCCCAATTACTTCCTAATTTGTGACTTTAATCATTAAAAAGGACAAAGACCATGTCGCTATTACTATAACTTGTACTAAGCATCCTCATGTAGAACATATCATTGAACCAAAGACTATTATTGACTCATATGCTATCAATTTCACCACACTTGGCTATGATGATGGTTATTCTCTAAAATATCCCTTCTTTGTAATCTTTTTCCAGGATAATAATGTGAAATCCTTCACTATTATGACACTCTATGATCTATCACATTATCACCGAAAAATAACACCCTCGATTTAGAATAAATGAACAATCATAATTTTTGGGTAACATGGGATTTCCTTCAAGGTTTGGGACTTGCTACTTGAGACAAACCTCTAGAGAAGGCTAGTTACTCTACCTATTCGTAATGCTATACTACTTCTAGGGAAGGAAATGCAACTATTTAATCGTAATCTAGCAATCCGAGGGACAAGGGGGAAGAGAGAGAGACACATGAAAGGAGAATTCCTAAGCTAAGGGGTGGTGATAACACCAAGAAGAGGGGAAAAGACACTTTCAGATGAGTGGAAATGGGAGAAAAATGAAGAAGGAGAGGGAAGACATGAGTGCCATAGTCAAAAACAACATTCAAACTCTCATTTCCATGGAGCACAATAGAGAAAAACCATGCAAAAGAGAATGAAACATGCATAACACACCATAAATGTAATAGAAAGGCAAGATAATGCAATAAACATAGGATAGGGAAGATAATAGCCAAAAACATGAATTATTGCTTCAAAGATATGCACAATCCATTATAATGAAGGAAGAAGGAAAGAATCACCCATCGAGGTCCAGATATGAGGCCTACAACTCAAAATACATATGCAACACTTGAAGAATGATGCACCAAAATTCCAAGAGGGTCCAACCTTTATAAATGAGCATTATTTTACAATTTATAGAAGATGGGAGAGAGAGAGGAGGGAAAATAAAGGGAAACTAAAATTTCTACTTTCAACCACCAACATCATGTATTAAATGTCTAAAAATACACATGGGCACCTTGCCAAGACCATTTCTCCATGATATTTTTCTTGTAGGAGAAGGAATGAGCACCATACATCATCAAATCTAGTAGTTGAGCTACTTGGAACAACATCTTTAATGATGGGATAAATTTTCCTCTTTTCCACCCACTTAACCTCATTAAATTTATAATTTCTAGTTTTAATGGTGTATTACATGATGAGACATTTCCAATGAGTCCAATTTTGTGAAATTTAAATTTATAAGACATAAGTTATGGCCCTATGAAGTTCAGAAGCTTGGGAGAATCATGAAACATTTCCCTAGAGGCTGTAAATAAACCACTTTAAACACTTTTTTACACTAGGGTGGATGGATCATCTGATTTGTGAACTAAGGAAGGAGGAAAAATTCTTGTTGTGCCTGTGGGGCTTGGCTTAACTGAATTCACTTTGTAGGTTTGTGTGTGGGTGGAGAATCAGGGTTAGGGTGGAAACTGCTCCATAGTTCCACCCGTTATGTTAGGGCCCATCGTATCTTATTTTTCCACACTCCCCTCTTCCTTGTTAGTTATGTCACCTAGTCGGAAAACTATTGGAATGTGGGAACATTTCATAAATTCTCATAGTTCATGCTTCATCCACCTTATCCACTTTAAATTTCCCCCTTCAACCCATTGAGATAGATTGGTAAAACAAGGAAAAAGAGTAACAAAGGAACAATTCCTCCTATTCTTACAAAGCTTGATTTGGTTGAATGTGTTCCAAATTCATCCAGCTTTTTGATTTTTGACTAAGTATGGAAAGGGGGAGCTTGGAAAGATAAAAATGGAGTTCCCCATCTAGTCTTGTCCAAAATCCATCAATTTTTCCAATCCAAGTTCAAAATAGTAATGCAAGTAATAAAAATATCTTGGGGGTTATTTTGGATAACACTACCTTTAGTCATAATATCAACACTATCAACATCTCTTCATAAGACACGTGTACTACATTCACTATGAAGGCATATGATCTTATGGATGAAGATGCTACCTACTATGATTTTGAATCTTAGGATGAGATCATGAACTACACTCCCCTTATTGGTAATTTGATGCCCAATACATACATTGATCCCTTAGATAGCCTTTATACACTACCTATTAAAACATCTTCCACCCCTTCCCCTTACCCTTCTCCACATGTTGTTATGACTAATTTCCATTATGGCTCATAGTCCCCCTATGGATAAACCATACTACAAATAGAATGAGGCTCCTAGACATGATGCATTAAATTGTGGAGCCTATAAAAAAACCTATAAAGAAATTCAAGGTAGAAGTATGAATAAAACAAAAAAATAAATCCACACAACCTTCTTACGCAACACCACTATTTTTTTCTCATCACAATTTTTCTCACACACAAGATAATACTTGTCGAGTTATCTCCATCAATCTCTAAGCTCGAAAACCTTCTCCTCATGTGCCTAAACATGGAGCCTAATCTCCTCCATCACATCCTTCTATACCATCATTTACTTCTCTCTATCATTACCATTTTCACCTCGTTCCTCCTTTGATGATATCCACTTGATTTCCTCACAAAACATCTAATATGATCGATGATTCCTTATTTTCTACATGATCATAAGTCCATATAGGCATCACCATCATATAAGATAACCTCAAGGACCTCATTATTAACTCTCACTAAAAATTCTATGTGACGTCACTGACATCATAAACGATGCATGAAAATCATTCACATGTCATCACTAAGACACATAACTCTATTTGCTCCTATCTATTTCCTACTTGGGTTTATATGGATATGGATTCCTACTTTGTTCATCATTTTCCTCTATCTCCTGCTTGGGTTTCTATGACCATTACTTCCTATATTAGATAATTTGGTATTATTATTATCTTTCACTTGGATTCATATCTCCCACTTAGGTTTCTATGGCTACAAATTTCTACTTAAGATACTTTGGTCATCATTTTCCTCTCATATCTAGTTTATCTCTCATCATTGGGTTGTGTTTGAGCTTGGAATTACAGCCCTTTTTGAATCCTATATCCATAATTTTGGGCAAACATGGGACTGTCTCCAAGTGTGGGACTTGTGGCTTGAGACAAACCTCCGAGAGAAGGATAGTTCCTTAGTTTTGTGGGTTAAGATAATATGTGGAACACCGTCTAACCTAATGTTAACACTATGCCTAAGCTATCCTAAAACTAATACATCCAAGGAATAGAGAGTGATAGAGGGAAAATTTGCATAAAAAAATCCTAAGCTAAAATATTTGGTGATAGCACCAAATTAAATCATGGAACTTATCTAGTTTTGAGTGACACAAATATAAGTTTGCGAATGAAGATCATAAGGATACACATAAATCTAATGCAAGTAACTAGAAAAAATGCAAAATAAAAAATAGGGCAGATATTCATGTCAAACATAGAATATTTAATATAAATAAGAGATCCACATTGTCATTAGTTGATGCTTAACAATTTACACATAGAGTGGAGGAAAGAAAATCCACATTCATGAGTTATAGAGGTCGTAAGCATGAAATTTTGAGTTTGCAAGGGGACAAATAAATTATACGTGAAGGAAGAAAATAAGATAAGAACCATTACAATTTACATTTATATAACTCATGGGAGGAAGAGAGAGAAAGAGAATATGGAGGAAAGAGTTCCATGTTGGAGTACTATTCTTTGAAATCTTTCTAAACAAGCATCAACGCCATGATTTCTTACAATGTTGACTTTTTTGCAAGTGTGGGTGCCATCTAAAAGATATAACTACCACATCATGGTACCTTGATTCAATTCTCTCATCATCAAACTACTCAACACAACACTGTCCTTCATTCAATTCTAGTAGTTGGGGTGGTTGGTTATCTAGTTTGGAAATCGATGCATCTTTCGTGCTTTCTATGGATTTTGATGGTTTTATGATCTTCCGAGGCTTCCTATATTCCATGAGTGACGAGTGGAATTTCCTTGGATTTGTGATGCTTGAATATTTCTTACCTTTTTCATTTAACACTCCTATGCCATGGAGGTCTTTTCTTCTTACCTGTGTGGCATTTTGACTTGGTGACCATTTTTCCTTTCTTCGCAGACTTCAGAAGTTTGTGGAACACTATTACCTTAGAAACCTACATGACACTAAATTAGTGTCTCATGGCCTTTGCCTTTGTCTCTTTCTAACTTTGTTTCCATTTTCTCGTGTGGTGCCTTGCGGTGACTTTTCATTTTACATTATGGCTCTTCCTAACAAACTATAATCTTGCTCACGTGGAATTAACAACCTCCACAAAATTCTATTCATTCCAAGCATACATAACACTGTGTTTTTCCATTCTAGGAATCACTATCTTACCACCCTTCGATGCACAAGATCTATCCTTAACTTATTTTAACCTTATCCATGAGTGTGTAACCCGTAATTATCTAACTTTCCTTTGACCCATGAGAGATTGATTTGATGCCACAAAAGATCAACTTTCTCAATGCCATAAAGGTATAAAAAAATCATGAAGCATTATCTACGTCAAAATATTCCTAAGTAATAAGGGATCATTATTTTTTTAGAAGGTTAGGAGAACCTGTGGAACACTATATTCTCACACACCGTGAAAGACTGACCTAGTGTCCTGCAGATTTTCTGAGAAAAAATGGTCTAAGTTTCAACTTAAATGAGTTGTTCAAAATTACATAGGGTTTTAATTTTGGAAAATAATTTGGTGATCTTCGGGGACATATTCTTGCTAGATGATTAGGAATAGTATCCTTAAAACATCCATTGGTCATGGATTCAAGATATATCTTGAGGAAAAATGATCTCAAACTTTAAAATATTATCTCCTAAATCATGTACGAACCTAACATTGGTTGAATTTGATCTTGTGGAGCTCTAAATAAGTCTTGGAAACTACTCAAGCTATTTTATTTCAATCATGAAACCTACTCAAATTTACTATACAACAAAAATAAGGGGCTATAAAAACTATGTATAAAAGAGGAAACATCATACATGTTTCAAATGAAACATGCAGAGAGTGCATACACACTTATTGAAAATCAATATGAGCACCACAAAGACAGAGGAAAGAAAATCAATCAATGATCAACATACAAAAAGGAGGGAACCTCCAACAACAAAACACAAGTATTTACAAGATGTAATAGAAAAACTTAATGGGAATGTTTAAGATAAATCCCATTGAATGGGATTTGCAATGCTTCTCCATCAAGGTTGGATAACTCAAAGGAGTTGGCCTCTTTGTAGGAAGTGATGATATATGGTCCACTCCAAAGTGCATCAAACTTGGAATTTCATCCTCGTTTGGCTCTCCCACATCCCACTTGAGGACTATATCACCTGTCTTAAAAGCTTATGACTTAGATTTCTTGTCAAACCAATGTTTGGTTGACCTTTGATGCCTCTCCAACATGATAATGGCATACTTTCTTAGTTCTTCTAGCTCAATTAGTTTTTCCATTCTAATATCTCTTTGATCCACACCTTCCAATTCTAATTACTGATCCAGCCCAATGAAGGAAACTCCGGATAGAGGAATCCTGAATTATCTACCATAGATGATTTTGAAGGGAGAATTTCTAATCGCTCTTTTTGAAGTAATCCTATTGGACCATAGAGCATTATTTAATTTATTATGCCACTACCTTTAATTAACTTCCATATTTATTTTCATGATTCTAATCGGGTTCTTGTTTGTAGACTCTACCAAACCATTTCCTTACGGGTAATAGTTGGATAAATTCTTCAAATAAATGCCATGTAAAAGAGCACGATAACAAAATTTAGAGCCTAAGAAGGATTTTTAATTATCTAAGATGATGGTTTGGGGAACCCAAAACTTGTTATAATGTATTCCATAAAATAAATTATGACTAATTCAAGACCTCCTTGAGCGGTATGGCCTCGGTCCACCCGATTAAATAATGATTTCTTGTCAAGATCCATTTATGACCCGCTCTTGAAGGATAACCGATAATACCTATAAACTCAATCCCCCATTGAGAGAAGGGTTCATCCACATGAATGGGATGAAGGGGAAGGTACACCATATTATTTTCACCAAAGTGAAGAAAGAACATTCTTTACATTTTCTAAACCATTGATGTGCATCTACAAATAACATGGGCAGGAAGTATCCTACCATGAGAATTTTCATTTTTATGACTTTAGCTGAGAAGTGTCTACTAGATAAACCATTTTGGAATTCCTCTAAGACTTTATCTACCTATTCTCTTTCAATACACCTCAATCGACACCATCCATATTCTTCCTCAAAATAATCCCATATACTAATGTGTACGGAACTAATTGTAACCTTAAGTACCTTACTTTTTATTTTATTAAACCAAGAGGGTAGATGTTGATTACTAATAATTTTTCCATATCATTTATCCAACCATCACAGCCAATTTGTCCTCCTATGTCTTTCGGAAGTCGTGTTGCATAAAAAATCAACATACTCTGCAGCTTCATTTGCATTATGCAGGATTTCATCGTGCCTTGGATTTGGAACATTATGTGGATATTTGTTTTGAGGGCCCTCTAAGTTGTGTGAATGCTCTATGGTTTTTTCTTATTCTTCTTCCATGAAGAAGGACGCTTCTTGATTATCCCAAGAATCCAAGGCAAGTTTTTCACAAAGTGCCCCACCTTTTAACAATTTTGTGGCTTAAAAGTCACATCATATTCCATAATCTTGGTCACCCATACAACTCTCTTCTCATTTATTTCCACTCGATGATGAAATATCTCACATTGGGATTTAAGACTAGAACTTTTATGGGGTTAGCAAGTAAGTATGCTCTTAAATTTCTTGAGATCTCTCATGATGGAAAATACTTTCTTCTCTAAATGGATATACTTGAGCTCAAAATCTTTCAGCGCTTGGCTGAAAAAGGCTATAGGTTTATCCAAGTCTTCATCATTCCTCTGTGTGAGAACCGTGATAACACTAAGATCAGCCCCATAGGTGTAAAGGATGAATTATTTTTTAAAATACAGGTTGATGAGTGTCGGAGCTTGGGAAATTATGGATTTTATCTTGGCAAAACTTTGTTTTACTTCGTGGTCCATTTGAAAGTTTTTCCTTTCTTAGTGTTAAGGTGATGGGATTGACTAATCCTATAAAGTTAGGAATGAACTTCCTAACAAAATTAATCTTTCCCAGGAAATATGAAGGGCCTTCTTGTGATTTGGAAAGGAGAGAGAAAGGATGGTAGAGATTATTTTAGGGTCAATCGAAATACCATCCTTGTTGGGCCTCAAAATATTGGCTAAGTGCCAAAGGGATCATGCACGCATGTGACCAAAGTGACAAAAATGGCGTTAGGCTAAAAGCACACAGGAAAAGGGTTTAAGTAGGGTTTAATAGAAACCACGATGCATGTGCAAGGCAAAACAAAGGATCTCAGGACTTAGCCATATTTGGCATTCTAAGAAGCACTGAGGAAAAACGTGACCCGACTAGGCGTGCGGAGTGGATAAGGTGCCAACCTAGAAAGAATATTCCACACATGGAATATTCTAAGGAAGACATCATTGCAGAAAGTGGAGAGCTTAGATCAAAACAAGCATGCTCCATTGGAGGACCATAGGGACACTTGGCATTCGATATGCTCCTAGATGAAGGCATGGTGGGGTGCTAAGCCTATTTATAGAGATTATCTAGAGAAAAGAAAAGACACACATGGATGGGGATAGAGAGAAGCATCAGGATCATCATAGAGAGGATGGAAGGTGAAGCTCTATGGGAATATTAGGAGGTTCTAGGGGTTGGGGTTCTCTTTAGAGGACTATAGAAATGGTAGTATATCTAGAGGGATGGGTCTGTGATAATCATTGTAATAAGGGAAGCATAACTAGAATTTCTATGCATGAGTTAGATCTATATTGATACATTTGGTTTATTATGACCCTTGTGAATGTAATGTGGTTACTGGAACTATGATCAATATAAATATATGTCTCTATTCTAAATATATTGTTCATGGGTGCAAACCCTAGTGTCTTTTCCTTATGTTATGAATCAGATATGCTCACTAGATGATGTTTCTCTTGTTATCTAAATGGGTATGTTGGTGTAATAGCTCATCCTATGCTCTCGAATGAATGCATGATCATTTACCTTTCTGCATCTAATTTTCTATCAATGGAAATATCTTCTCACAATGCTCACATAAAGGAGGGGCTCGGATGCCCACACGTGCCTCGGTGAGTGCCCAACACCCACGTTGGGTGATAGGCCAATGCACATGGGATTAGAGTGTTGTTTTAAGGGCACATAAAAATGACTACATCTTGGTTCCATTGCCGGGACCTCTTTTTGAAGTTGTTTGTGAGAATGATGCATGATGAAAAGTGCTTGACCTTGGAAATGTTGAAGCATGGTTTAAGAGCACGAGAGGATGAGTTTTCTCAAATATTTAGTATTGACCTAGTTTGATGCACACAAATGGGTAGAAGAGCACCTATATCATGAGTTGTATGAGACCTTCTTTTGTTTATTTTCCAATAGAGTTGTATGAAT
This sequence comes from Taxus wallichiana var. yunnanensis, assembly GCA_018340775.1. NCBI lineage: Eukaryota > Viridiplantae > Streptophyta > Pinopsida > Cupressales > Taxaceae > Taxus > Taxus wallichiana. The sequence continues at coordinate 342,743,755 of CM031243.1, read as the reverse complement.
GGCTCTCAACATATGCATCTAGATCAAGTTGGTACTATAGATCTCACGTGTGGACCCAAGATGAATATCAGAGGTTGTAGGATGATGTGGATTTGACTTGGACACATGTTGTTGATCATTGGTGGAGAAGAGTGTTGACTAGTTATACCCTAGAATACACTATTTCTACGTATTCTTGTCCAAAGGTTGCTTGAGTTTGAGTTCCTAAAGGAACCTAGGGGATCATTTTTGTGATCTATCCCATTGGCTATGAAGATATCTTGATCATTACACTGAGTTTGGAGGCATTCCCTATGGCCGTTAAAGCTTCTCTAATATTCTAGGGTGAGGAAGCTAGGGTGGAGGAAGATGGCAGACCTTACGGTGGAAAAGGAGAGGGAAGAGAGATGACTCAAGTATAGTGAAGCACATGAAAGGAATTTGGCTAGAAACGGTGAGAGGTTGGGAGTGATGGATTTATGGAGGCAAGACATTGTGGAGAAGGAATTGAGGTTCATGCAGAGGATGTGGAACATGAGCAGTTTGCTTACCCCATCTTGGCAAGCGCGGAGAAACCCCTTCATATTTTGATGAGAGTTTGTCACATGGAGAAAGGAGAGCCATCAGCACACATCTAAACCCACCTGGTGACCAACCCCTAGCACTTAGTTTTCCAAATCAAGAGATAAGTATTGCTAACCCAGTTGGTATTGGTGGAAGTGATCAATCTGCACCTAGGAGATATAATTTCTCATTTGGGACATCTATGGCCACAAAAAATTCTTGTGTTTGGAGGGATTTTTGGGAAAAGTGTGAGTACACAAATTTTGGGTATCACGTCTGGGAGTGGTGTGGATACACATCCGTAGTGAATAAATATCACAAACTATTGGCACGTTTTCGGAACATTGGGAATGCTAGGCAGACCACTTCAGGCCCATTACCAGGAGGTGAGATCTATAGAGGTGGATCTCGGAGGAATAGGACCTGTGGATCTAATGGATCTGGTGGAGGAGGAAACAACATTGAGGGAATCAAGGTTTTGGATTAGGAGGACAAGGGCCTCCCCACCTCCTTTAAAGTATTTTTGAGATGTCTTTCATCTACTAGATTACAAGGGTGTTGAGGATGTTGTAGAGCATGTACACAAGTGTGAATGTTATGGCATGAAGGGGATCACTACCCCGAGAGGAAGGAAAGTCAGTTTACAATGACATATTGCAGGATGTGCACATAGCTTGGTATCAAAATATGACCCCCATCAGACAAAGTGGTAGATTACACCACTCTGCGAAATGCCTTCTTAGTTGAATTCCATATCCTTGAGTTTGAATAGAAGAGCATTAACACACTAAAGGAGATCTAACAAGGAATGGTAGAGAGTGTGTGGGAATATGACACATTTCAAGACTCTCTTATCAAATCTATCCTATGATATTCACCCCTCTCAACATGCTCAAGTGGTTTGTTAGAGGATTGATAACACCATTTAGAAGAGAACTTTCACACAAGACTTTCATCAGACCCATGAGGCCTTGAGGCTACTCTTGCACACCGAGGTTGTCAAAAAGCATGATACTACGGTGTTATCCCTTCCTTGAGGCTCAGATTGTTATAATGGTGAAAGCAGCTAGAGAAGCTATCTGTGAACTCGATGCATGAGACTCATAGTGGTCTATGGTGCATGGATTGTGAGATAGAGGGGCATACAAAGGATAATTTCCTTAGAGATTGGTACACACCATGACAAAGTAGACTATGAAATTTTCCATGAAGATCATGATGCAAGTAGGTGCCCACTGCTTTAGCAGTGATGATCCATAAGAATGTGTCATGCTATTGTAATATCTACACCTCTACTACCCATGACACCAAGGATTGTAGGTTAATTGACCAGATACATGATGCCATTGATATTGGTGTGCACCAAACCATCCTCTCAAAGCAATTCCAAGGATGATGGTCATCACTTATGAAGGATGCATGCAGATGGTGGGGCATGTGGGAGAAGTTTCGAGAGGATTTTGTGGTCATGGTAACCACGAGGAGGAAGAAGTGAGTTCCTGCATGGAACTTGTTACAACTGTGGGTCTACAGAGCACTACAAGCACGAATGTCCTAATCTATTACAATGTTCATGGTGTGGAAAGAAGCATAAATATGAGGAGTTCTCTAAGTTATTTGAGCACATGAGCCAAGCAGCACCAAAAGAAAAAGGCAATGGATGGTGAGTATAAAGAAGGCCAATTCAATGGATGGATCCAAGAGTGGCGTGAGTCGAACTAGAACTGGTACTTGGTTATGATGCGAGATGAGGCTGCGCTGCATGAGGGGAAGTACCAAGGAAAATATTGCCACTAGTTGTTAGAGAAGAGGTGGTGCATGGAAAGTATCCAGACCCTACTCATCAAAAGGAGGTGTATCAAGAAACCATGGATGTGATTCAAAGCCTACAAGGAGAGATCTAGTGCCTAAAAGAGCAATCAAGATAGTTAGAGAAAGGAAGAATGTTGAGGCTCCATAGAAGGATCTGGATGAGGTTAGAGAAGTATGCAAGATGTTGAGGAAAGAGAATATCATTCCCTTGTTAGGGGAATGGTTATGGGAGAAGGTACCACACACTGAGAGAAGGGTGCAGAGGAGGTTCTACATGCCAACCTTCCTCCCCACAACCTTGATTATGACAAGGAGATTACCTTGAATGTTTTGTAGATGGGTGGCTCCTGAGAAATATTTTGATTGACATGGGCATGGAAGGTCAATGTTCTCACCCTAGATGCATGACATCAAATGGGAAGGCCCCATTACAACCATCTTCGAATGTGTTGTATATGGCTAACAAGATAAAGGCAATGCCCATTGGTGTCTTGAAGGATGTTGTTATCACTATCCAAGGGGAAAAGTTCACTGGGGATTTTGAAGTCTTGGTGTTAGCCAGGAAGACAACTTTCCAATGTTACTTGGGTGCCCCTGGTGTTACAAGAATAATGCCAACCTAAGGTTCAATAAGGGATACATAAGTTTTGAAAACAAGGAGGAGATAGGTCATCATCCCTTAACCGATGGGAAAGAAACACCATATATTGATCCCTTGGGAGAGAAATTCTCAACAGGATCTATGTGCACTCTATCAGGGACCCTGAGGTGATTCACCCTACAAAGGGAGTTATCCAGTTTGAAGATGCTCATTCCATGAGTGATACAACTAGTGTGGCATGTGAAAATTGGGTGCATAGGACTTATGAGTTAATTGGGTGACATGAAAGAAGAGGATCATGTAAGGGTAATGAAGGCACATTCATTTAAACCTAGGAGGGAAGAAATTGCCAAGTTACTCTGAGGGGCCAACCCTGATGATTTCTTGTGGGAAATGGAGGATCAATGGAGAAATGAGGTCAAAAGAAGAAGGATTCTCAGCTATAACTTTCTTGGGACCGCAACGTGCTGGTGGGTGACCCATCATGATAGCCTTCTAGAGTGGCATGAGGTGAGAATCACGTTCTCTGTAAGGTTCTCCCAAAGCAATGCACCCACTATAATACGAGACTACCATGGGAAGGAACCCACCTCATTTCACATCCAAGCATGTGAGAAAGCATGGATGGGAGGCACGAGGCCTTACCACCTTCCTTATGGGTGCATAAGCTATATTCCACCTTACAAGGTTATGCACATGCATGGTACATTCACTCAGAGATGTGCCACAAGATAGGAATTGGTAGGAGCTGATGGATGATCTCCTTCAAGCTTTTGAGTACCAGTACTAAACCATCAATGGATAAGGCATTGCAGGTTTTCAAGCACCTTACGATGGGAGATAGTGCTATGGTGGAGGATAGGATATTGGAACTATTGGGTGAACCTAGTCTGAGATGCTTTGATGAAGAAGAATCAGAAGAGATGTAACTTGAGCACACATGCATAGAGAAAGAAAAGGGAAAGATGGTCTACATAATAGATGGTGAAGAGATGGAGAGTTTGGATGTTAACCATACTGAAGGTACATGAAATTTTTGATAGTGCTTGATGAGCAAGTGCGTGCCTAACATGAACCCCTAAAAACAAAGAAGGTTAACATTGGTTTGGAGGTTGAACCTAAGGAGGCCACTATTAGAGACTATTGGTCGAAGAAGGAAGTTTTTGAAAATCATTGATCTCTTATGAGTTTTCAGGATTTATTTCCGTGGGTACCATGAGCTTAAAGGCATTCACCACTCCTTGGGGAGATGAAGATCAATTTGAAAGAAGGTGTGTGCCCAATCCGGAAAAGGCCTTATCAAATGAATTTGAATCTTTGCATCATCAAGGTTAAGGAGGAGATAGAAAAGATGATAACATCAAGCATCATTGAAGCTATGGAGGAATCAGAATGGGTAAGCCCCATGGTCATCAATATTAAAAAGGATGGAAGGATAAGGATCTACGTTGACTACAGGGACTTGAATGTGGTATGTGTAATTGATCCTTTCCCAACCCCTTTTACCGAGGAGATTCTAGAGGGAGTGGCCAGGTGCACGAAATCTATTCCTTCACAAATGGATTCTCAGGATACCATCAAGTTAGAATTGCCAAAGAAGACCAAGAAAAGATAACTTTTTCCACTGAATGGGGAATTTTTCCTATATGGTCATGCCTTTTGGACTAAAGAACGCACGGTTGTGTTTTCACGCATAGTGGTCCAGGCATTTCAGATTTTATCCATAAGTTTCTACAAGTCTACCTTGATGACTGGATGGTGTATGGACTAGTGAAAGACCATTGTGATAATTTGAGACTGATGTTTGAGAGATGTTGGTAGTTGAGGATATCCCTCAACATTAAGAAGTGTGTTTTTGCTACTCCATTTGGGACCTGTTGGGGCACATTATATGTAAGGAAGGTTTACTAGTGGATCCTACCAAAGTTGTTTATTATCATGAGGTTGGGGAGCCTACCAGTCAGAGTGTAATGTGTGGATTCCTTGGGCATATGGGATACTACCAAAATTTTATCAAAGGGGTATGCCAAGATCTCCACACCATTGGAAAAGTTACTAAAACACAAGAGTGCCTTTCACTGGGAGAGGTGCAAACTATGCGTGACATTTGACACTTTGAAGGATAGACTTGTCACTACACCCATATTATGGTTTCCCTCTTGGGATAAACCTTTCCATGTGCATGTTGATGCCTCAGGATAACCATTGGAGCAGTCCTAGCACAACCTGGAGAAGGGATTGTTGATCACCCCTTTTTTTTACAAGTAGGAAGTTGACACCAACAGAAAAAAACTACACCACTACTTGAGCACAAAGCACTTTCGATGATCTACACGCATACATATAAGTTCAGGAAGTATCTACTAGCAAAACCCTTCATATTTTACATAGATCACATGGCCTTGAAGTACTTGGTGAACAAGCCCATTTTGCAAGGGCACATATGTCATGGTGGGTCCTGTTATTTCAAGAGTTTGAGTTTACAGTTGTTGTGAAACCAGGAAAGAGTAACTCAAGGCTTGACCATTTGTCAAGAATTGACTCAGGGGAGGATGCATGAGAGCATTGAGGATGTTATGCTAGATGCACAACTATTTAGGTTGTGGCACATGCCCTTTGACTTAGAATATATTGTTGTGTTTCTCAAAATGGGTGTGGCACTAAAGGAATGAAAACTTTGGAAAGAAAACAATTAGCTATACGCATCATGCCCTACATGCTAATTAGTGAGACTTATACAAGTTAGGTCATGATGAGGTTCTGCATTGATGCGTGTTAGAACATGAGCGCATTGTAATCATGGAAGAAGCACATGGTGGGATTGTAGGAGGGCACTATGCAGGGAATGCCACCACATGGAAGATTCTACTCACAAGGATTTGGTGGGAAAGTATATACCAAGATTGCATTGAGTTTTACAAGGCATGTGACCATTTCAGTGCCTTGGAAAAGCCAGAAGATGGGATGAAATTCCCTTGAGGCCGATAGCTAGTGTAAAACCATTTGAAAAATGGGCCATTGATTTTGTAGGACCAATTTCACCTACCACGCGAAGGACTGGTTCACGCTATATCATCACTTGCACTGATTACTTAACAAGGTGGGTGGAGGTAAGCACTACAAGGGACTGATATAATAATGAAAACTACTAGATTCTTATGGGAGAACATAATCAATAGGTATGGATGTCCTTTAAGCTTGACTAGTGATAGGGGTACACATTTTTTGAATGAAACAATCAGATTTTGTTGGCAGAATTCATGGTGGCCCATCATAAGACTACCCCCTATCACCCACAAGCTAATGGAACTATTGAGGCATTTAACAAAATTTGAGTCACACGTTGATGAATATTTGTGATGTGGGAAGACAAGATTGGGATGACAAGGTATCATCCATCCTATGGGCATACATGACAACCTATAAGAGGTTGAACAAAGCCACACCATTTCAATTGGTGTTTGGCATGGAGGAGGTTATTTTTCCAATTGAATTCATGTTACCATCACTATGTATATATGCACATGAGGGAGGGTTAGCTAATGAACAAGCAATTCAAGAGTGCATGGAGAAGTTAATGCATTGGATGAAAGGTGATCACTTGCTAGATGGAGTCAGAAGATTGAAAAGGCATAAGATAAAAGCATGGCATGATCGCCATATTAAAAGAAAACAATTCAAGGTTGGGCAGATGGTTTTGTTATATGATTCCAAGTTTTTTGCCATCCTGGGAAACTGAAAGTCCATTGGTTAGGGCCATATATCATCTCATACATCCTTGACTTCAGTGCACTTTCTAGTTACAAGCACTAGATGGAATGAGGTTACTAGGCCATTTCAATGGGAGTAGGTTGAAGCCCTACTATAAATAAGTCTTCCTTGTGTTTGTAAATAAGGCAATATTTCTAGTTAGCCTAGGATTTCCTTTTATGCATTTCTTTTCCTTGTGTTTCCCTTTCTCATTGCTTTTTCTCTTCTTTTTGTGTTGTTTTATGTGCCTTGTGCATCGTAACCACTTATTTCTTTCAAAAGGATGTGTATGCATAGAGGACCACATTTTTTTAGTGTGGGGTGGAATGGTGCAAAGTGAAATAGAAGTTGGTAGTGAAAGTTGTGTTCTTATGGCCCAGATTTAAAGATAAAAAGTGCGTAAGGTAGGAGAGCACATGTGGAAAAGGTGGACAAGAAATTTTGGTGTCAAGATAGCTTTACAAAGACCACGTACAAGGGATGAGAAGTGCATGAACAACATGAGGTAGGCGAGGGTAAAAAATCAGGTCAAGGGCAGAAGAAGTGCCTTCGGTGTGCAAGACACGCAAGAAGAGTCTTGGTCGTAAGGATTTTTGCATGCCATAAGGTTGTAAGGATTTTTTCATAGGATTGGGCGCATGGGAAAGAGCACTTAAGATCAATTTAGTGGAAAAAATCCACATTTAATGCTAAGTACATTAGTAGGTGGCATAAAATTTATTACGGGAGATAGGTAAAAAGCTATAAGTAAAGGATCAAGCACACTATTATTTACCTTGTTATCATGATATTGAAGAAGCTCTTTCAAATAGGGCATCTATGAAGAAATATTTGTGTGAAGGAAGAATCGTAATAATCTGAGTGCATGACTAGGGTGATCTGCAAACCAGAGTGGAAGGAGTACATAGGCATAGGGAGGTTTCAGTGGAGTACACCATCTTGTGGAAGAGTTTTCTAGGTTAGGGTTTTAGCTAGGGCACAGAGTAGAAGGATTCTTTCACAAAGTTGAGCCACATATTTGAGCAGAGTGAGGAAGAGGAGAAAGGAAGAGTTTTTTTAACCCGATAAGAAGATGGCACCAAAGAAGGAAACCATCTCACCAAAGAAGGGTAAGGGCAAGGGAAAACAAACTGCCACCACCAATTTTAATGAGGAGTGGTATGCAGAGATGCAATACCCATATGGGGTGTTACTTTGAAAAGAATGGGTATCCCATGTGAGGAAGATGGTCATGAGTGATTATAACATCCGCACAAAGCACCCATAAAGAAGGAGATGACATTAGAACTAGTTTTCCCAATGGATAATAGGACACCAGAAGGAATGCCAATCTATGATGATAAGTAAAGGTAAAGATGGAGAAGGTCAAGTTGTTATAACTCTATGAGTTGCCCTATTTTGGAAAACTGAGTGTCTATACCAATGGTTGATGTCACGTGTACACGAGGACCACTTCTACTTTAAGCCAAAAAATGCAATAACTCCTCAACTTATATCTAAATTTACTGGCCTTGTTTATGAAGGGGAGCCATTAGATGATGACTTGGAGGATAAGGAAGCCATTAAGGAGACAGTGGAGGCTTATGATTATAAAAAGGGTTCACACTACTTTGATATTTCTATATCCCCACCCATGATGAGAATGGTCACACTTGGTTATCCAAGCTTGAATGGGAAAGAAAGGTGGACATAGATAAACAAGGCCTAGTTAAATGTGTGTGGAAGATTTAAGAAGGACCATATACTATATATCTTCCTTCATTGCAGAAAAGAAATCATCATTACTGTCATGCATGAAGGAGAGAAGATCATGTTTGGCAATGTCCTCCTCACCATCATCTTCTCGGAGATTGGAGTGCCCATGGGCCAGAGAAGTTTGTATGGGAAGTATCCTGATGAAGACCCTCCCCACAAAAATTTGAAAAATACACTTGTGACACCATGACGGCCACCCACAAGGCGCACCTAGAGAAATGGTACAAGAGAATGTGATGACATTCGGGTTGAATGGAGAATACCCAAAAATTTCTAGCACTAGTAGATGGAGAGAGCTTGAGTTTCTATCTATCAACATTTTTGCATTGGTAGGTTCACTCTGTTAGATGGGACCAAGAGCCCATGGTGTACACTACCCTTCTCTTTCACTGCACAATATTTCCAAGAGGGGTCAATCACTTTAAGGAGGCCAAAAGACTAAGGTTCGACCTTAGTGAGGTGGACCAAGACCACCGCGAGCTACGCAGAAACTAGGTATATCCCAAGAAGCATGCTTATGTGGAGAAGTATGTCTCCCATGAGGTGCACATGATGAAAAACCGTGATGCTTTCCAATTGCTGGAAGGACCGCAACGAGGGTATACTTATGAATTAGGCCAAAGTATGAGAAAGGTGCCTACTTGAGAATGATGTCTCCATCCTAGAAGACCCCACTAAAAGGAAGAAGGCCACACCAAAGAAGAGGGAAAGAGAAGAGACCCTGGAGAAAAAGGTGCCAGAGAAGAAAGCACCAAGTATGCAGCCAACACAATCTGGGGCGCAGAGTCAGGTGCCAAGCCAAGTACATATGCTCATGGAGAAGAAGAATCCCATAAGGAAGGAAAAGAAAAAGATCACCTAAGGAAGAGGTTCCGCTGAGCAAGAAGAGTCTCCTCATAAGGAATCACACTAAGGGAATCACCTACTGTGAAGGAAGAGAGAGGAAGAGTCTCCTATACTAGTCACCGAAGAAGAAGAGCAAAAGATATCGAGAGGGGGAGACTCGAAGAAGAAATAGAGATCTTGGAGGCCTACAGAGGTGAAAGAGATGATGATGAGCATGAAGAGGTTCAAGACCATCCTGTGTACGATGTACATGATTTAGAAGAAGAATAAAATGAAGAGAAGGATGGAGATGAAGAAGGCACTCAAGGAAAAGGAGAGAGTGAAGAGGTAAATACTAAGGATCAAGGAACCCCAACCTCACCAAGGAGCAGATAGAAGAGGCCATGAAAAGAGAAGTAGTGGGCATAATAGAGAAGTTAGTGGAGTAGGAAGTGGAGCAAAGCGTTGATGAGATACTCAAGGAGATAGAGGAGGAAAGCATAGGAAGGAGTATGGAAGCATGGGTGGAGATCCCAGCCTAGCAGTGAGCTTTCCAAAAGCAATGTGCATGGGAGGAAAAGGTGTGGTAGTGGTGCAAGGGAAAGGGATGAGCTACATAAATGATCCAAGTAAGGTATTACATGTGCATGCTTCTAGAGTACCATGCCTACATAGACCAACTCATTACATGGTCTTCATTCGAGGAAGAGGGCACATACCCCAACTAGAAAATGCTATCTTGGGCATTTGAGTCCCACATCGATGAACCTGAGTTCAAAGTAAGCCAAGGGGTGCTGATGAAGGTACCAGAGAACAAAGGAATAAACCCACTGGTGAATGCTCAGTAGTTTTCGATGAGAAAGTCTGCAATGCACTCAACAAGGTGTCGGTTGAGGTGGAGGCAAGACTCTTCGGGAGGAATGATAGGGTGAGATTCCTAGAAGGAGAATTGGAGAAGAAAATGAGGAGCTCATTAAAAGAGCAAGGATATGAAGTAGGAAGAGCTGATCAATGCACAGCTAAGTTAAGGCAGAGCTGAAGGAGGAAAAGGAAAAGGTGTGAGGTATACAAGAAAATTGAGATGATTACAAATGTTATTGTCTTGAAGCATCCAGATCTGAACCCACCTAAAAAAAATATGAGTCGACCTTGTAATGCTTGGAAGACTTGACTCACATCCTTATGATGGAAAGGTGACCACTCACCTTAGAGTCAACAAAAGAGGCATTGCATGCCAGGAGAAAGAGGAAAAGCATAAGGTTGTGGAGATAGTCACTTGGTACACTAAGCTCCTTGCCACTATAAAGACCACCACACGGATAGTTGAAGTTTCTTATGATAATTACACTGACAGAGATAGAGTAACAAGCATTCTAGTTGCTACACATGAGGTAGATCTCAAGGAGTTTTAGGAGAAAAATAAGGGAAACAGGGTAGAGCGGGATAAGATCCTAGCCGAAGTAGAGAAGAAGTCAGAAGCCATCGAGACCTTATGGGGCTCATCAAAAACCGGCTTAAGGAATTATATCCCCAGATCACCCATAGGATGGATGCACTAGACGACCTCAACAAGCAATTGAAAACATTGTGAGCATGTTGAATGCTAAGGGTGATGAACTAAGTTTTGATGAGGTAAGCACCCTAGTAGGTGACCTCTGTCAATAGGCATAGGGTGAAGTGGATGCCTAGGAGAAGATTGAGGTAAGATATAAGGAAGGATTTCCCACTCATCCTTCAATAATAAACAAATTCTTCTTCATTCCTCCATTCTTTATTTCTTCCATTTCTCATTCTTCATTCCTTCATTCTTTATTCCAACCATTCAAAGTCCCACCATTATTTATTTCTTTGAAGAGAGGATGTTTCGAGGATGGAGAAAAAGCTTAGTGTGGGGTGATGTTGGGCCTTAGAATATTGGCTAAGTACCAAAGGGCACATGCACAGGGACTAGTGAGGAAAAGGGCATGGGGTAAAAGCACACATGACAAGGGTTTAAGAAGGGTTTAGTAGAAACCACGGCGCACACAAGTAAGGTAAAAAAGGATCTCAAGACTTAGCCATATTCAAATTCCAAGAAGCACTGAGGAAAAACATGACCCGACTAGGCATGCGAGTGGATAAGGTGCCAGCTTGGTGACTTTGGTGGTCAAGGAAAGAATATTCCACGCATGGAATATTCCAAGGAAGACATCATTGAAAAAGTGGAGAGCTCGGATCAGAACAAGCATGCTCCATTGAGGACCACAGGACACTTGGCATTCGATCTGCTCCTGGAGGAAGGCATGGTGGTGGGTGTTAAGCCTATTTATAGAGATGCTCTAGAGAAAAGAAAAGACACACATGGATGGGGATAGAGAGAAGCATCAAGATCATCATAGAGAGGATGGAAGGCGAAGCTCTGGGAATATTAGGAGGTTCTAGGGGCTGGGGTTCTCTTTAGAGGACTGTAGAAATGGTAGTATATCTAGAGGGATGGGTCTATGATAATCATTGTAATAAGGGAAGCATAGCTAGAATTTCTGATGCATGAGTTAGATTTGTATTGATACATTTGGTCTATTATGACCCTTGTGAATGTAATGTGGTTACTGGAACTATGATCAATATAAATATATGTCTCTATTTTGAATATATTGTTCATGGGTGCAAACCCTAGTGTCTTTTCCTTATGTTATGAATCAGATCTGCTCACTAGATGATGTTTCTCTTGTTATCTGAATGGGTATGTTGGTATAATAGCTCATCTTATATGCTCTCAAAATGAATGCATGATCATTTACCTTTCTACATCTAATTTTTGTCAATGGCAATATCTTCTCACAATGCTCACATAAAGGGTTTTGAATACAATTTTATATCGATCCTCTTCTCTAACTTTGATTTGATTGAAACCCGAGTAGCCATCAAGCATAGAAAATATTTTAGATCCTACTACCATTTGTAAAATTTGTTCCATTAAGGGAAGAGGATAATGATATTTCAAGGAGGTCTTATTCAAGTACCTAAAATCTACACAAATCCGACTTATCAAATTTTCTTCCTAACTGGGACCAATTTAGCCACCCAAAAGGATTACTTAATGGGGAATATAATTCTTTCCTTAATGATCTTTGTTAACTCTTTCCTCATGAGGGGCTCAATCTCGGGGTTCAAGTTGGTAGTTGTTTCTTTCTAATTATCTTGGTCATGGGATCAAGATTTATAGTATGATGAATGATGTCAAGTTAAAAATCTCTAAGGTCTTAGACATTATGAAAACTATGAGACAAGAAAATAAAATTTTATTCTTTATCTTGATGACACACCTTTCTAAGCAACAAATCTTTACCTTATACAATGGTGACTAGTTTCTAGTGCTCTCAATTCATGGATATGATTTTATTTTTCCCCATTGATCTCATCATTAGGATTGAATATGACCTCAAGAGTTACCAACCCTTTAGGTAACTTTTTAGTTCACATTTGGATGATTTGATCACCATAACTCCCAAAAACTAGGTTGTAAGCTTGGAGAAAATTTGACGTCATTTTAGATGAAATGAACTATATTCTAATCATTTTCAAAAAATTTCTAGATGAATTCATTATCTAGGATGGATGGTATTGCAACCATTTTTACATGTTTCTTATCTTGGGACAAGGTTTTACGTAGGGGAAAACTATTAGTCAAGGCCACCCTTTGATATGATTCCTTGTTCTACTTTTGTGACACTAGTTAAAGGTTGATGGCATCAAAACTCTCTAAAAGGTCCTAAACTTAGTGCCTATAAGCTTTCAAAATCTTATTCTTAGCCACACACTTTCCTATGAATTGGTGGATGACTAATTCAATATCTTCATATATCAACAAGGCCTTGATTTTTCTCTTTTTCATATTGAGAAGACCATGAGCCAATGCCTCATACCCCACCATGTTGTTTGATCTTGTAAATTATAGCCTATGTGAAAATAAGAGTTTTTTTGGGAGACAAGAACTATGTCTGCTTCAACTCTATTTATGCTTCTAGAAGCATGAAAGAACATTTCCCATAAACTATAAGTATCATTGTATTCATTGTGTGACATGGGATTGTGAATTATTCTTTATGGATACAATAGGTTCCTAGACCAGGTCTTCACGGTTGTATCATAAAGATTAAACTCATAATTTTCTTTAGCCCACCCATCAAGTATAAGATAGATAATTGAATGATATGAATTAATTGTCTCGATGGAATCATGATCATTACTCACTTATCCTTGGACCACGTAATTTGCATTTATAGGACTAGGATAATGAACTTCAACATGATAAGCTGAGATGGGATCAAATTTAAATGTAAACCCATACCTTGTTCTTAATATCATATGAGACCAATATGAAGAAAGGTATCCACCCACTTTGGTTGTGAAAATCTTGAGAGGAAGAGGGAAAATAGAGGTATAAAGTAAATCATCAAGATTTCTTGTATTATGGTTAGGCTTGGGAAAACAAAAAGAGTCAACTCTATATCCTTGATCACACCTATAACTTGTATTATAGACCCATCAAATTGTAAGATGCCTTTTGCGGTGGTTTGTATTCAATTACTAAGATATCTATAATTTTCTTCGGCTTGACTAAGGTAGTGGCTTCAGAATCTATCATGCAATTGCGTAAAATGTTTTTGCCAAAAATCATATATATATATATATATATATATATATATATAAAGGAGGATATTTGATAGTTACACTCACATTTCTTCCTTGGGATGATAGATGTTGACCACAAAATCTTATTTGTGCATGATAGATCGAGAAATGGAAGTTTCTTCAAGGATTTTTGCAAGAGATCCATTTGAGATGAGATAGATAAAGCATCCCATATTGTGACATTCAAGTTTGTCCTTTTCATCTACTCAACAATGTTGAGGGGAATACCCATGGCCTTTTGCAACAAGGGAACAACATTATCCTAACTTGTTTCATCCTCAAAGTCTCTTTGGATGCTAAAATTACTTTGTTATGTGGATATATTTCAAGTTGTAGGTTTTTCCTACCTTGAAGAAATTATTTGACGCATGGGTATACCGGGTTCTATGAAATTTATAGAGCATGCAAGTTTTCAATTTTCTATGGATATTGTTTACTTTACGGATGCTCAATGATCCGTGACTAACTAGATGAAAAATAAATTCTACTTAAGTCTACATATTGACTTTAGTTGGGATGCGAGACTTGGAGACAAAGGGTGAAACATCCATCTCAATATACCTTCAATTTAACCTTATGTGATCAACAACATGAATTTGTGGCATGTTTGAATGGTCCACAACCAGTTAATTGGACAAAAATATTCAAGTCCAAAAGCATGAAGTTGGGCTCCGGAGAGAATTCTTGTATCTCTTATGTAATGATTTCTCTTGGAGTTGTGGCTTGTTCTTTTCGCTGATAAAATAGAACTTTCAACATGAGATATTTATCCCATAAAGAAATCATTCTAGCTTCACTCACATACTGGTTATGAGGTTGATCACAAGGATAACACCACTCAAAACCTTGGGTCATATTATTTTGGACTCAAACAATGGATTTTCTCAAGCTAGGAGATGATGAGGTTTGCGGGTAGGATTTAGTGGTCTTCTTGGTGGGTAATTTTTTCGAATATCCGTTTGGGTATAGAGTTCCTTATTGTGGATAACCTTGAGGAGGATTAAGGTAAATTTTTGGGGTTTGAGTTTGTTACCTCTTAAGGGAAACAATTTCATTTATAAAAATTTTAAAGTGGAAACTAAGGCTTTCAATTATTCTTGCTTCATGGAGGAATCAGATGTGGACACGAGATGATGAAGCGATTGGTTGAGGAATGGGAGCAATGGTAGGTTGGGTACTTTCCATAAATTCGGGAAGATGAGAATTGACAATTTGGGGGCTAATGTACCCACTTGGATCAAAACATTTTCATCCCTAATGGATATTGCATAAGAATTTGGTAATTGGATAACACCCATAAACTAAATCATTACTGCTATATCAAAATTCAAAGATCTAAGAAAATACAAAAATTCACCTTGAGAAGTTGGTCTAAGAAGGATTGGAATTTTATGGGTGTCGTTATTCCCTTCATTTAATCAACTCTTTGTTGATGTCATATTCAAACCAAGGGTGGTGTCCGAAGCTATATGCAACAAGAAATCTTAGTGATCTAGTAATTGACGGTAGGTATTTGTTTTCTTTTTATATTTTTTGGGGGATTTTCTCAATGTCTTGAGGATTCCTTGGCTAAAACCTTATTGAAATCAAACTATGAGAACTTGTTGGAAGTAAACACTCTCTGCAGAAATAGATTGCTGGAAATAAACACACATTTGCAAAATAGAATAGATTGTTGTAAGTAAACACACATTATAGAAATGAACACACTTGCTTTGGAAATAAACACACAATTTGAGAATGCTGAAAGTTGATTTCAAAGAAAGAAGAATCTAATCTATAACACTGCAGGAAAAAGTATACAATAGATTTCAACTTGAGTAATCAAAAACATTTACAGAATTAATAGATCTAATTTTCTCTAGAAATATAAATACCAATAAAATGAAGATCCTGGTTCTTGGAAGAGTGGGCCCTTACTCCACCTTGAAACAAGATTTGACAACTTAATATACTCTCAAAACAGGAATGACTATTTTATTGATAAAATGTTCTGCATTACAAAAATGTACTATCTTTTTTTTTTTTATGTATATATCTCTCTATATATTTATCTATCTACAGGTCTGCATATATATACTTCTTCCACAGGTGTATTTACAGCCATAGTTTTCCTACCGATTCAGATAGAACCGAATTGTGCCCAAAATAGATGTTGAATTGGATCATGGCTAGACGTACTCTTTGTATGATAGTTATCCCTGGATCTGTGAGTATGAAGAATCAAAAATCTTCTAATATGCTCCTGATTGAAAGGATTGTTGATTGAGGAATCACCAGATGTTGTTGGAATAAATAAATTCTCATTGGTTCCAAAACTTTAGAGAAGTTCTGAAACTAAAGGAAATCGTTCCAGATCTAAGTGTGAAGGTTCCGGAGCTACATGTAGGAGTTCCGAACTAAGTCCAAAGTTCGAAACTAAGTGGTAGAGCTTGTAATCGTGTAATGGAGTTCGGAACTAAGTCTGAAAGTTCGGGCGAGCGATATTGAAACCAATGCTTTCAAAAACATGCCGACCACTTCATACTTTGTTATTTTGACTGATTGTGACCTGTTTTATTACAAAACTGAACTTCCAAAGCACTTAGTTAGGAATTATAGAGTTTTTAAATGTTATAACTACGATAAAAAAAGATGGATAATTACATCCAAACTTATATTAGATAAAACAAAAGTCACAAAATGCAATCAATCTTGATAAAAAGGAGAGTAAAATAAGATCATTTATTATACATTAACGAGACATATTTTGGCCTCATAAGAATTCTTTCCCATGTTTTCTAGAATATAAAGTTCAAATCTACCATAAGTTTGCTTGGATCCCTCTCGATGGTGGTTAACGCTTGAGAAGAGAGATGTTACCCACCTTCTCATCAAATTCGACAGAGGGCAATTTTGAGCTCTCCCAAGTACAAATTGAAAAGGCCAAGAAAATTCTATACCACTAAAAATCCTTTCCTTTGAGGGACGAATCAAAAATATGCACCACAACATCATCCTCCATGACTATGTTTACTAAATAGATGTTTGAAATGTCTTGAATATGCTCCATGGGTGTGTTAGAGTTTTCATCTATGAAGAAGGGGATGCTCTTTAATAAGGCTAACAATATATCATGTTGAGCAACCAAGAGCAACATAATACCATCACTAAAGATTATGAATGAAAAGTTTCTTTAATGCACCATGAGGGGAATGGGCCTTAAACTTATGATTGGAAAAGGAAATCGTATACCAGGAGGTGAAGTTGAAACACTTTTGCTTGGAGGCAACATGGACTACTTTTTTCCTTCTTCTTTATAAAGAGAGTCGTAAGTTGTTAGGAATGAGGTTATAAAAAAACATTTAAAATATTTATTCAAGAAAAATATAACATGAATTAAATGCAGTAAAATAAATTCCACAGAGGTAATATTTAACGTGGAAAACCCCCAAGGGGTGAAAACCACAAAATAAATATATTTACATTTAACCGAGAAAAAATTACAGTCCAAATCTCCCTCCTTGCTCCTCTCCAAAATTCACTGTGTGAATACATTTGATCATGCCACATGATCCATTTATTTGACCCCATGGGTCATGAACAATTAAGTGATAGGTTGTGTCTTTTTACAAAGCACCTCAATTTAAATATTGATTAAGAATAATCAATTAAACATAAACAACCTAGTTTATATTAAATAATTAAGAATATAAATATTCCTAATTATTTAATTATAAACTAAGGTTTATAAGCACTTAATATTATGTTTTAACACTCCCCCTTAATATTAAGCGGGAACATATGCCAACATTACTTGTTTATACAACATGATTTACAAATCTAAAAACCATAACGAAGGTTTAAGCTAGCATATCACATTTGAAGGATTTATACACCTTCATCATTCTCATCTTACCTTTTGGTACAAAAGGATTTGGAATCTATAAATTAGTAGTGAATGATTTAGGCTAAGCATGATTTGTGAGACTACATCTCATAGTTTTTCATGGAAAGTATCTCAAACAACATCTCTAAGAGCATTTTATAACACAAGAACCTCCTTTACAATGGATGCAACACCCTGTACTATACACCATAAACTATAAATAAGTCTTCTTGGTGTTTGTAATAAGGTAGTATTCCCATTTAGTATAGATTTCCCTTTCTATATTTATTTTAATGTATTTCCTTCTTCATCTCTATGCTTTGTCAATTTAGTTTGGTGTTTTGTGTAATCAGCACATTTGCGCATTGGTAGCTAATTACAATCTGAAGTATTTTTATGCACAAAGGACTACACATACCATTGGTGTGGGGTGATTTTTATTCAAAAATAGGTACACATGAGAACATATTGTTACAGGTGCTATTAAAAAATGGAAGAGAACTGCTAGAAAGAAGAATACTCCTAAGAAAGACCATAGCTGGAAATAAATGAATGAACAGTATAACGCGAGGTAAGTGGCGACCGTAGAAACTACTAGAGGAAGGCACATTGGTGAGGCACTTCAGCGCATGAATGCGCATAGAAGGAGGTCTATAGAAAGAAGGTAGGAAGGCACACTAGAAGGTTATAACTGTGGTGCATAGGTGTATTGTGTAGAAATTAGGAAAATGGTCAATCAACGAGAGGATAAGTGGTAGGTAAAGGAGCAATAAATGTAATAACTTTTAGCAACTCTATATAAATACGTGATGCGTGTTCATTTCTACCTTTGCGATCATAAGTATTCGAAGTGAGCTAGTTACGGCCAAACCAAGTAAATGTGTTGAGGTGCAGAGAGTTGTGAAACTAGGCATGGAGAGCAGATTTGTGCACATAAGTTGCTTACATCCCCATTGGAGAAGGGTTTAAGTGAAGCAAAAGCATTAAGAAGGAGCTAGGGCATGTGGTTTTGAGCTAGGGCACATAGTTTCGAGCTAGGGCATGCGGTTTTGAGCTAGGGCATGAGAGCTTACTCGACAGAGGAAAAATGTGAGATTTTTACCATGGCACCAAGGAAAGCACCTGGAGCAGGAATGAAGGGGAAGAAAAAGGTGGAAATCGAGGTCAAAGATGCTCCCAAGAGTAATTTTTAGAAATGCAGTATCAAAAGGAGTGATCATCGGATGGGATTGGGATTCCCATATCCGTAGATGTAAAGTAAGTGACTACAACCACCGCACCACCAATAACAAGGGAGAGTTGGATGCATTATTGAATAAGAAGACCAACAAGTGCATGGTGGATGACATGCTAGTGTATGACGATGTTGGGGAGAAGTTTCTCAAGAAGGTAGGGGTGTATCAATTGTATGAACTCCCATATTTTGGAAAACCATAAATTTTATACCAATGGCTTATGAGTAGAGTCCATGAGGAATTTTTCTATTTTGTTGGACGATGGGTAAGGATCACCGTGCCTTTGATTGCTACATTGACAAGACTGAAGGGCATAGGGATAGAGGTTAGTAGTAATCTAAATGATAAGAAATTTATTATAGCTATAAGAAAGGAGTTGGGATATGCAAATGGTCATGTGGAATGGAAATCTACAGATTAAGGAAGTACCCTATGGTGCAGGCAATTGCACATCTTCTCACTAAGCTGAATGATTAGGAGAGATGGTCACAAGTAAATACCATGTGGCTACATATTGCAAAGAAAATGTCACAAGGATAAGTGTACAAATTAGTTGGCTACATAACATAAAAAAAATATTGAGGAAGTGTGCACATGTGAAAAGATAAGTTTTGGCGCTATCCTATTATCTCTTGTGTTTTTAGAAATTGGAGTGCCCAATGGGCCAAATAACAAAATTTGGGAATACCCCGAGAAAAGAAGTTCATTGCAGATATGTTTGAGAAATATTTGTGTGAATGAACAATGAGTGGCCCATTCAAACAAAGGGAAGAACTATGGTATGATCAACTCTGTGTGGCCTTTGAGGAGGAATGGTGTATTCCAAAGGAGTTACCCTTAGTAGTGGGCAAGGCAGTGCAGTTCATGGTGTATCAACATTTTTGCATCGCGTGGTTCACAATGAAGGATGGGACGTGGAGTCCTTGGTGAAAATTTCCATACGCCTTCATAGCAAACTACTTCTAAGCAACAATGTACATAGGTTTCTTGATGTACATTGGTTGAGCTACAACACGGACAAGGTAGACTATGACTACCATACTCTAAGGAAAACATATGTTTATCCAGGCCGGTCTACTGATGTTATAAGCATGAAGTCTGGTAAGTTTGGCTAGTGGGGACAGTGGGGCCACGCTTATCTATCTTCAGTCAAGCCTAGGATGGAAAATGGAAAACATGTGGAGAATGAGTTCATGCTTCTAGGGCTGCCTAAGGGTAAACACATAGTTGAAAATGTGGCAGCTCTAAATCCTGTCTCAACCATAGAAAAAGATGAGGAAGAAAATATCAATGGCGATAGTGGAGGATTGGACCATAGAGGCAGAAGGTAGCCCATAGACAAAGTGGAAATTGAGCGCGCAGATACTCCCCACGACACAAAGAGGGGAGGAAGAATTGGAAATGGGTATAGTCCATGAGGAATTATAGTTTAAAAAGGTGTTCAGAAGAACCCGAATTCAAGGCATAGGAACATCTCAACATGTATGAAGGTCACCTTGAATCTCCCCTCAAGAAGAAGCACTCGGGGAAAGAGAAGAAGAAAGTTAAAGCTTAATGAGGAGGAGGAGGAGTATGAAGAGAGCACGCTAGGAACCTTAGTCCACTGAAGATGTGGAGGAAACCCGAGATGAAGAAATGTGAGATGAAGAGGAAGGGGTGAAAGAAGTAGAAGAAACTATGCAAGAACAACCCAGTGTGCCCATTATGACTCAGGTAGGAGAAGGACCAACTCCAGACCTTGGCGCCTAGGTTCCTAAGGGGATAAGGAAAAAAAGAGAGAAATCAAGTGAAGAGTATGTTGTCCCTAGTATGGGCTATACTAAGGACACAAGAAAAATCATCCACGCTTGGTTTCAAAGCACTATGGGCCTTAAGGAGTTATATGGGTAAGAGATGATGGATCTAGATATGGCCACTACACACATAAGGAAGTAATTATCCTTGTCCATGCAGACTCATATGGATGAACCATATTTTGATGTGTTTGAGGAATCTTGTGTCTTGTAAAGAGTGAAGAAGGCACCCCAGAGTAGGAACATAACAATACAACCCACTCTAATGTATGATGAGTAGCTCAGTAATGCAATGGTAAAATTATCTACTGAGATGGCATGGAGAAAATTTGATAAGGTCACCACCATTCGAGTGCTTGCTTGAAGATAACAAGGCTAAAACTACAGAGATAACACATTTAAAGGAAGAGAAGGAATGAGAACAGGAAAATAATGAGGCCTTCATTAGCATGGTGGAGGAAATTGGTGATCACATCCTTAAAACAAGGCCTCATCTAGAATCTCAAGTTCCAGAAAATTTTCCTTCTCATTATGCATTATGTGTGCACTTTGGTCAATTTGGTGTTAGATGATGGACCAATTTAGATGCCCACACTAAAAGATTCTGAACAAGAGGCAGAGAGAGCAAGGGCCTCTATGGTTAGGAAAATTTCAACTTATGAGGTGTTGCTCCAAACTTTGAAGGATGAGCTAAAGAAATCCAACCAAGCTCTCAATTTATGTGCAACACCAGAAGCAGTAATAAGGATAAGAAATCTAGTTGAAGATAATGAAGTTAAG
This sequence comes from Taxus wallichiana var. yunnanensis, assembly GCA_018340775.1. Lineage (NCBI taxonomy): Eukaryota > Viridiplantae > Streptophyta > Pinopsida > Cupressales > Taxaceae > Taxus > Taxus wallichiana. The sequence goes on along the minus strand of CM031243.1, from coordinate 342,722,119 downwards.
TATCGATGAAAGATGAGACACTAGGGCGCGAAAAATATTGGCACTTGGTGAAACAAAAGTGCGAGGCCATTATGAATGCAGTCAAGATCCACACAAAGAGAGGATTAATGAGATTGGGAAGCTCATAGCACAAAAGATGGACCTCTTGGAAGGAATGATGTTAGGTATGGATAATGTTGTCCGAATACTATAGAATGAGAAAGAAAAGATTACTCAGGATGAACTGGATGCCATAGCCACAGATATTCTAGAGAAGACAAGGACCATGCTAAATAAATGGTAGACATTAGAGGCTGAGATTAAAAATGAATATCTAGATCTAATCCTCCCAGTTAAAGAAGAAGGTGTTGTAGAGTGAAAATTCATTCTTTTGTACAATGTTTATTAATTCTTTCATTCCTTATTATTTATTATTGGGAAAATTAGAAAGAATTCCCATTTCTGGGATGACAATGTACTTTAGTGTGGGGTAATATTGACCAGAAAATTTTTTCTCTATAGAGAAGACACACAAAGTATGTATGTGCGGGAACAAGGCACATTCGAAGGTGCATGAAGATAGGGAAGGAAACGCATGCCAAAACACTTTGGCTCGGAACTTATCCATTTTTATGGATAAGGGATATTTTTGGAGATAGCGTGTGGAGCACACAAATAGATGAAGACTTGCACTACACACAATGATCTTTTGGGAACAAATGACTATTAAGCGCCATGTATAGTTTAGGCTAATAATAAGATTTCTTCTTAGAGTTAATTGTAAGACATCTATTATTAGAACACTTGCATGTGTGCATGCTATTGTAAAGGCACATGACTATTATCAGCATGTGACCTATTTTGAGAAGTGCATGGGAAGTGAAGGGAAAGTCCCCACCTCTATAAATATGTATTGAATTGTGTAGTTTAGAGAGAGTGAATTATTGTAGAGTTATGTTGTTGATCTTAATACACGCATGACTCATGGAGATACTTTATAGTGTAAGAAGCTTTTGTGTTTTACAATGTTTAATGCAATGGAGTATATTGGCTGGATAATGGTGTTAGACATAATTGAATCTAGTTCTTGTATGGTTAGCCTTATTATAGTTATTGTTTAGTTCATGATTCTCTAAGATCTAGATTTGGTTTATGCACTATGAAATTTTTATGATTAGTTATGGATCTGAATATGTATTATCATCATCACACTAACATCCTACACAAGTAACTCTAAAGAGGGCCAGGTACCTTTGCATGCTTTGGGTGAGCACTCAACTCAAGTTGAGTGATGTGCCAATGCACTTGGGTTTTCTACGAAAATTCTAGGATCCATCACGGTGCTTGAATAGTCATACACATAGATCGTGCTAAAGACATGGATCTAAAATGAGCCAGTGAATCCTCTTCGTTGCTCTAGCCATGTGAACCTCTAACTCCATAATGAGGGATACATCCTTCACCTAACATGCAACTTTCCCCTATGCATCCGATAACCTCACCACATAATTTCATGCAAGTGCTTCCTATGCTTGGAGAAGTACTTTTACTAAGGATATCATTAATTCCACACTTTCTTCTTCTAGATCATCCTTATGACTCTAAAACTCACAAGCTACCTCTCCTATGATCTTAAATGTAATCACCAAGTCTCCATCTATTACTAACATTGAATCCTCCATCATGGCCATATCTATCAATTCTAGGATGCCATCCAAGATCTCATCGTGTGCTACCTCATCAATACATGCCACTTAGCTATGGTTCACTTTGTAAAACACACATACCACATATATCATTATCAATATATTAAATATCTATTCAAACATCACACTATACACTATTTTTAAGCTTTAAGGATCACCGGACTCACTAGGGTACTCATCTATGATAGCTTTATCTGCTCAACTTCCTGAAAACTACCTCCACCTCCTAATATTTTGGATGTTGACCACCTACCAATATTTCACACCTATGTCAAAGAATTTATATAATTTATTATATCCTTAGAGCTATGTGATTTTCCTTAGCCACTACATCATGTATGCTAATATATGAAAAATTCTATCCAATAAATATCCCCCTCTCATCCTTCATAATAACCACTCACGATGTTATCCTCAAGGCATCCTTACCCTCTTCTCCTCTCGTAACATACTATCTCTTGGGGATGTCTCCCACCTCTATCACTTGAGGTCCCTCTATACTTCCTTCTTCCCTCCATCACTTTTTTCTACAACCTAGATATGGGGCATATGCCACTCAACATGGTTGCAATGGTGGCATGGATACCATTGGTTCCAATCTCCCTCATATCTTTCTAAAGCATGTCAAAATTAATATTATGGCAGAGGTAGGGATACCACATTAGCTAGGTGAATAAACTATAATGAAATCGTATATGTTGGGTGTGTCTCCACAAACCACATATAATGACATGTAATCTCAAAGTTCCCATCAACTACCACTATCGTCGACCAACCGGGCCACTATTATAGTGTCCCTTTATAGGGATCCCACACCATCTACCTCTATATAACATGTGGAAATCATCTATAACCAATGAATGACCTAATTACTGGGCTTCTCTCCCATTTTTGGATCCTTAGGGCATCCACGATACATATAACAGTGTCTATATAGGCTTATACATAAGGAGATGATCATAAATATAGGATGCCAATAGTAATATAGGCCCCACTACCATAGGTGTCTCACCCAAATCATCTACATATAGTACACTAGATACACCCATGTATTTTCCCCAAACTAAACTATATCCCAACCTCTAATGCATCCTTACATACCACTAATACAAACATCGACATCGCTTCATATTCCATGTGGCATAAGATTCATGCCACAACCATATCAATTATAGCCTTCTAGTGATCCAAAATGTATGTAGAAAATACAAAACTGAATAAGATCATAAATGTACCTAGATGACACTCCTCACTTCTAGTGGTCAATCATGCTTGTAGACACCCATAATCATGCCCAAGAAATTTAAATACTTAAATTGCGCTAATTATCCCCCTTCGTGCAAATTGACAAAATAATGTTAAAAGCGCTCACCTTCTCTCCAATCATCATTAATTAATTACACTACACTAATTAATTAAGTCACCTATCCAACAAACACCCTAATTAATGACCTTCCATTAATTAATCCCCTTTCTATCTAGACTAATTAATTATTATCAATTAATTAGCTTTCCCTTTCATTTAACCAATAAATCAATATTTAATTGATTTAATCCCATTCTATAGCCTAAATCATACTAATATTCCTCTGATTAGCTTCTATAAGCTTACATCTACCTATTAATTAATCACCTTTGATTAATTAAAGCACCCCCCAACTCCCATGACTTGCTAAGTATAAATTAAACCCTTCTAAAGTAAGGTTACCTTTTATAAAGCAACCTTATCCATTCCTAATCTTGTTTTACCTTTTATCCCACATGCAAAGGGATGAAGTGTTTCCTTTACCCATTGGGCTATATAAAGAGCCCTCCTTCTACCTTTACACCTACACCTAAACTTCTTGAGAAGATAAAAGCAAAGCATATAGCAAAATAGACTAAGAGCTTGCCTTTGTTTTCTTGAGAATTCATCATCTTGGAGAGTTAAGCCTCTTTTCTAGCCAAAAGGGCTTAGGTCATATGGGAGGTGTCAAAAGGGTCTTGTAGCCCAACTTTGACAAGCCCTCATTCCTAGGTTCTTGGATATTAAGGAAAAACATTTTTATTGCTAAGAATCTAAGTAGGTTCATTTCATTTTTAGCATTCAATAGAGATATAAATCAATGGATTAACATGTTAGTTTGAATATTTGTTCATGTTCTAATGTAAAGATGTTAGTAGATTAGTTTTGTTTAAGTTCTAAGCATGATGGTGCATTAAATTTGATTTAAGCTTCACTTTAGGACTACTAGGTGTTAGTTCTAACTCTTTTGCATTACTCACAAATACTTGCACACATTTGTCACGCCCGATGGGACCTAGTGCCTTGGCATTTTAGTTTAAATTTCATTGTTTTGGCTAACTTTTGATATGCACATGTAGTAATTAATTTCCATTTTCTTGGAATTTTTGCTAATTTTATATGTGTAAGTTCTTGTTCATAGCCATCATTTTAATGGGTTGTTGCCATTTTAAAACTAACTTGCTAAAATTTGAAGTATTGTGAACTTTCTTGTGTTTTTTGCCATATTTTGGTTGCAGGGGTGGCGTAGGCACGCTATCAGGAGTTCAGGTACATTTATGGTGGCAGAGGCACCTCTCGGGTGGCGTGACGCACTTGTTAGAGCACTGAAACACTTTTTATTGACCTTGGCGCAGTGCAATAACCTTGACACACATACCCTAACCAGGGCATGACGCACTAACGTGGGCAATAAAAATCATTTCATATTGTACGTTCACATAACGTAAACCTATCGAGATGAGCGCATCCACACTAAACACCTGCGCATACGTATTTTCGGTGGTGTAGGCACGTTTTGGGGCGCAGCAGCGCTATGTTTGATTTTGATGCTATTTAAATCGACGGTGGCGCACATACGTTCGGTGGCGCACATGATTTCTCAGTGGCACACACACTATTCTAGTAGTGTACATGCTTTTCCAGTGGTGTACATGATTTTCTAAGTAAGCGCAGGCGCTTTGTACGAATCTGATCCTATTTTTATCGGAGGTGACACACATCTTTTGGTGGCGCACACGCCTCTCGGGTGGCACAGTACCTTTGTGAGCCACAAAACATAGAGTAACATATCCACCCTAATTCTAGTGCACACACCTTTTTGGCGGTGCGGTGTCTCTTTCGTGCGGGCCGCACATACATAAAAGAGGGCGCAGGTATATTTGTTTAATCTGGTTTTGGTTACAAATTTTTAGTGCTCCTTGTTTTGATCATAACTTTTGACTCGTTAACCCATTTTCAGAGTTTGAATAGGCGTTGAAAAGATAACGAAGTGTAATTTGTGAGGGAACTTATAAAATTAAGATACCTTTGGTATACTTACTTCTATCACAAAACTCCCAAAATGCCCCGGAGACCTCCAAAAATGCAAATTACTAAAAACTGTTAAAAAGTGCAAAAATTGGATTTCTAGAATTTTTGATTTTCTTGGTTTTCTAACTCTTGCAGGGTTCTAACAGTGGTTTATAGGTTTCCTTTGCATTAAGTTTTTTATACTAACTTAATCAAAAACATTTACATCTTTATTTGTGAAGGTTTGAAATGCGTATGCTCTTCCCTCGCGCCTTTCTAGGTGATCTTGGGAATTAGAAACGTTTCACCACTTTCTTCATACTTGCAAAATGGTTTAATTAGCTTTCAAAGTTGGTTAAAAGGAACTTATTTTCACATTATACTTAGGAGTTTTCCATTTATTACAAATTTGAGTGAGATACCTTGTTGCGTATGCTCTTTCCTTGCGTCTTAGGACGATCTAAGAAATCAAAAACAACATCTTATCTCTTTTATATGACATTTTGGAAAATTACTAACCTTGGTATGTAGGACCAAAAACACTTGTCAAAGAAATAAGGAAATCAAAGCGAAGTCAAAACTACTAATACGAGTTTTCATACAAGTTGTGAAAGGTGTTCAAGCAAACCACACCTAATTAAACAAGATAAAAAGAACAACATATTCAAAACAATTTATTACGGGTTTTAGAAAAGGGTACATCCCTATCTGCTCAATTAGAACATAACCCCTTTGGCATAACGCCTTAAGCTACAATAATGGGGGTGGATCCAGGGGACCCCAAAGTAGTCCGCGAGAGGAACCTTGTGGACAAAATGGGAAGTGCTCCACACTACCTACTTAACTAGTGATTCCTTTGTAAGATAGCGTTCTTTGGTTGTCCATATGTTGACCCTAGTGATACTACACATAGATGCACTCATTGCATATTGTGCTTGAAGGGGGTAAAGTAAAGCCAAGATACTCCCAAGATAGTTGGGACTATTTGGGTAGTTCACGCTCGCTTAAGACAACTTTGTAACACCTAGGAAGAGAGAACCACCTATGAGGATATTCTTTGGCCAGGAGCCCACTTTGACCACTTCAAAATAGTGTTGAGTTGTGAGCCATATTTTCATCACAAAACATGTGACGAGTTACTTTTGGTTAGTTTTACTTGCATTAAGGTGAGACGAAACTCGCCAAGTGAGGCCAACATTTTCATCCTCATTTGGTTTATTTCCTTCACATTCTTTTGACACTTTGTTGATTAAAATAAGAGTGATTACCCTTGTGTTGCTAATTGATTGTATTTGCCACTTTTGTGTCCATTTATGCTCATCCATGTTTGTGATTCAGGTTGTTAAACATCTAAAGTGCATGGAGATGTTTTCATATCATTGGTAAAATTTTTGATCTTGATACCCAAGTCAATATCGTCAATCGTAGTTAGGTGTGATTCATCATCTTGATTATCCTTTGAATTGTTATCTTTCTTGTATCGTATCACAACAATTTTGATACTTACATCTTGTTTGATGCAAACTTGACCTAAGTGTCTATATTGTAACGTTATGCTACACACATCATAATAATTCCTTGGTATACTCTAGCCTTGGTTTTCTTTCAAACATTACCTTGATTTTTAAAGGTGTTGTTGTTACCTTTGTGTGCGTTGTATTAATATTATTTCGATACTAATACCTTACTTTTTCATAAAGTTTGGTTAACGTATCTTAGTGGTATTGTTGTGTCATTCACATTTGTAACTCCCACTTTTTAAGATATAGGTCTTGATTGGACTTAAACTTTATTTTAGTATACCTTTCTTGGAAATCATATCAGCCTTTTGTTATTACTTATGTCTTGTTCATTTTTGAACTTGGCATAAGTGGTGACATTTTGTTGATCATCTTATGTGTCAAACTATTGATTGATCGGGCACTCAGGAATTATTCCATTTGATTGATTGGTTTAAAATAAACTTTGTGTGATTGTGTCTCATTTGTCACATTGACATATCCATTTCAAACAATCACTTTGATCCATTGATTCTTTGTCATTCGTTATTCTTTGGTCATTAATTTGGCTTTGTGTTTTGATCTTGCGTGATTGTTCCTTGTGTTTATCCATATTATAAAATCTTTTTTTAGGAAAATATTTTGGGTCTTTGGTCCTCTTGTTTTTGCATAAGTTCATGATCATTTTTGAACACATCTTTCAAACCTTGGCAAAAACATTCAAGCAACTTTTGCATCAATCAAACATTGGAAATATTTCCTTTGTATCCTTTATGTTACTAAAATTTTGATCAATCCTTTGACATTTATGCCTCCATCCCTTGTTGGATTATCAATCTTGAGTCCTCACGATACATTTTTTTCTTAGCTTCCCTTTTGGGAAAATCACACAAGCATCGCCATCTTTATGAAATGTCTAGTTGGTTGTCGTTATGTTGCCCAAATCAACATGAAACCTTCTTCACTTTGAAGAAGTTCAATTACACTATTTAGGTCTAGGCATTTGTATCAAACAATGCCAACAATGACTGATTATCACAAGGTCCCTTATACGTATGACAATAAGGAATCAAATTTTCAGTGTACAAATCAAAAGACGCCCATCACGACCAAACCTCATTTGGTTCTTTGTGCTAGAGAACCCATATGGGTAACTCATTCCCCACATTCATCTCATAGTCGGTGGTATGATTTGGATGCTTCTGATCCAAATTATTATTCAAGTTCCCCCCACTCTTCTTCTAATTCTAATCTAAACATTTCCTCTTCTTCTGAGGATTCCAATCCAAATATTTCCTCTGACTCTTCTGATGATTCAGATCCAAACTACTATTCATATTCCTCTAATTTGAATCCTAAGTCATCTAATGCGACTCCTATTTCATGGTCCTCCCTATCTTCACAAGACCCTCTTCATCATACATTTCATATGACTCCTACGTCGCGGTCCTCTCTTTCTTTGCAGGACCCCTTTTATCAGTCACCTCAATGACATCTTCTTCCTTTGAAGATATGCGTGACTCAAATCCCTCTAATCAAACATCTAATATAATTCTTGAATTGCGGTACTCTCTTTCTTTGCAAGACTCTTGTTATTATTCATCCGATGTGATTCTTGAATCACGGTCATCCCCTTCTTCGTAGGACCTTCTTAAATCAATCACACCCAATAAGTCATCCTTCTTTGAAGATTCATGTGACTTAAAGTCCTTCGATTAAAATGTCTAAATTGACCCATGCGTCGCAATCTACAAACTTTGGAATTAATCCTACTAGTTTATAGATGATATACCATCATATAAGTAGGTCCACACCACCTTCTTCTACTCCCGAGACATCTAGCCCCACATCTTCTTCATCTTTCATGTCATCTTCTTCTATAAATTATCATCAAACATATTCTAAGTCTTCTACACCAATTGAACCTCTTTCTTCCAATCAACCCTTGTGGTCGATCAACAACTCATACCGATTGACCTCTTTCAGAATGAAGAAAAAATCAAGGCATTTATAGGGGCACATGAAGATATTCCTTTAGAAGATTACAAGAAAGGATTCTCATTAGAATTTGATGTGTATGCATATTGTGAGCAAAAATTTGATTCTTTTCATCAAGAAATGGAGGAAGAGCCTCAGATCATGCAACTTGATCCTCCTCTTATTCTTCCATCTTCACATTCTTCATTATGTGATGAAACTCCTTGATTGTGCATTGATCCATGGCCTATCTTCTCATCACCCAATAACTCTTTGTATATCATAATTCCTCAATCACAATCTCTTATGGGGTCAACACTAAGTAGCCCTTCATCTTCATCTAGGTGTGGGTCACCTTCTAGTAGCCTTCCCTCTGCTATTTGTGGGACATTTTCGAGTAGCCCATTATCTTCTATTCTTGGGGCATGTCCAATTAGACCCTTGTCTTCTATTTATGGATCACCCTTGGTAGTCCATCATTTTCTATTCTTGGGCCACATCCTAGTACCCCTTCATCTTCTATCTATGGGTCATGTCCTAGTAGCCCTTCTTCTTATATTCTTGGGCCACATCATAATAGCCCTTCATCTTCTATCTATGGGTCACATCTCAGTAGCCATTCTTATTCTATTCTTAGACCACATCCTAGTGTCCCTTCATCTTTTATTAGTGGCTCACCTCCTGGTAGCCCATCCTCGTCGATTCTTGGAGCGTATCCATTACATCCATTACATATTTCTTCTATCAATGGTTGTGGAAATCCCATGGTCATTTCTCACATCAGTCCTAAATGTCCACGTTCATTTATTATCCTTCTCGAGATCAAACAAGTCATGCGTCGGTTTATAAGAAACCTAAAAAAATTCTTAATCAAGCTCGATCAAAACTACAAAGAGCTCTATAGCTCCCAACAAATCAAACAATCTCAAAATTCTAAATCAAGTGTAATTCAAGAACACACATCAACATAAAAATCAAGTATCGCACAAAGTACATACACCTCTGGATGGGGAACTCAAACTCCCACATATGAAACCCATGTTTCAAAACAAATCACAGATCATTTGTTGAGTGTGAACTCACCACGATCATCGAGATCGAGGATAATATCACTCTTGATAAAAAACGCACGCTTAATCTCCCTTATCGGAAGTTGCACACATTGTTATTGGATCCTTTCATGCGAGTGACATGTTTCATTCCGATAACCATCCAAAAATAAAAAAATATCATAAAACCGTTAAAAATACAAAAACATGAGAAAACATTAAAATATTATAAAAACAAAATCAAAGGCACAAAGATCAAACATTGCAATCAAGTATTACATACACATGGATGTTTCTTTCTTCCCTTCCTTTCTTTTCTTTTACAATTCTTCCTACCATTTTCATCCCTTTGATGATATTTTGGTTAGCCTATTCGCATGCATTTTGTGACATTTATCTCTATGGTATCCGTTTGACCTTGGTCTTTTATCACCTTGGTAAATTAAAGAACACTGACCTCTTAGAGATCCTATCACATTCAACATCTAATAAAATTGTTGTGAAGAAATTTTGGACATATTTGTTGACACTAGCCAATTTCATCATCGCAATCACTTCCATATCCTTCCATCAAGCCATATGTGGTTCTTAACCCCTTGTCAAAATAGAGAGCTGAAATAAGTTTTCAGAAAGCAAAATAATTAAAGTCAATCAAAAATCAAAAGATAAAAGCTAAGAGTAAAAGAAAATTGATATATAACTCTCTCTTGGAATATTTTCAATAATCTCTATCGGGGCTATGGACGCTTGACTGGTAGTAGAGAAATGTTGCAATTAGAATCAAATGCATCTCTGAAGGGGCTATGGATGCCAGGCTGGCAACATAGCAGACTGTAGGGCTCTCCTTCCACAATCCATTCACAAAATCACCTATCAAAACAAATGATTCCTACACATTGGATAGGGTGTCTTCACTTATTGTCTATTAAATCTTCCCTTCTAGAGGTAATAAATTCCACGTGCACACACTAGATCTCTATGAGTAAACAAGATTAGAATGTTACCAAGTGTTACTTTTTTTGGACCTTGTTCAAGCTCTTGCTTTAGCGCATGTTTTGTCTCACAATTTGTGCCTTTGGCTAATCACTTTTTCATCTTAAGGCTTCTAAGTTACATTCATATCATTCACATTGTTCTTCTACTTCGTTTAGAACATTCGTGTGTATAAAATTTCCCTTTTTCCATGATTGGACACCTTTGTCCCCTTTTGCTATGTAATTTTCTCCTTCCTTTCTATCATGTTCTTTTAGGCCAGCTTACACCTGGGGCATCCTTGATCCTTCCCGGCACTTCATTGGTTTACGTTCATCATCATGTTGAACCTATCCATAATGGCCTCGGTCCCGCTTCTACATGTGAAGATTTTGCCTTTGAATACTCCCACCTAATCGCCGAGGCATTTTCGCATCTTCACCTTTCTCATACACACGTGGCCTTATGCCCTTGTACATCCCATCTATCGCTAGGGCATTCATGATTCTTTGTCTTCCTATACATAGTTTGAGAAAACTTTCAAGGAAAAATCAAAACATTCAAATATGTTAGAAATAACAAAAACATTTAAATATGTTAGAAAAATCAAAACATTCAAATATGTTTAAGAAAACTTCTAAAAATATAAATCATCCTACAAAACATCTCTCTTTAGTTCTCACTTGTTCATGTGTGCAACTCGCGGATCATCTTGATCTACCTCCATCAACAAAAGCTAGGCTACTTACTTTGTCTGTACTCTGGGGCACAATGAGTTGCATGGTACTGTTTCGTAGTGAACATTGCTTTTCCATTGGACTCAAGTGTCCTCCATTATTCCCCTTGCATGTATCCTTGCTTGGGGCACCATCATCAACCCTTGTCGTTAATTCACACAGTTCAAATTGAAGCTTGATAACAAAAACATGGTACTTGTTTCTTTTTTAGGATATCTTGTTTACTTTCTCATATTGCATTGCATTTTGCATGTTGCATGGAGTTAGGTATCTTTTACTTTCTCATATTGCATTGCATTTTTGTATGTTGCGTGGAGTTGGTGTTTTTAGCAATGGACATTTGTTCGTATATGGATTTTCATGTCGTATTACACTTTTGTTCATTATATTTTTAATAAGGACCGATGACGTAGATCTATTGGCAATATGATGACACCGAAAGTGTTCCAATACAAAGGCTAGAGGCTAAGCTCTTCTCCCCACTTCTCCATATTTATTCTGCATGTCTTTCCTCTCACCCCTAATCTTACATCTCCTCGGGGCACTCGCCCGCCCTACCCCTTCTTCTATCTCTGTTTCTCATCTTTTTGATCGTCGATCATCTTCCTTCATCACCCCATGACACTCGAGGGGCATCTCTCCCTCCTCCTGATTTTTATTCTATCCCTTCAAAAATTTATCCATCTACTATCTTTTAAGTGGCGTCACTTATGCCACCCCAAAGAGGGGAAAATGCAGACACCCATAATTATGCTCGAGAAATTTAAATACTTAAATTGCACTAATTATCCCCCTTCATGCAAATTGACGACATACTATCAAAAATGCTCACCTTCTCTCCAATCATCGTTAATTAATTACACTATGCTAATTAATTAAGTCACATATCCAACAAACACCCTAATTAATGACCTTCCATTAATTAATCCCCCTTTCTATCTAGACTAATTAATTATTATCAATTAATTAGCTTTCCCTTTAATTTAACCAATAAATCAATATTTAATTGATTTAATCCCATTCTATAGCCTAAATCATACTAATATTCCTCTAATTAGCTTCTATAAGCTTACATCTACCTATTAATTAATCACCTTTGATTAATTAAAGCACCCCCAACTCCCATGACTTGCTAAGTATAAATTAAACCCTTTTAAAGTAAGGTTACCTTTTATAAAACAACCTTATCCATTCCTAATCTTGTTTTACCTTTTATCCCACATGTAAAGGGATGAAGTGTTTCCTTACCCATTGGGCTATATAAAGATCCCTCGTTCTATCTTTACACATATACCTAAACTTCTTGAGAAGATAAAAGCAAAGCATATAGCAAAATAGACTAAGAGCTTGTGTTTTCTTGAGAATTCATCATCTTGGAGAGTTAAGCCTCTTTTCTAGCCAAAATGGCTTAGGTTATATGGGAGGTGTCAAAAGGGTCTTGTAGCCCAACTTTGACAAGCCCTCATTCCTAGGTTCTTGTATACGAAGGACAAACATTTTGATCACTAAGAATCTAAGTAGGTTCATTTCATTTTTAGCATTCAATAGAGATAGAAATTAATGGATTAACATGTTAGTTTGAATATTTGTTCATGTTCTAATGCAAAGATGTTAGTAGATTAGTTTCGCTTAAGCTCTAAGCATGATGGTGCATTAAATTTGATTTAAGATTTGCTTTAGAACTACTAGGTGTTAGTTCTAACTCTTTTGCATTGCTAACATATACTTGCACACAATGCTAGTTCCCTCCGTCTACAATATATATGTCACCCATCAAAAATATGTGGACTCCCGAGTAGGTATCCCCAAAATCACCTTCAAATCCTACAATGTCACTATAGCCTTAATCATTTGACCACCGATCGTCCATGTGAAGGTGTTGGAATTAAACTCCAAATGGACAAAAATATCTTTATCAAATCTAGATCTAATGGGACCTACACCATATACATAATTCCTCCAAAACTAATGTCTTGTAAATTTGTAATGTGTTATGTAGATAACCGACACAATAACTATGGTAGCCATGATACATCTACTGATCTCCAAAGTTGGATCCTCCATGAAACCTTAAAGATATCAAACAAAAAGTACCCATTAGATCACAATTAAAATCCATCATCAAAATCATACATCTCAAAATCATCAATATTTCAAAATTTTATACTACTTTTTTCTGTTTGCTTAATTCCATTGGCTTCGAGAAAATTTCAACCCTTTTTTATGCCATCGACCCTACTTGGAAAAATTCCATCGACTACTCTAGATTGAATTCCCAATCTAAATCTATCGTACCTACTACGATTATTCATCCTAGTATGGCTAATGAAATCCTTTTTAGGGTCCCATGACATTTTTATAATTAATTATAAAACCTAACATGATGAATCCTAAATCAAAATGTTCCCAAATCTACCAAAACCTTGACACAATCTACATTTTTCTACCTAAATTGATGTCGACATGAAAATTTTCATTTCCTCAGTAGCTACCCATTCCCCATTTAAAAACAACACCAACCATGGGGTTCACACCGTTGTGTGCCCCATCTCAACCGAGTATACCACTTTTTGAAATTTCCAATCTCAATTGAGACCATTACTACCGACTATTAAATGATATAGGGGACCCCTCCATAGTTCAAAATTTTAGAAAGGGTGGGGGGAAGAGAAGGGAGAGCTGCCCAAGAGAACTGGATGACATAGAATGGGCAAATGGAGTGTGGATGGGGAATCCAATCAATCATATTAGCATGGTCACACCAACTATCATCAATAATGGGGCAAATGGATGTCGGTAGGGATAGGGGTATCGGGAGAGGGATGGGGGCCCTTCGCTTGATATAGGTATAGAACCCGATTGCCTAACCCAACCTGTACATGCATGGAGAGTGGGATGGCCGACGACGCGCATCTCGGGACGGAGCCGTATGATGCGGAAGTATCACGTACGGTTCTATGAGAAGGGAGTGGCTACCCACTGGAGCTTTTCTTGACTACTGTAGTTTCTTTGACTCCTCCCGATCCGTTTCTTTCTCCCGATCCTTGACTACAGTTTCTTGACGGCTCTGGGGCTACCCCTTACTCTCCTACCACCTTCTCCTACGCTTTGTACTCTATGTATCTCACTCAAATTGATTAATTTGGGTAATATCAAAGCTCCATTTCTCTTAATTTCAATTAATAAGTGAAAAATGCATTTCTCTCTTTACTAATTATAGCCATTCTTATAGCATATTTCGACGTGACTTTCTTCAAATCCTCAAACCTTCATATTTTTCCATGCTTGTGGCATCAAGATGATCATTTTGACATATTACATATATCTCTAACAAATTTAGTCCAAATCCTCATTTTTGTGATGTTAACACTCAACTTCATTCTTTTGTTGACCTCTTAGCTAGTTCATTTATGTATTATTTTACTGATTATATTCAAGTGTTTGTTTTCGGTATTACTTATTTAGGGCTCCAAGCAACTTTTGCACCTACCACAAGCAAGCCGAGTGACATCAAAAGATAAATGTGAGGTAGGTATATTTCATTTGGCGAAGTTCATTTATTTATGTACATCACTTACATTTCAACTTTACTTTCGACATTTCCTTTCGATTTTATGCGGTGCATATATTTTTAAAAAGATCATATCATGTTTAACTATTGTAACACACGATGATGTTTGATTGGGAATATGTATACACTATATTTTTGATGCTTACAAACCATTTATTTTGTGTAAGGGATGCTTTGGTGCATTCTCTTCTTGAGTGGGTGCCTTAGGGCCTTTCGAGATCGAGGTGTGATCGGGATTGGTCATGTGGGCTAGACCACAACATTTGAGAGATGAGATTATTATTCCTCGCTTACCCTGTATTTTCCTTGTTTCTTCCCTTTTCATACATTACATCCATGATGTCCACTATTCTCATTATGTTCACTTGTTGCATGCAATTAGACTTGCTTTCGATCATCCCGAACGTCGTCATTTATCCCCATTTACCTCCCGGGCATAATGCACAATGTTTTACACCTCTTGATATTAGGTTTTCGTATGACATCATTGCCCATGAAAAATGGTGTTTTATTTGGTTTTTCCATAACCGATGCCATCACCCATGAGAAACATCGGGTATATATGATTGACCTTTCTACTTGTAAAACCACCACTTATCAACATTTTCACAACAAAATAAGTTCTCATACTTTCACTATTTCACACTTTATTTTTGACTTGAAGTATTGCATCTTACCTCTTTTACATTTGGGTCACCAAAGTGATTTATGATATGAGATATTCTTGTCAAGATTTCCCCTTGTCAATCCATAGAAAGTCTCTCTTGATGATGTTGTCTCGGGGAGGACTATGTATAAGACACACACACACACACACACACACACACACACACACACACACACACACACACACACACACACACACACACACACACACACACACACACACACACACACACACACACACACACACACACACACACACACACACACACAACATGTAAGTTTTTTTAACCCTCTTTAATATTTTATTTTGTATGTGTATGTTGTATGTTGGTCATTCATTTCTATAAAATAAAGTAAATATATGTTTTCTTTGATCTATTACATTGTTGTATTATATTACGATCCTTAAATTTATTCACCCTCATTAACTCCTAATTATGAATCTTAGTAGGATACCTATTGTTATCTTGGTTGTATGCCTTCAAAATCTATAGCTATCCTAGGGTTAGGGTCACTATTCTCTAGAATTATGACACTGACACTCCTTGAGTAACTTTGTATCTACATAATGTGACTGATATTAGATTGGATTTCTATATTCGAGATCCTAGCTGGGAACCTATCTTTTTCCCATCATACTCAATGCTTGATTTCTTCTTTTTTAAATAGGGTTTAAAAAAACTAATCAATTTTTTATTTTTTTTGTAATAGGGTTTGCAAAAAAATTATCAATAGGATGTAACTACGGTTTCTTATTTACCCTAGGATTTCCACTTTATTATTTGGATTAAAATTTACTTTAGGGTTTCTAATTTACCACCGGGTTTCCAATTTACCACAAGTTTTCTAATTTATCAAAGGGTTTTCAATTTAATTGAGGGGTTGCAATTTAACTCGGGGTTTTTAATTTATTCCAGGTTTACATTTTACCCTAGGTATTATCATTTATTATAGGGTTAGTAATTTACCCCAAGGTTTTTATTGATACAATTTAAACATTTGAATATCTAATATTTAAATAAAACGTCATATTATTTGAAAGAAAAATCAACATGCCTTAATGCTCAATTTTATTCACAAAGGTGGCACATATTCTTCATCCTCTTCTACTCCTTTTCTTGTGTGGCCCATAATCTCCATTGGAAGTCTTTCTTTACCACCTTATTCCATTGGGTTTTCCATTCTTCTTTTTCCCCTCTAATTTATACCTTCTCCTCTCTCTCTCTATCTCCTTTATCTATCGCTATTATTTTTTCCAGTCACTCTCCAAATGAAATAAAAATAAGTGTATTTGGATTTTGGATTGGTGACTATTTTTTTGTATTTAAGGGTGTCTTTGTGATGTGATTTCTATAGAAATTTGTGGAAAATTTCTCCACCAAAGATGTTATTTTTAAGACGTAATTTTTTAAAAATAATTTTAATTTTAATATATAAATTAATATTTCTATTACATTAATTATTGTTATTATATTAATATGTATAATACTATAAGAGTATAATATATTTTTATATTAATACTAGTACAAATATCTTAAATACATTTATTTGAAAAACAATGATAGATATGGATTTCAAGAATTTTATTTTGGATTTTATACATATCACATTGATTAATAATTTTACTAAATTTTTCATAAGGTTAAACCACAATGAAGGCCCTCTCTAAAACCACTAATCACAATTTTTATGATTATGGATTTATTCCGAGAATATTCGTTTAATATCCCTTTTTCTATTGGATAGATGATCAAATTTTATTTAGTAAATGTTATATCATGTAGTAGGTATATATCCCCTAAATTTCTAATCAATATTCAAAATTGATAGATAATACTTATTTCTATCTAAACTTATATGATATTGACACGTTATCCGATGTTTTTAAACAAAATTATTGAAAATTTACAAGGAATATATATTAACCCATTAGAGCTTGAGTTAACTTATTATGCAATTAACATCAATTTTAATTAATAAAAATAAATATTATTCATTTAATTGTTTATGTAATATAAATCTAATAAAGAAAATTGTATTATATTTTTCACATTAAATTTCATGGTCGAGAAAATAATATTATACATGGTGTTTTATGATGTGACAAATGATTTGAAATTAATGAAAATATAAATTTAATACACAAGTGTTACATCCCATAATTTCATTCTGTTTCATTAGAAGGATAAGTTGTAAAATGAAGAGTGGGTTACAAGGGAAGGGGTAATAACATTGTTGCATAGCTGAGTATGCAACTATATGTGTGTATGTATATCCTGAAAAGGATATACACAATTATGCATAGTTGCATGCCCAACTATGTAACAACGCTTGCCGTTAAATGTTCATATAGTACTTAACATTTATAAATTATTATTGTGTTGCTTTGTTTTGCTATGTGCAATGATTTCGTAACATCGATGTGCTATTGGTTTCGTACATGTTTATGAGATTTATTCTTGAAGTTAATGGGTTGTTGAAGATTGGTAATTTGTACATGGATTTGATAGTATTATATCAATATTGAGATAAAGATATGACTGTACAATGCTAACCTTATTTTGTTATCATGAAAGTCAAAGACCGTAAAGCATAATAGATGTCCTCAACAAGGGGTGGGTATAATTTGTGATCGTCAAGGTAAAAGTAAAGGTTGACTTAACAATATTTAATCAAAAAGGAAAATGTGATGTTTATGTAGAAAGGTAAGTTGATAATAATTATATTGATAGAAGATTATTTAATTGACTATTAATGTCTTGACCATAACGCATGTACTATGTGTAAGAGCTGGACTAGATTATCGAAATACAATGCATGGAATAATGATATATCATTCAATTCATTTCGGATATCCATTCACAATATATTAGCCATATATATAGGCTTTTAGATAGGCATAAAAACTCTAACAATGCATACCTATATTCTCTCAACCACTCACTAATTACGTAAATTGTTATAACACTAATAAAAATTTACTCAACCACATTATCATAATATATTCTCACATATATATTATGCAAACCCCTATGAGCACTAATAGGATTATTCCTAACATTCCCCCTTAGTGCGAACATGGTAGAAAAAACATTCACACACTTCTCTGTAGTATGCTCACCCCTGTGGCATGTCCATCTCTGTGACTCGTGACCTTGATCCAAAAGAAAGGCTCTCTCCTTCCATGGTTTTAAACAGGTTTACCACAAACCTTGACATGAACAAGAACCCATCAACTGTCCACCTCGTGTGGTTTTCTGGATCTCCCACAAACCTTTTCAAGATCCATGAACTGACTTACTCTGGTGCTTTTGTTCGCCACTATGCTTGTACATCAGGGAAGTATATAGGAAATAGCTCATACTGGAATATATTTCACACAGAATGGAAATGGAATATTGTGTTCTATTCCCCCCCACAATGTGAAATTTCCATTTATTGAAAACTAGAAACTGTAAAAACTGAAGTGCATGACACCACACTGAAAAGCTTATACTCACACTATATATATGCCACCACGGCTCATGCAACCCCATCGTTGGTGATGAGAGGTCGCTTCGACCTCCGGCCTTCGTTGCCTCCGTCCTCCAATATCACACTACTCACTCAAAGAAAGTGGATGTTGAAACACCATTGTTTCCACATTGAATGTATTATTTTCTTCCTCCTACAATGTGAAACATTTTATTTTTGGATGTCGGGTAACACCGAAAATGCGTCAAGTGAGAATTTTTTTTTTTCGACTTTTACAATGACTCAATTTTTTTAGACTTTTGACTCTAACTCACAATGCACTCTAACTCACAATACACTTTTGACAAGACTCTTGACACCACCTAAAATCACCTATTTGAATTTTACAATTACATGAATTTGAAAAAACAACACTTATTATTTTTACGACATTGATAGAAAGAACACAAAAAGTCATGACTCAACTTTACATAAATAAAACCACTTATAAAAACCAATCTACAACAAACTAATATTTCGTACCAAACATACCACTAAATTTTCGTAAAGGCAATCCTAAAGAAATTATAAAATAACTATTGTAAAAATAAATAAAATCACACTACCGAATTCAGTTGCGTGATTTTCCATCGTTTAGCTGTGATAGATTTACACATGAGCTTGAATGCCGGATACATGAAACAGTTGGAGACTGCCAGAAATGAGACCAGATTTGCGGTGAGAGGGAGTTGATGGATGTTGAGAGAGTGGACGACTGTTATACATATGCACACAGCTTCATATCTACACTTGAAACATTATTACTTTGTTGCACCGCCGATTACGCCTCCTTGGACGAAACGTACTTTCTACAGCATTCTCAGGATGCAAAATAATGAGACTAGAGATTCAAAATGGTGCACATGTAGATTTCTAATGAAAGAACTGAGGTGAATGATCTGTAGATCAGATTTGCATGATTTGTAATCCAACTCTTCTTTGATTCATAACAATGGTAAGAGGAAATCAATTATTGAATTTGTCCTTCAAATCTACCAATGATTTGTCCAAATCAACAACTCACAGTTCAACACAAGAAGACTTCACAGAAATAGAAATACGTATAGGGAAGTATGTCCCAAGTTGATACACCAATAATAGATCCCACAACAATAAGGGATAATGACCAAATCAAATTCCAAATGCTCGGAAGGAGGACAAATACTTATCTCAATACAATGTCGAGAAGGTTGTAAGAGTGAGCAGGGAATTCATTTTGCGCTAAGGACGTTATGAGCATGCATGCTCAGATCACAGATTTGTAGAGATCTTTAATTTTAATACCACGCCTTTTACACAATGCTTAGTTTCTCAGTCGAAATGCACCAAACCAAAACCAACAATATACAACTTGTCAACTGTCTTAGGAGAATGGAAGCAGATATTTTAATGAAAACTGTCACAAATAGAAGCACTAGAATGGGAAATGAATCTGTTACTAATATTGTGCACATAATATGTGACGACACAATATTATCAAAGCTATGCAGAAGATATATACGATTTACTACAAAACTGATATTTTAATTAATCAGGATATTGCAATACCCCTGACAACAAACTACGCCTCCATTAAAAACAATCTCGGACTTTCATTTACAGGAGCAATCAAGTTGAATTGCCCCTTAGACATTAGATCATCTCGCTCTGATACCAGATGTAAGAGATGGACCAGATTATCAGAATAAAATTCATGGAATAATAATATATCATTCAATTTGTTCTGGATATACATTCACAATATATTAGCCATATATATAGGATTTTAGATAGGCATAACAACTCTAACAATGCATACCTATATTCTCTCAACCACTCACTAATTACGTAAATTGTTATAACACTAATAACAATTTACTCAACCACATTATCATAATATATTCTCACATATATATTATGCAAACCCCTATGAGCACTAATAGGATTATTCCTAACACTATGTATTTGACAATCGTGTTTATCACCATGCATTGTGTATAAAATTGTTTGGATTGATTAGTGTCTTCGAATGATCGATACTCCCTTGGCATTTGATACTTCTTGTGCCGGTATAAGACCTCAACGTAAATTGAAATATTTTTAATTGTTTTAAAAATCCATTAATACGGCAGTTGTTATAAGGATGGTATGAGTGTTAAAAACCATGTTACTTGGCATTTGATTGTTATGTTGATTAGATCAAACTTCATTGGCTTGGGCATATAAAAATTAATAAAGAGATGGATTGTAAATTTGTTTAGCTTATTATTGGATTATTTATATGGTCTTTGACCATAAACCTTTGATTTCTATTATTTCGGTGACAATATGGTCTTCGACCATATTTAAGTGTATTGGATTGTTAATAAATCAATTCGGTCATTATAATGCTTAAGTTTGTTTGATATTTGAAATCTTTGACTGCTCGTAACCTTCTTCTGCCATTATTGGAGGCAATTAATATATATGTTTTAATATGCCACTACGTGGCACCTGTGCATTCGTAAATGTCATTAAACTCCTCAAAAAGCAGGAAGTTTCCTTAGGAAGCTAATTTCACGCCAACAAGTTTCATTTTGTTGTTTTTGGTTGTCAAGATCTCTCTCAAGCTATACATGCATATAGGGTAATTTCTTATTGGGAATTACTTGGACAAGCCCACCTTGAACGAGTTGTGCATGGTAATGGAAGAAGTAGGGGTTTTCTGTTAAAAGCATTTAATATATTTTTACTTTAAAATAACCGTTGTATTTTGGGATACAATAGAAATCAATTTTCTTAAAAAGGAGGGGGCTTTTGAAGATTTCTCGATTTGAATTTTTAAACATGTTTCTGGTTATTATTGAGTTTACAAGACTACAATTTGCAAAGAAATTATAGAGAAATACCAACACGGTTGTGCATGTAATTAGGCATGGAATATCAATTCTCATCTTGTTGTTTCATTTCAAATGTGATGAATATTATTTAGATCACTTCACTATCTTTTTGTGTGTATTTTGCAATTTTATTGGAAAAAGTAGAAATACAACGATGTAGGCATTTTCTTAATTGGGTACTTATATAAATTTAGAAAGGAACTTGTGTAAGCATGTTTGCATCCGGTTTGACTCATTTTGTCTGGTAATGATTGATATATTCCATTTTTGGACTATAACCTTACTCTTTGAGTTATGTTGAAATCCGTAATTTTGATTTAAAATACATGTTTTAGGTGATAGATATTTCTAAGATTGTGATCACCATGAGACGTCAAAACATCTCAACATGACTTAGAGCACAAAGGTTGTGTAGGGAATATTTTATTCCACCCCAAAACAAACTTCCAGCCTAAAATAGTATAGACAATTATGGAGTTTGTTTTCATATGTCAAAACATAGATAAACCCTTTCCTTTTGGTTGGGATAGAACGAAACCATTCCTTGATAGGTCAATATGATGGTTTTTAGAGAGGGTTAACATGAGTACTTCTTTGTTTATTTATTAGATTTATATAATGCATTTTCAGCTCAACATGAGTTTTATGATGAGGTTTCAAGGGTTAGATATAATATGGGATCTCTCCTTCTTTCCTGTTATCGTGTGTATAAAGTATTCCAAAATAAATACAAAAAAATGATTTGTGTTGATATCTATTCTTAATGTTCTATTCCTGCGGGCTTAAGATATGTAACTATGCATTCTCCTTGGAAGATGATAAGGGAAGAACTCTTATTTACCTAGATGGTTATCTTTGACTAGGGATGATGTTTATATAAGTCAATATGGATTTAAGAATTACCTACGTAAATCTGTGATAGTCAAAATAAGGTATCATGAGTATATATTGTCCAAGGTATTTGATTGGTCCAAGGGTCTAACTGTGCCAAGTGATGATAACATAATGAATGAAGAATTTTATGTGGCCCTTTCAAATAACCATCTTGTTTTAGTGATAGGAAATGCTAGGGATGGAATGGTTATGAGTAAGGAACTTAATCTTTAAGGAAATGGTCCATTTCCTTGTATTTTTGTGATAAAACTTTTATAAAAGATCATACTAGGAAAGTCATTAATATGTTATTGGGTGAATTGTAAAGGTATTGGATGGAAACATTGATTACCTTATTAGGTTCACTTCATCCGATTACTTATTGAGACTTATTATAGCATACATATTATATTATTTTAGTTATAAGTTAATCCTTATTATGTTCATTTTTGGAATACTACAACATGATTGAGAGTTGGCATTTCGTGCAGTTCTATTGAACCCGACCACTGTATATATATGTTATATTTCTTCATTTAGTAAGATTGAGAGGAATTTCGAGTTGATAAAAGAAAGGCTGACTTGACTTGTATTGATTATCTTGTACCAATTTATATGAATGAAAATAATGTACTAGCATTTGATTAAAATTGAAATATTTCCTTTGTGATTGATAAAAGGTCATTGGGCCTAATGTGTATTTGACTATCTTTGATAGTCTCTTTTCAGCTATGTAACAAGTATTAATTTTGAAGTTATCAATTGATGAAATGATCATTAAGATTGTGTTTATGAATTTTTGGTACCGCTTATTAACAACCAAGTATTCGGTATGAATTGATATTGAAGTAATAATATTATTGTTTAAGATGTCTTCACAAAAATATAAATGTTTAATGAAACAATAAATTTATAATATAATAATGGTACAAAATGAAGTTAAGAATGCATATTAGATATAATTGTTCTTAATTCATGACAAAATGATGTATACTAATTATAATTAGGAAATAATGTGAAAACTATTGTAGTCTTTTATGTCAATAACTTACTTACGGATCATTAAATATATTTGCAATGTAGTATTATTTCTATAGTACTCTAGTGGTGAACAAGTACATTGACATAGAACAAGTATAAATTATATTATGACCATGGGAGACAAAACCACCTTACACAATTGATGAAGGTAAACTAAATAGACTTAGTATCTATTAATGAGCATTGATGACATTTAATCAATGCCATGCAATGGATTAAGTTTTTACTTGACTAAACCTAACTATAGATCGTAAAATGATCTAGCTGAATTTTATTTGGTAAGAGGTACATATATCATTGAGTGACTCAATGAGATTACTATATATCTATAATGTTAATTGGATAACATAACGAAACTATGCTAACCTTTTATGAGAATTTAAAGTATAATTAATAAAAATTGAAGGCAATAATTATGACATGACTTTTTGTCATACGAGTCATACTCGTATCGAGTTCGAGAATGGGTGCGTAATGAATTAGGTCATTACGTGAACATATCTTTTCCTGTAGGGATTCAAAAGTGGTGACGACATGAACATTATGTCCCGAATCTTTGAGATATGATATCTACAACTTTGGTAATTAGCCCATTAATTAATGTACATGATTACTTAAGATGAATAACTATAACTTAATAAGTAAAACAATGGGAACGAATCCTGATCACTATTTTGAGATGGTTATGCGGTGAAAGGAAGACAAGTTTTGTAGGCTTTTGTGTAGTCTCGGAACCGGCTCGCCAATGCAACACCAAATAACTATGGACATAGTAATGCAAATGACCAGATTGCATTATCTATTGTGCCAGTCTTCTTTTATGTGATGTCTAGATTTATATGGATGCTATTGTAGTAACTTTTCGATTAACACTAAGATGACTCATAGGTTCTCTCAACCTGTAATAAGGCTTAACCAAATGATATACAAGGTATATTGGCTCATAAAGAGTGTTTGGGGGATCGGGTAGATCTAAATAAACTTTCTAGTTGCACATGGTTATCATAGGTTGTTTAGATGGATTTTGAATATTAATTAATGCTAGAATAATTTAGCGATGGTTGTAAATGATGATACTTATTTTAGCGTAAATAGGCTCAATGGATTTTATAAACTCTGGTATGTTGGATTTTAATTGTTGCGTGTTAAAAGTAGTGAAGGAATTAATTTTAATTAATGAGTTATATAATTTTTTCCCCTTATTTTTTTAAAGCGTAATTAGGGTGTTATATTTTTGTACCATAGATGAAGATTGTAGCTCTTGCACATAATAGGTCACTATGCTAACACACAATTTAAATTCTTGTCTAATAGAACAAGGAAAATGGATAGAACAAGAGGGAACATTGTGAAAAGTCAAGATGTGGGTGTTTAAGGGAAGAGTAGAACGTATTCAAGGTCATTAGACCTAATCAGTTTATGAAGGAGCAAGATTTAGCGAAGTAGGAGAGAGTATTTTTGAGAGGTTTTTGAGGTGTGTGAGATGAATTTGTGATCGTGAATTAGTTGTAAGAGCAACATACATCAATGTATTAATTATTAGGTGGCTAGGTGGGTGCTTAGTTAGCTTAGGGTGTGGTATTCTCCTTATATAGTGGGTGTTATAATAAATAGGGGTGGGTGCTCCTTGTGAAGTGAGCGCATCACTAAAGAAATCTTGTGTGATGTGTAATATTCATGCAAGTCTTTTGGATTGAGTAATATATTATGGTGTATTTTGTACTCTTTTATTCATGTGTATGGTTGATCATGCTTAGTGTGGTCTTAATGAATGATGATTTAATGGTTTGAATGCTGTATGTAACCTAAGGGAATTAAGTAAAGGTCTTAAAGGACAGACTCACCCCTAGTCCATTGTGATTCTAACAAGATGACATAGTGAATTGTGTTTAATACATTTAGAACCGTGTTCCACACAAGGAATTAAGAGGGATGACACCTGTGAAGCCTGGTTTGGATGCAAACATAATGTTGAGCATTTTATCATCTTAAAATCCAATGTTATGGCCCAGATTCCCAAAAAAAAACACAAGGCTTTGAAACCATAGTCTAGACCTTGTATTTTTAGGGTATCTTGATGGTGTGAAGGGGTATATATTTTTGAACCCTACTACTCATCAGCTTTATATTGAGAGAAGTGTGAAATTCAATGAGTCATCTTCAAAATATACTTCTCCACTATATAAGGTCTTTATGCTCTCTGATTCTGATTTTAAGCTGTTCGGATGATGATGATGTTGAGCATGCTCCTCCTCTACTTGATCCTCCTGCTCCTCTCAACCCTCATGATTTGGAGTCTTCGATTACTGTAGTAGTGATGATGAGGACTTTGTCCCTTCTCACTCGATTAAAGAATATACATATTTTGAGCCTAACTCACCTCATAGTCCTTGTTGGGATATGTTTTGTAGAGCGATGGAGAATGGATGGGAAATCCTTCGGATGAGATATGGAATCACTCGAGTTTTCTCGACCCCAATCCTTGTTCACCTCCAATTTAGACCCTTAGTATTTCGAGAGGCTTCTAGTATTCTTGAGTGTGATTTTTCCATGGATGAGGAGTATTCCTTGCTCATAAATAATGATACTTGGGATCTTACCCTCTTTCAAAAGAAGAAAAAGCATTCGGTGTAAGTGGGTGTACATAAAAAGTATGGTGTTGATGGAGAATTTGAAAATTTTAAAGTGCGATAATGAATTCCATTGGACCAACCCTTGTCATCATAACTCAGTGAACAAATGGGAATTCCACTAGATAGATGTTAAGAGTTCCTTCCTTCATGGGAACCTAGAGGAAGAGATCTACATGGAACAACCTCTGGGTTATTTCCACTATCCCTCCCTTGTTTATAAGTTAAAGAAGTCTCTCTAAGGCCTTAAATAATCCCTTCAGGATTAGTATGCAAAGATGGAATCATTTTTAATTTCATCGTGGTTCACTCAATGTCACTCTGACCCTAATGTTTACATTTTATGGCAGGATGACTCCATGCTCATCCTTGTTTTGTATGTTGATGAATTTTTTTATTACGGGAAGTTATTCCTCGATATTTGATTCTATGAAGATTTTCTTGGCCAAAAATTTCTCCATGTCTAATTTGGTATTTATTAATTAATTTCTTGGGATCCGGATTTCCAAATTTGACTCACGAATTGTGATTATTTAGCCTAAGTAATCCCTTGATTTTTTATCTTCGTTTCATATGTATGATTACAAGACTTCTCACATTGCTTTCCTTTCCTTTATCGACGGTTGGCGGGGCTTTATTTACTCGACTCAAACATGTCTAGATATTTTGTATGTTGTTGGGATCATATAAATATTTATGCAAGAGCCCCTTGAGTTGCATTAGAGAGTAGTGAAGATAATCCTTCACTATGTTTGTGGTACTTATATAGATTACATTCACTATCTAGGAGGGACAAATCTTGATTTGGTTGGTTTTACTGATTCTCGATTGAGCCGGTGATCTAGATCATAAAAATGTACCTCGGGCTATATTTTCTCTATTGATCTAGGTCCTGCTAGTTACTCTAGAAAGAATAAGAATGTAATTTCCATATCATCTACAAAGGAAGAGTATAAAGGAGTAGTTAACGCTGCCACATAAGATGTTTAGTTGCGGGGAATCTTGATAGATGTTGAATTCACCTTTGATGGCCTGCCATTATCTACTATGACAACATGAACACCATTGCAATTTTATGAAATCCATTTAATCATTAATAGATGAAGTAAATAAAGATCCATATGTACTTCATTCAAGATATTATTCATGATGACATCATCAACTTACAATATTGTCAAACTTTTGATTAAGTTACATATATTTTCTCCAACCCCTTCATTGAGGTGAAGTTTCTTCAGTTGCGGTCTCTTCCTGGGGTGAGATCCTTTGTAGCCACCCATATTATTTGGGATTTCTAGTCCTCTTCTCCTCTTCTTTTCTAGGGAGATGTTATTTGTACATGGGTACCTTATCAGGCCTTTAGTTTCTAGTACCCATATGACACATATTTCTTAGTTATTTAATTGAGTTATCTTTCTTTTATGAATTTTCATGACCTCTACCTCAAATTTTATTAAGGGGGGTATTGGTGTGTGTGACTTTCCTCATCATCACTCAACATCTTATCTACTTCACATGGCAAGTCATCTCACTTACTGAGATAATAGGTCCTTAGGTGTAATTAGGGTTCTATGTGTCATGCATGGGAGTTACACAACACTCCTATATGTACCCTTTCTATTTGATCTATGATAATGAGTAGACATATTATTTCATGCATGATTTTCCTGTGTTTAATTTTTTGTTGATTACTTAGAGCGTTCATGTCACGGTTGGAGTATAAAATCTTCTATATGCACAAGGTTACTGTATTGATCCTCGTAGAACAATCTCACAGAACTTACAAAACTTTGTAGCACATAAGGTCTTAGTAAAAATGTCTACAAATTGATCTTCAAAGTGGAAAAAAATTGAGATCTATGTCACCATTGAGAACATTCTCCTAGATGAAGTGCACAAACACACACACACACACACACACACACACACACACACACACACACACACACACACACACACACACACACACACACACATCATATGCTTGGTTATTTGATGCTAGACTATATTATTTACATGGGAAATATAACTTTAGATGTCACATAGAAGTATATTTCTTCCTTGATGCACATATGAAGTTCTTCAAACAATATTTTGAGCCATGTGTCTTCTTTTGATTCTTCCATAACACTTCTATACTCGATTCAGTAGAAGATATATATATATATATATATATATATATATATATATATATATATATATATGTTGTTGCTTCTTGCTACTCCAAGTTATTGCACTTACACCCAACTTGAAAACATATTCAAAAGTATATTTTCTATCCACAATATAACCAACATGGTTAGAATTAGTATAACCAAATAAATGTGCATTATCGCAAGAAGAATAACATAAACCATATTGATTATACCTTTGATATACCTTATAATTATATTTTCCATTTTCCAATGGTCCTTATAAGGATCTTGCATAAATTTAGACACAATTTCAATTACATAGGATATAATAGGCCTAGTGATAGTTAAATAAATCAAACTACTAAGTAGATATCTATATAAAGTAGGATTGCATTTATCACAAGAAGGTTTTAGATCTAATTTAACACCAACTTCCATAGGAATAGAGACAAGCTTACAATAAATCATAATATACCTTGTAATAAGGTTAGTAGCATATTGTGATTGAGATGTAATAATAGATTTGTGATTTTGACAAATAATCATGCCTAAAAAATGATTTAATAGTCCTAAATCATTCATTTCAAAACATTGTCTTAAATTCTCTTTGATTCTAAGAATCAAATTCTTATCACTACTAGTAATCAAGAGATCATAAACATATAAGAAAATAATGATAACATGATTGTTTTCATACTTGAAAAATA
Source organism: Taxus wallichiana var. yunnanensis (assembly GCA_018340775.1). Lineage (NCBI taxonomy): Eukaryota > Viridiplantae > Streptophyta > Pinopsida > Cupressales > Taxaceae > Taxus > Taxus wallichiana. Next base: position 342,692,911 of record CM031243.1, on the reverse strand, counting down.
AATCATTATTAACTAAGCTCATGAAAGAAAATATTTATCTTAGCATACCAAAATCTAGGATCTTGTTTAAGACCATACAAATATTTCTTAAGTTTACACACATATAATTATTTTCCAAGTTCTTCAAAACCTTTAGGTTGATGCATATAAATTTCTTCTTTCAAGTCACCATTTAAAAATATATTTTTAACATCCATTTGGTGAATCTTCCAACCATGTTGAGTAGCTAAAGCTAGAAGAATTCTAACAGTGCTCATTTTGGCAACATGAGAAAAGGTGTCAACATAATCCAAACCATGTTTTTGAGTAAACCCTCTAGAAACTAATCTATCCTTGAATTTATCAATCTTACCAACAAAGTTATATTTGATTTTATACAACCATCTAGAGCCTACAATGCTTCTTTTAGGAGGAAGAGGGACTAATTCCCAATTTGATTACTGTTTAAAGAATTATATTCAAATTCCATATATGCAATCCATATTTTATCTAGGATGTATTATTCAAAATATTGAGGTTCAACCTCATAAATAGTTGATAAGGCATGATAAGAATGTTGACTACAGGTCATCTTTCTCAAATCATAAGGTTGAGAGTTTGAAACCAAATTTTTAGCCCATTTAGGAATCCTAGATTGAGACAAGGATTGAGAAGAACCCCCTCGTGTATACATCCATCATATCGAAGAAGAAGGATTATTAGGGACTGGAAAATCATTTTCCATATTTTCTAAGGATTATCATATAGAAAATCATTTTCAGACTTAGGAAACTCATAAGAGGGAAGAGAGATAAGTTTACAAAAAGGTTTCTCAAGAACACACACATTCCTATTTTCTACAATCACATGCTTAACTAGATCATAGAATCTTAATAATTTTATTTGAATGTCATACCAAAAAAGATACAAGAGTAAGAGGTAGGATCAAGCTTATGTATTTTAACTTTAGGAATAAGAAGAGAAGCAGGGATGCCAAATATCTTGAAATAAGATATATTAGGTTTTTTCTTAGTCCATAATTTATGAGGTGTTGTTTTATACAACGATTTGGTATGAATTCTATTTAGGATATGAACGTCAATATTCATAGATTCAACCTACTGAAATTTAGGCACATTAGAAGCATGAAGCATGGACCTAACCATTTCTATGACTATTCTATTTTTTCTTTCATCTATGCCATTTTTCTGAGGAGAATAAGGAGTAGCCAATTCCCTTTGAATTCCACAAGATATAAAAACTCATAAAACATATTATTAACATACTCACCTCCATTATCAATTCTGGTTCTTTTAATTTTTAGATTAGTCGAGTTTTTAATAAGGTATTTAAACTCTTGAAACTTAGATAAGACATTAGAATTTTTCCTAATGTAATAAGACCAAGTCATTCTTGAGAAATCATCAATAAAACTAAAAACATATAAAGCACCACCAAGAGAAGGTACTTCCAAAGGACCTCTAACATCACTATGAATTAACTCAAGTAAGCAAGAGGAATTAGACTCATGGTGTTTGTGAAATGGTTGTACATGTTGCTTACCACACAAGTAACTTTCACAAGATTCATGATCTGATTTTAACCTAGGAAGACCTACAAGAAGGTTAAGAAGTGAAATCACATACAAAATATTAAAGTTTACATGCCCAAGCCTTTCATGCCATAATTGAAAAATATTACAAGAAGAAGTGGAAAGACAAGATTCAATAAAAAATCCATAAAAAAGTACAATCCATTATTTTGTAAACCAAAAACAATTACTTTACCAAGCTCATTCTTAACATACCATTTATCTTACAATAACACAACTCTACTATCATTTATACTTAATTATGAGCAAGATAAAGTGTTCTTCTTTAAGTTAGGAACCAAAATGATTCCATTTGCTAACTTAACATTGCCACAACATTTAGACTTGATGACAGAGTTATCTCCTAGATAAATATTTTCATGACATTCAACAACATCATGAATAATATCATGCATATATGTCATGTGTCTAGATGCACCACTATCTAGGATCCATTCATTATCATTGGAGGCTGAAAGGGTAGTATAAAGAACAATAGATTACTCAACATTATTGGCTTGGTTGTTAGTATGACTCTGATTTTTATTGTTCTTATTATTTTTAGGATTGTTATGAGACTTGTTAGCATGAAAATCAACTACTTTATGACCAAATTTACCACAATTGTTACAAGTGCCATCAAAATTTACTTTAAACTTATGATTATTCCTATTGTGCTTAGGTTTAAACTTGGATCTAAAGTTTGATTGCAGATTTGTATTGTTATTATTTTGATTTTTAGAAGACTTATGACTTTGAGAGAACAATTTCTGAGAGGCATTTTCTTTGGAGCAAAGCTATTCAAGACACTCTCTTCTTGAATAAGGAGAGAAGAAAATGTGTCTAAATCATGTAGAGCATCTTCATTTTGATATCTAGAATTCAAAATAGAGATGTGGTTTCTAAACTTCTCATGAATGTTAATTTGAATAATAAAGTATAAAAACTTATATTGAAACATCTCACAATTACATCCATATAATTTAGATTTAATATCCTTAATTTTGGTTAGGTAATTAACAATATTTTCATCATATTTCATGGGGGTTGTAAAAAAATCCATGATTAACTTAATTATTTTGGAGAGGCGGCTACCTTCATGCATTGTTTGTAATTATATCCAAGCATCAGTTGGAGAATCCATGTGTCCTATATGCAAGAAAAAATCATCCTTGATGCTTCGAATAGGATTGACATTTCCTCTTAGTATTTTGAGAGAAAACACTTGATTTCTTAGGAGTATCTTTTAAGCCCGGTGGGTTTCTTCTCAACGCCACTAACTAGATCCCATAGATTTATAACCATAAGGATAGCTTTAATCCTAATTCTCCAAATAATTTAATTAGATCCATTTAAAATTTGATATTTATCCATGGAAAAAATAAAAAAACTATCCATTTAAAATGAAAACTTAACAAAATTTTGAAAACAAAGTGTTGGGTGGGTTTTCAAAAGTTACAGAGATCTATAACTTGATGAAAACTCCCCAAAAGGTTCTAACACAAGGATGGAGGTATGAAAAACATTTAAAACTATTGCAAGAGGTCATAAGGCACTAGGAAAAATAGGTTGCGGTACACTAAAACAATGTTTCATGGCTTTTAGTGTTCTGCGAGAAAAATATAGCTAAAATTCATAGAACAAAAGAAAGTTTGTGAGACACTAGAAGTCCATAGAATAAAGAAAAGATCCAAAACAAAGTAAGACCTTTAGATGAAGTCGTGAAGAAAAAAATATGTTGCAAAGGTATGCAGGGAAACGCAAAAGGAGAAAATGTACAAAGAATTTTTGAGGCCACGGAACAAAGAATCCACACAACATAAAAGAGAGCCACAAAATATTAAATTTTTCTTAACACAATAAAATGACACAACAAAAATATGCACAACATAGAAGAGAGCTAGAGAATACTACAAGTATGCGTAACACAACAAAATGCCATGGAACAAAGAGTCCATGTAATAGAGAAGAGAGCCAAAAATACTACAAGTCGTGTAACACAAAAAAGGGCCACGAAACACAAGAGTCCACATTAAAAAAATGAAGCCATAAGACAAAGGACCTATGCAATAAGTAGGTGGAAGCCATAAATCAAGGAAATCCACACAACAAGTAGGTGAAAGGTGAAAAATAAGGGAATAATGTAGAACAAGTCAAAAAGGATGCAAAAGACTTGGAAAAACCCACACAATACTAAAAATACCCGCATAGGCCTAAAAAGTCACACAACACTAAATTATGTCACAAAAGACTAAAAAATCCATGCAACACTAAAATATGTCGCAAAAGACTAAATGAGACACGTAACACAAAAACGTGCCACACAAGACTAAAAGAGTTGTACAACACCGAAATATCTTTGCACAAGACTAAAGGAGCCACACAACACGGAAATATGCCACACAAGACTAAAAATCCATGCAACACTAAAATATGCCATACAAGACTAAAAGAGTTGTGCAACACTAAAATATGATGTACAAGACTAAAAATCCACACAACACTAAAATATGCTTTGCACAAGACTAAAAAATCCACACAACACTAAAATATACAAAATTTTCAAATAATTCACACAATGGCTATAAAAGGAATGAAATATTCAAATAAGTCACAAAAATCTAATTCAAGTGAAAAATGACTGTGGATTTTTGCTGATTGTATTTTGGTTTTTTTGTACCACTTGCTTTGTAATTTCTTTTCTCTTTGTAATGATGTTTTTGTACTATGGTTGTGCTACGTTGAGTCAAGGCCTTTTTGACTCGGGCCTTTGGTTTCTATTTTTTTCTTTATGTGATTTTTCATCTTATATCCTTTGTATATGATCCTTGGAGTCTTTTTGAAAAATTACCAATAAAAACAAATGATTATGGATCATAAAAAAGAGATCTAAGTATGTAGAATCAATGAAAACTTAGATTATGATTAATCACACTGATCTAGAGCATCCAAACATGCCACATTTATCTTAAAACATACGAATTAGGATTTAAGCACCTGATAAACTTGAAGAAAGTTGCGAAAAAATATGGGGTTTCATATATTTTGAAAAATATTCAAGTTTCTTCACACCTCTGGATAAAAAATCCAAATCTATCCTGCACATGTATAAACACAAGATTTGATACCATGTTAGGAAATTTAGGGGATAAATAATGTTTACAAATTATAGATCCACCACATTAAATTGCTAAGAATTATAGTTTATGAAGTGTAGTGATTAAAACATAGATTATGATGTTTATATTGTAGGTTACGAGAATACAAAGAACATGAAACATAAAGTAAATGAACACAATGACACAAGGTATGAGTGGGAAAACCATGAAATGTTAAAAATACACTAAAAATAACTTATCTTTATTAAGAATTTAATTTCACCTACAACTCTCATTATTTCCACAAATCCACTAGTAGATACACCTTCAAGAAGGGATTACAAACTACCTCATATATTCGCTCATGAATTTTACATCATTCACATCATGTATGTATGATCATATCACACATATAGCTCACATAAATGTTATCATCAACTATGTAACCAATATCTAATGAGATCACCTTGTTATATATAAGGTGGGTGGTCATTATCCACTCTTAAAGCTGACCCACTTGGGCCTATCATGCTTATATTTTAAATATAAGCTATAAACCAAAAACATACATTATTTAACGGGTTTCTAAATAAGCAGTTTCTTGTTTAATATTATAAACCCAACAAAAATGAATAATGCATGAGTTATCTAATTTATGAAAACCTTCTAGTGGGACTTCTCATTGGTGAGCTATTTATGGATGAGTTTCCCTTTATTTGATGGTATTCATTTTTTGTGCAATGAGTTTTGTTAATGGATATATCATAGCTCTCGCCCTATAGGGTTGTTTAGTACTTTGTTATTATATTATTTTATTCATATTTTAATATTAAAAATAGTAAAGTATAAGAGACCATGAAAAGTTTCATTGGGGATTGAATATGTTGCATATATACAAAGTGAAGGTTTTATAGGGTTTGGTAGAGTTATAATTAGGTGATTTTCGATCTCTACATATCCATGTGTAAAGAAAATGTTTTAATAGGGTTTGTGTATGGAAATATAATAAGAAATATATGATATGAACATATCAGCTGGTGCATTCCTTTTTTGTTATTAAACAATAACAATATGAATATGTTCATAATTGGGTTCATTTTTTATTTTCAAAGTTTGAGCCATACTAAATTTTAATTGTAAGTGCTTTAGAAGTAAAGCTAGGTGGTTTATGAAATTATAGTAATTCATGAAAAAAACTCACCACCTTTCAGCCCTAGAGTTAACACAATAGGAATCAACACAAAATCAAATTATTAATTGATCTTCTAGCCTCAATAGGGAGTTACAACAAATTTGACACCCTCAAAAGGTTGTACATACTCATGTGTATAATCTATACTTACTAATATTATCAAACATAGATTCTTTTCTCTCCCTAAAAACATATCACATGTACTTCTATAACCCCTTTTCCACTTCTACTATGTTATCATTTATTTATGATATTCTACCTAAGGAACTCTCTGATAACTTATATTAATAGGAGAACAAACTCTTAAAATCTATATACTATTATTGACTCTCTCAAAACCACTAATACATGTATTATTTGATGAACCTTGAATATATTATCCATGAAAAATAATACTCGGAGATACATGGAAGAACATGTAAATACCTATAATTACCTAGTGACACCTACATTTACCCTTAAGTACATCAAAATTAGACAATCACCTATTCTCAAAACCAATTTTTCACCAAGTATTGGGTAACATCACATATTCCAAAGATAAATGATATCATTAATAGTAAAATTTAATTGCTTAAGTTAAGGATATCCCTCATTCAATTGAGGATATCCATCATGAAATTTATGATATCTCTCATACAATAGAGGACATACCTAGACTTGTCTAGGATTTACCTCAACTTATCGAGGACATCAATTGTATGCAGGTTGAGGATATCCCTCGTGAATCATAGATGAAATATGGCATAGAAATTAGGAATATTCTATCATAGTTGATCTCATCGGATTGATCTGGACCATTGATTATAAAATTGGATGTATTGTGGAAGTAAGGTGTGCGGGTATAACATTATTTGATCCCCATTGATATCATCTAGACCATGTGTCGAATAATTATGCGCATAAAGGTAATAGGGTTTGAAGATGAAAATTACTCAATTTCCATTTGATTCGATAGGGTTTCATCTCATCCACCTATCAAATAATTTGTTCTATAGAGAAAATATGGTAGGAAGATTCACTTATTATTTGATTATCGTTGATCTTGCTACAAATATAACCTTTCATCAAATATATTTGACACAAAAGAGAATCAATACTTGGGTGGTCATTGAAATAAAAAACATGAAAAATATTAACATCTATAGTTATAAATACATTGATAATAAACAAAAACAACATTGAAAGTTTCAAATGCCAAAAACTAGGAATCCATGAATTTAACCAAGTAATTTACCTTGCCAATCCATGAATAGAACATACTAAACAAATAACTACATCCCTATGCCATAAATATAATGTGGTATAGAAACATGAAAATAATTATACTCTATATAATGTTTGGAACTATATACATTTTAGTGACAAGAACTATATAGAGTCTAACTTTACATGCTTCCCTACATAATCTCTAAAAATAAACCATACTTGTTGATGTGAGTTTTGATATGGGATACAATAGAAGAAAATGATATAATATTACTCATTTTAGAATCCTTACCAGGATAGGACTCAAGGTACAAAATACTCAAGATAATATAACTCAATTGGGAACTATGTGACTCTTGTTAACCTATGGAGGAACTAGTGAACTTTGGAAAATTCACCAACAACTTTTTTACACCCTATGGATATTCACAATGGTGTTAAACCTAAACTAAGTGAATTGGATTTCACTAAAAAAATAAAAATGGAGAGTAGGGAGTGGAAGAAAATAAATTTAAATCCATTCCTTATATTAAAATGACTTCGAGTACACATAATCAACTCATGATGATAGTAACTAGAATTTAAATAACTCAGTATAACATTTAAAATCTAACAATTTCTAGGCATTAATCTAAGGGTAAGTGAATTTTATTCTTTCATGTCTAAGAGTAAACCATGAAATCAACATAAATTCATTTTTACAAATTTTTATTAAACAATAGTAATGGTTAAAATATCAATTTGTTAAGTTTGACTGAATTCACAAGATTTAATGAATTAGCTCACAATTACTCTTTAACACTCAATCTATGTATTATTTTATAATTCCTAAGCACATCCATAACTCATGAAAAAACTTGGATAAAATTATTTTCCTAAATTACACAAATTATTCAAAACTCAAGTTTCTTTCACTAATTTATCATAAACATTAGTGTTATCTCTTAGTCTTAAAAAAACATGATAGAGATATAAATAACTAAGAAAATACAATATATAGTGTTGATGCAAGTTTCGACATGATAACTTAATCTTACTCATGTTATAATCCTTGTTAGAAATAGGATTCAAGGTATGTAATACTTGGTACAATCTAACTCAATTGGGAACTATGTGATTATTTTTAACCTTAGAGGAACTAGTAAACTTTGGTAAATTCATTAACTATGCATATCTTATGGATATTCACAATGATAACAAACTAAACAAAGTCACTTGGATTTCATAAATAAAATCAAAATGAGGGAAAGGAAGGTCATAAACATACTTAAAACATATGTTTTAACCTTTGAACAATTTAGACAAAACACAACTCATGATGGTAGAAACTAAAACATAAAGAACCCAATGAAACACTCAAATCCTCACAAATCCTAATATTTGAAGGAAAAGTCTTATGATTCTTGCATGCTTAGATTAAATCATGGAAAATAACCTAATCTCATACTCCAAAAATCTAAATAAATAAGAATGATTGAAACAATAATTATTCAAATCAGCCAATATCCGTAAGGTTTAATGATTTAAGTCAAATCCCCAATCTAACACCCAATTCAAGAACTACCACAAATATCCTAAAAAAACCCATAATTAATACATAAAATGAGATAAAAAAATATATCTTTGAACCACACAAATTATCTTGAACTCAATTTACATTCATCATTTAGCATGAGTATTAGTGTTTTAACCCTTCATTATTTTAACAATTAATAGAAACATAAATAACTTGAGATAAGATAATATATATCCCATGACATGTGTACACAATAACATGGTGAAGGTCCTTGCTTGTTGTTTATGTAGAATCATATCTAAATTAAAAAAATTATAAAAATCCAATTATATATAGGGAACACGGATTGGTCCACCAACACATCCCGTCCACCATGTAAATGATAATAGATATTTAAAACTAAAAATAAATTATTCTTAATATAGCTTTAGAAGTGTTTTTCTGAATTTAATTTGAATTTAAATATTACACATTTCTTTTAAAACCATACATTTAAAAATAGTCTAACCAACTCTACTAGGCTTACAAAAATAGTGCCTATACTTGCTAGATTTAAGTTCCCAACATCATGCATGATCGATGGATACACAATTAACTATTGGTCTCCCAAAATAAGCCATACATCCAATTTATGCCATGGATTTTTACCATATTGTCTCGGCCACCATAAAAATATTTTATTCTCTTTTAATGTGCTTAGTTTCCAAAATGGGAGACTTGACCTTTGGGAAAATGAATTGAAATTTTTGAGAGAATGAGCCAATAAGGGATTAAGAAAATCCTTGATATACTTGGCTTTCCCCATGTTACTATTGATGCCAATTAGGAATATATGAACAAATTAATTTCCTTATATCTCAATTGATTCTACACATGTATATAAACTAGCCATGGTGGATTGTAACATAATTTTTAAATCTCCAAAGGAACATAAAGAATAATATTGAGTATACACTTTGGTTATAATCCTATACTAGATAGTAATCGAGAGGATCATGGGTTTGAAAACATCTACCCACACATAAGAGAGGTTCACTAATTTTTTCATCCCTTATATCCTCTACCTATCTTTATCCAATATGTTCATACTATCTATGATCTCATCCAATGCCATTAATCATATAGAGGGAAGTAAATTCCTCTAAATCATATTAAAAGTAGTGGACAATTGGCCTTCCCATTGAAAAATTTATGAGAGGATATACCGTGCATTACCGTGAACAATTTTCCTTTGGCCTTAACATCCTCCAAATTAATAGTCCCATGAAATATATAAATTAGTACTTTACATACTTCTACAAAGATAGTGGATTGAATATTGAGGTTCACTTGAGCTTGATCAAGCTATACTTGAGAACATACCACCACATATTTTATCATCTTATTTATTGATCTCACCATGGATAACTTACCTTCTTTCACTCATTATTTCTTTGAAAAGTATCTTTTTATTTTCCTTGTGGCCAAAGAAATATAATTATATCCACTTTGTAAAAAAATTAGCATGCTCACCATGCTTTAATTTTATTGTAGTTATCCTTATAAGGCTATTGATGTTTTATAAAACCTAACACTTATTTTAGGGGAACATATCAAAAATCCTACACATTTTCCAATTACAAATTGAAATTTTTTGGCAATTCATCAAGGAAATATCTAGTGCCAATGCTATATCCAAATTTACCATTGTGTTATTAGTCATTGCATTGAAAGGGGAAGAAGAGGGGGTGAACATGGGAGAGAGGGAAATGGTGGAACAAAGAGGACTAGTTATAGAAGAAAGAGATATTAGTGAGGAAATGGGAAGAATGAGGAATTGAGAAATGGGTTGTGAGGAACAAGGGAAATGGATGATATGAAGAGTGATCGATGGTATAACTCTTTAGAATTATAAATTTTGACCTCAAATGTTTTACTGTACCCAATAAGATGACCCCCTTTGATGTATCACTAATCCTGGTTGAGGACATATGATGGGGTGGAGTGAAAAGAATATCCTATGGGGGTGTGGATGAAATGGGAGGATGTGAATGAGATGGCACACCTATCCTCCCAAACATGGTTGAAGTCACCCTCTAGAATGTGTGGTAGATGGTGATGAAATAGGGTAAGAAGGGGAAGAAATGAAACTTGGAAAAATGGACAATATAGTGTCAAGGAAACCATAAGGCGAGTGCTTACATCATCAATATTTATAATTTAGGATACTCGATACAAATTTGACATAAGAGGGTACCAAAAAATGATGGAAATGTGGACACAATTGGTGGAATTAGAATACTTGACATACTTGGTCATGTGGAAGCCATAGGATTAGAGGTACTTTAATTCGAAATGATTGAAACCAATATTGGGGAAACTAAAAATACAATATTCATAGGAACACATGATATTAATTCCATGTTGGATAAAATAGAATCTAAAATAGGAGAAAATTGTTGATAATAAAGAACACTTGAATTTGAAACAATACGAAACCAATGACATAATGGAAGTAGAAGAAACCATATGATTTAAACTTGAGATAGTTGGTAATGATGATATGGTGATGAAAATAGGTAATATTATTTGAGTAGAAACCATACTTGTAAATAAATAAGAATAAATGAAGAGGAAACAAAAACACCACTTACCAAAATATGATCTCTCGGTGTAAAATAATATATATTTTGAATTTGAAATGAATATTCTAATGTATCCATATCATTTTGAGTGGCATATCTATTACATTGGTGATGCAAGATCATCCAAGGTTTAGTGCAATCATACACAATTTTTATAAGTATGGGTGTGCACAAGAATGTGGTCGTGTGAGGAATGAAGAGGAAGGCGTAGGTGCGGAAGAATAAGGCACATAGATGCATGTAGGATTTTGGTAGGGCGGTAGAGTTTTGAATGATTCTTAAAGACTGGAGGATATGTATATATTTTAGAAATGGGCCAAAATCCCATGATTAGTGCATAGAAGAATTTTGGAGGAGGAAGTCGGGAAGGAATATGTGATAAAGAGGATGAGGTATGGAAAAAGAGAATGAGAGAAAATAAGTGCACGACAAGATGGATAGTTGGCGAGTGACAAAAGTGTTTGATGAGCGATGCTTAACTAGGACAAGGGTTAGAAGAGCCAATGATAAATATTGACATGGCAGAAGTAGAGGCATGGAAGGTTG